>CM077086.1:146925865-147237281 GCA_039513925.1 Platanthera zijinensis
GTTCTCTTTTTGTAATCGCTCTCGTTAGGAATTCGTTGTGATAGGTTTAGTGGGTAGGATTTACGCAAATAAATTGTGGAAATTATGTTATAAATTAAGGATTTAGGATTAGTTGGGGATTTGGATCGTTGTCCAAATCTCTCGCTAATGTTTGTTTGGTGTCGTTGTATTTTGGGCGTAGGTGAGCACGCACGACCTATGGTCGTGCGTCTGAGATCGTGCGCCCTGGTGTTGGTGCTCGTTCGTTAGCTTTCGTGTCGAGTGGGAGTACTCACTCGTTGTGGCGTTGCGAAATTGCAACAATGTTTTCCCCAGCTTTGCTTTCGTTCCCGAGTGAATGTCTCGTGTTCAAAGGTCCTTGTCGGCTGTTGTTTTCCGAAGGCCGAATCGTGGGTTGTGGTTAGTGGTGGTGGTGGAAGGCTTTTAATAGGGGTTGTGTTGTGTGACTTAGCCGTGACCGCACTTTTTACCTTGACCCGAGTAGTTTCTGGGCAAGTGAGTGAGGGGTCCGCAGTGCTTTCACATGTCAACCCTTGAGCATTTTTGTCTTGGAAATAGTGGTCGGGGGTTGAGTACGCCTCCAATCCGGTTCCAAGTTTCTTTTTTTGCTACTGCCATAACTCACAAATTAGGATGTTAGGTGTCTCTTCCTTAGTTGTTGCAGCACTTTTTTTTTGGCATGTTCGCCTTGTTGACTCTGCAGGTTTTAGCAGGGTAGTTGCTGTTTTCTCGCACCTGGTGCAGGTTTGCTTTTACCTTGCCTTGAGCAGGGTTTGCTTCAGTTTTAGTTGACTTTTCTTACATTCCCTTGTTTTCTTGTTTTACTGCACTTTCTTGTTAGCACTTGTATTCTTTTCCTTGCTGAGGTATTCTGTTTTCTGAATGCCTCAGGTTCTGGATAGTAGCCCGTAGGTGGCTAGTGCTGGGGTGCTGTTGGAGATCTCTCAGCCTTTGGAGACCCTCCTGTTCTTCTAGTGAGGTAGTTTTACTGCATTTTCTACAGACATACATACTTGCCAGTGGGTTCGTGTCAGCTGTTGGCGCCCCTGGTAGTTTTACCTTGTTGTACTAGATATGCTTTTCTTCTTACTGCTACCCTTTCTGGGAGATAGTCCATTTGCTCTGGGAATGTTTTATGCTAGGGTGATAGTTACTTTAAAACCTATAATAATTACTATATGTATTACATGATCAGCATGTTTTTATAAAAAGCTCAAACATTACTTTCCAAAAGCGTACAACAAAAATCGTTTTCTTATAAGTACTATAAATTGAGTTTTAGAGTCTTGCATAGCGTGAGTTGTCCCCTTAGGACACTTATGCGCTCATTTAAGGACGTCAACATCAATGAAGTATTTTTCCGCTACGTATAAAAATAGTTTTCAAATCGTGGACTATCTGATCCACTGAGCCGAGGGATACGGCTAATTAATTGAACCAGTTTTATAATCATTCTAACTTATGATTTGAGGGTTTAGAGTGTTGCCTGAGCGTCGGCAGTTATCCCCTGCTCGACGTGGCATCACAGCTCGTAGTTTTCTCTTGCTCTGATTTATTTAAATGGTGAGAAAAATGCGGGTTGTGACAGTTGGTATCAGAGGGAGGTTGCTCGACAAGTTGGTCGGGCAACCTTTCCTTGTTTGTATTAGATGTTTAGAGTCATATCATACACACACCGACATGTCATCAGCACGTCTTGGCTGAAGCACGAACACTGCACTACACTCATAGCATAACATGAAGTATACGGGGCATATTATGTAATATGAAATGCATAATATGTGTTTGTATATGGATCCACCATAGGGGCAACATGCGAGGGTTATGTATTATGGGGTGCATAACCTCACCGCATGGATGCGACTAGCACGTTTTCCTTTTCGTTGCATGAGAATGTTATGTATTATGGGATGCATAACATTTTCATGTGTACGCCGCCATGGCATGCATTAGGGCCCTTTTTAGAATGCATAGCATAATCATGCATAGCATAACATTGCATAAGCACAACGCGCCAAGCTAAAGGCTTGCAGGATGACATGTGTACACGCATAATTTTTGAGTCAAAAGAATATAAATTCATGCATTCCCGATCTAGGCACAAGAGTTAGAGGGATGGTGGTGAACCGTCTTAGGCTAAGCATAACATTACTTTTGTATTTAATAAAATAAAATCCCAGAGCAAGTATAGCAGCAGAAGATCATATTTATGTATGTATTGTCTGTACCTTTTGTCTAATCCTAGGAGTTTAGCTAAGTTCTAATCGTTTGTTCTGTTTTAATTTTCCTTATAGTATGCCGCCGAAGCGTAGAGTGACGAGGTCGACTCCCCAGTCTGAGGGTGAGTCCTCCGGTGCTCAAAGTGATGCGTTGGTGGAAAGTCTGAGGCAGAGTAACGAGGCCTTATCAAGGCAGGTGGTGGAGTTGCAGGCCCAGATGCAGTCCTTTTTATCCGGAGCGGCGGGTCAGACTCCGGGAGTTCAGGACCCCGCCGTGGGTACAGCTGTTCTAGCCCCTCCTGCCCCTCCTGCTCCTCTCGTGCCTCCAGAGGTGTTGCCCCCCGGGATGGCTTTCATCTCCCAGTTCCAGAGGCTGAGCCCTCCCACTTACGATGGGAAGGCGGATTTCATGGTGTTGGACGACTGGCTGATCACTATGGAGGAGATGCTTCACTATTCAGGTATCTCAGATGATCAGAAGGTGATGCTGGGCGTTTATCAGCTGAAGGGTTTGGCGAAGACCTGGTGGTTAAGAGAGAAGGAAGGCATGGTCGGAGAATGTTCCTGGAGTTCTTTCAAGGAGTTGCTGATGAGGAAGTTTCTACCGGTAGTGGAGCGAGACAGGTTGATGAACAACTTTCTCCATCTGAAACAGCGTCAGCTCACCATCAACGAGTACGAGATTGAGTTTAGCAAACTCAGTCGATTTGCTCCGAGTTTGGTGGCTACTGAGGAGGACAGAGCAAAGCGTTTTCTGGGTGGCCTCAGGAGCGATGTCCAGCAGCTTGCGGTTGCTCACGGCGCAGTTACTTATGCGGGAGTAGTGGAAGCTGCTCTGAAGGTGGAGGCGATAGAGACTGCGAAGAACAGAGGCCAGTTAGTGCGGAATGATAAGAGGAAGACTGCTGAAGAGAAGAACTCCCTGGTACTTGGTGCTGCTTCTGGGAAGAAGAGCAAGTTGGTCTGTAGTTTCTGTGGCCAGCCGGGCCATACTGTGGAGAGGTGTTACAAGAGGGCAAAGGCTCAGAAGAAGGATCATGTGCATGCTATTCAGGGTGCTCCTCGGAGGGATGTTCCTTGCCCTATTTGCAAGCGACCCGGGCATGATGCTGCTCAGTGCTGGTCCAAGGATCGAGTCTGCTTTCAGTGTGGTCAGAAGGGCCATATAAAGGCGAGATGTCCTTAGGTTCAGTCCGCTCTTCATGCAGTCCCACTTCAGGCGTTACCTCCGCCTCAGCCGGTGGACAAGGGTAAAGGGAAGCTTAATGTGGTATCTTCAGCGGAGGCTGAGACTTCGACGCAGGTCATTTCAGGTAAACCTTCTCGCTTGTCTCTTCAATTCGGTAGAAGTTTTGGTGTTGCTATTGTGTGGTTTTCTTAGATTGCTGTGCCAAATGCTTTTTTTTATTTTTACTTTTCTGTGTATAGGGAGTTTTAAGGTAAGGAACCGCTGGGCGCGCGTTCTTTTTGACTCAGGTGCTACCCACTCCTTTGTGGCTAGGGCCTTTGTCGAGCGGTGCCAGTGGGTTCTTGATCGGGTTGGTAATGCCTTTTGCGTCAAATTCCCCTCGGGCGATTCCGTGATATCGGATCAGGGCGTTCTGGACTGTCCTATTTTGTTGGGGGATTTTCTGGCCAAGGCAGATCTGAAGGTTATAGACTTGGAGGATTTCGACGTCATCCTGGGTATGGACTGGTTGTCCCGATATGATGCAGTGATCCAGTGCAGGGGAAAGCGCTTGGATTTCAGGAAGGACAACGGTCAGCCTGGGAGTATTTACGGCGATTCACGTCAGGGCTCTCCGGCGATTTCTGCGGTATGTGCTCAGAGGTTATTTCGTGCTGACTGTTTTGCTTGCTTAGTCTCGGTGCTGGGGACTGTTAGCAGTGTGCCGCTTTTGGATGAGATTCCTGTTGCGCGGGAGTTTTCCGACGTGTTTCCTAGCGATCTTCCCGGTCTTCCTCCAGACAGAGATGTTGAGTTCGTGATCGATTTGGAGCCCGGTACGCGTCCCATTGCCAAGGCGCCGTATCGGATGGCCCCGCGAGAGCTGGAGGAGCTTCGTACCCAGCTAGATGAGTTATTGGCGAAGGGCTTCATAAGGCCGAGCTCGTCGCCCTGGGGTGCTCCGGTTCTCTTTGTAAAGAAGAAGGATGGTTCGATGCGCCTTTGTATCGACTATAGAGAGTTGAACAAAGTCACCATCAAGAACAGGTATCCACTGCCCAGAATCGACGACTTATTCGATCAGTTGCGTGGGAGTGCAGTATTCTCCAAGATAGACCTTCGATCGGGCTATCATCAGCTCAGGATTCGGGAGTCGGACATTCCACGGACGGCTTTCCGATCGAGGCATGGGCATTTCGAATTCCTGGTCATGTCGTTTGGGCTGACCAATGCGCCTTCAGCATTCATGGACATGATGAACCGGGTGTTCAAGGACTTTCTGGACAAGTTTGTCGTCGTATTCATTGACGACGTGTTGATCTACTCTCGGAATGCTGTGGAGCATGATCAGCACTTGCGGTTGGTGTTATCCGCATTGAGGGATCATCAGTTGTACGCCAAGCTGAGCAAATGTGAGTTCTGGTTGCCTCAAGTTTCCTTCCTGGGCCATGTAGTGAACAAGGATGGTATTTCAGTGGATCCGGAGAAGATTTCTGCAGTGATGGATTGGCATAGACCGAGCACACCCAAGGAGATCAGGAGCTTCTTGGGGTTGGCCGGCTATTATAGAAGGTTCGTGGAGGGTTTTTCTACCTTGGCAGCGCCCTTGACTAAGCTGACGCAGAAGCATGCGGCGTTCATTTGGAGTGATAAGTGTGAGGAGGCTTTTCTGGAGCTGAAGAGCAGGTTATGTTCTGCCCCTGTGTTGACATTGCCTGCGGAGGGCAAGGATTACGATGTTTATGTGGATGCCTCGCATGTCGGGCTCGGTGGCGTGTTGATGCAGGAGGGGAAGGTGATCGCGTATGGGTCACGACAGTTGAAGACTTACGAGCGAAATTACCCTACGCACGACCTCGAGTTCGCAGCGGTGATTTTTGCCTTGAAGTTGTGGAGACACCTACTCTATGGAGCCCAGTGCAAGATTTTCACAGATCACAAGAGCCTGAAGTACGTGTTTACACAAAAGGAGCTGAATCTGCGTCAGCGGCGGTGGCTAGAGTATGTGGCTGATTACGACGTTGAGATCCAATATCATCCGGGCAAGGCCAATGTGGTGGCCGACGCCTTGAGCCGGAAGACGGGGAAGATCTTCAACCTCACCGCAGACTGTTTGGTGGAGGAGTTCTTATTGATGGATATCTCCGCAGGATGCTGTGATTTGCAGAGCAGTTTGTCAGCGACAGAACCGTCTTGGATTTCACTCACCAGGCTGCACCAGAAGGAGGATCCGGACTTGCTACACCTGTACCTCAGAGCTGAGAGAGGGGAGTTGCCGGATTTCTCTATCGATGACTCGGGTACTTTGAAGTACCGCGGCAGGTTCTGCATTCCTGCGGTTGGAGACATCAGGGTAATGGTATGCAAGGAGGCTCATGGATCCAGTGTTGCCTACCACCCAGGATCTACCAAGATGTATCATGATCTGAAGCAGATCGCCTGGTGGTATGGTATGAAGGGGGATATAGCCCGGTACGTTTCCGAGTGTTATACTTGCAAGCGGGTGAAGGCCGACCATGGGAGGCCGGGTGGCAAGTTGGCACCTTTGGAGATCCCGACTTGGAAGTGGGAAAGTATCTCGATGGATTTCATTACGGGCTTGCCGAGATCTCCAAGAGGGTTTGATTCAGTTTGGGTGATCGTGGACCGACTGACGAAGTGTGCGCACTTCGTGCCTTATAAGATCGATTACCCGATGAAGAAAATAGCGGAGTTATATTTGGATGAGGTCGTCAGATTGCACGGCGTGCCAGTTAGCATCATTTCGGATCGAGACTCGCGTTTTACATCTCGCTTCTGGAGGAGTTTGCAAGAGGGTCTGGGGACAGATTTGAGGTATTCTACTGCTTACCACCCGCAGACCAACGGGCAGACTGAGCGTGTGAACCAGATTGTGGAGGATATGATCCGGTGCTACATCCTAGACCACGGTGGAGCGTGGGATGAGCGCTTGCGGCTCATGGAGTTTGCCTACAACAACAGTTACCAAGAGAGCCTGCAGATGGCCCCCTTCGAGGCGTTGTATGGGAGGCGCTGCAGAACTCCACTGTTTTGGACCGAGGCTGGTGAGAGACCTTTGTTGGGTCCTGATGCACTTGAAGAAATGGAGGTTTCCGTGAAGCTCATTCGAGAGAAACTTCGGGTGGCTCAAGAGAGGTACGAGAAGAACGCCAATCGGCGTAGGTCCGATTTGGAGTTTTCGGTGGAGGATTTGGTCTTCTTGAAGGTGTCTCCGATGGTAGGAGTGAAGAGGTTTGGCAAGAATCGGAAATTGGATCCGAGATATGTGGGCCCGTTCAGGATTTTGGAGCGTATTGGTGTGTCTGCTTATAGGTTGGATCTACCAGCCAGCTTCCCTGGTGTCCATAATGTGTTTCATGTGAGCCAGTTGCGAAAGTGTGTGCGGAGCAGTGGACAAGTCTTGGGTGATGTGCCCCAGTTGGAGCCTAACCTCTCGTATGTTGAGGCGCCGGTCCGCATCTTGGATACTCAAGATCGAGTGTTGCGGACAAAGTCTTTTCCGATGGTGAAGGTTCTTTGGAAAAATCAAGATTTGGAGAGCGCGACTTGGGAGCTAGAGTCGGCTATGAGGGAGGCTCACCCTCATTTGTTCCCCTGATTTGTCGGGTATGTTTCCTTTCGAGTAACTTGTACTTTATTACTTTCCCTCTGTAGTAGAAGTAGCGTATGTAAAGTTTCGGGACGAAACTTTCTGTTAGGGGGAGTGTCTGTAACGCCCCCGATTTTCTGCGATTATTTAAATTCTCAGTTGGCGTTACGTTGGCGTTTGTCCGACTCGAGCCGTTGTTTTAGTACCTCGTTAGGTGTTCTTAGGGGTTTGGCCTGTTTGCGGGGTTCCCCAGCTAGTCGGTGTTTGTTTTAGAGGCCCGACTGAGTTTTTCAGGGAATCCTCGCGTTTTGGCTTCGGGCGAGGTTAGCTCGAGTATGTGATCGTCGGGAGTTGTTTCCGACTTCGTCGTTGTTTTCGTAGCCTGAGTGTTTAGCTACGGTACGAGTTTGGTCGAAATCCGAGATCGTTTATTTTTTTTTCGCGTCGTTTCGACGGTTGCTTGTTAGCGGGTAGCCACTTTATTTAAGCGTATATATATATATATATATATTTACGCATTTTGGGTTGTTGTTTGATTTAGGCGTGCCGGTGAATAAATGCATACGTGCTCGTGCGTGTGAAGCTTCATAAAAAGAAATTGCTTGTGCGTGTCTATGCGTATATGTGTATAGAGTATATGTATGTGTATACATAGATGAATAGGTATAAATATGTATAAATGTGTATAGGTGTATAAGTATATAGGTATACATACTTAATTAGGATTTCACTTAGTTAATTAGGTGTAATAAGGTTAATGATATAGTTATTAGATTAATTAAGGTTGTATAAATTTATATTAGGTATTACTTTATAGTTTATTTATAAACTTAACTATTAGGTTTCCTCCCCCCCTTTGACCGAGCAGCCGACCCCCCCCCCTTTTATTTTTTTTGTTCTGCCTGTGCAAGCCGATCGGGAGAGAGACGGGAGAAACCGCCCTAGCCGCTGCCCTTCCGCCGCCCGCCGCCGGCGAGTCCCGCCTCCGATCACCCGTCCGAGGCCGGATCCGAACTCCTCTCGCCGCGATCTTCGTTCCGAGGTAACTTATTTGGGATTTCACCGTAGTTTTTTTTCGTGCTTAGAGGTGTGTTCTTGTTGGTTTTGTTCCTCATTGTGATGAGATGTTTCCTCTAGGATTTGGAAGCTTTGCGTGCTTTTGGGCGTCCGCCATAGCGCCGTTGTGCTGGCGAAATTTTTCGGTGTAGTAGCGAGGCAAGTGCTCCTTTCGCCCTTGCCATTTTGATCCCTTAATTTCTCTCATTTTAGTACTTTAAATTTCAGATTTTTGGTGATGTTATCCTCCTAACCGAACCCTACCCGAAAACCCTAACCGAACCTACCCGAAAATCTCTTGGGAAATCGTTTATTTTTTTCCTTGTTCTCTTGTTGTAATCGCTCTCGTTAGGAATTCGTTGTGATAGGTTTAGTGGGTAGGATTTACGCAAATAAATTGTTGAAATTATGTTATAAATTAAGGATTTAGGATTAGTTGGGGATTTGGATCGTTGTCCAAATCTCTCGCTAATGTTTGTTTGGTGTCGTTGTATTTTGGGTGTAGGTGAGCACGCACGACCTATGGTCGTGCGTCTGAGATCGTGCGCCCTGGTGTTGGTGCTCGTTCGTTAGCTTTCGTGTCGAGTGGGAGTACTCACTCGTTGTGGCGTTGCGAAATTGCAACAATGTTTTCCCCAGCTTTGCTTTCGTTCCCGAGTGAATGTCTCGTGTTCAAAGGTCCTTGTCGGCTGTTGTTTTCCGAAGGCCGAATCGTGGGTTGTGGTTAGTGGTGGTGGTGGAAGGCTTTTAATAGGGGTTGTGTTGTGTGACTTAGCCGTGACCGCACTTTTTACCTTGACCCGAGTAGTTTCTGGGCAAGTGAGTGAGGGGTCCGCAGTGCTTTCACATGTCAACCCTTGAGCATTTTTGTCTTGGAAATAGTGGTCGGGGGTTGAGTACGCCTCCAATCCGGTTCCAAGTTTCTTTTTTTGCTATTGCCATAACTCACAAATTAGGATGTTAGGTGTCTCTTCCTTAGTTGTTGCAGCACATTTTTTTTGGCATGTTCGCCTTGTTGACTCTGCAGGTTTTAGCAGGGTAGTTGCTGTTTTCTCGCACCTGGTGCAGGTTTGCTTTTACCTTGCCTTGAGCAGGGTTTGCTTCAATTTTAGTTGTCTTTTCTTACATTCCCTTGTTTTCTTGTTTTACTGCACTTTCTTGTTAGCACTTGTATTCTTTTCCTTGCTGAGGTATTCTGTTTTCTGAATGCCTCAGGTTCTGGATAGTAGCCCGTAGGTGGCTAGTGCTGGGGTGCTGTTGGAGATCTCTCAGCCTTTGGAGACCCTCGTGTTCTTCTAGTGAGGTAGTTTTACTGCATTTTCTACAGACATACATACTTGCCAGTGGGTTCGTGTCAGCTGTTGGCGCCCCTGGTAGTTTTACCTTGTTGTACTAGATATGCTTTTCTTCTTACTGCTACCCTTTCTGGGAGATAGTCCATTTGCTCTGGGAATGTTTTATGCTAGGGTGATAGTTACTTTAAAACCTATAATAATTACTATATGTATTACATGATCAGCATGTTTTTATAAAAAGCTCAAACATTACTTTCCAAAAGCGTACAACAAAAATCGTTTTCTTATAAGTACTATAAATTGAGTTTTAGAGTCTTGCATAGCGTGAGTTGTCCCCTTAGGACACTTATGCGCTCATTTAAGGACGTCAACATCAATGAAGTATTTTTCCGCTACGTATAAAAATAGTTTTCAAATCGTGGACTATCTGATCCACTGAGCCGAGGGATACGGCTAATTAATTGAACCAGTTTTATAATCATTCTAACTTATGATTTGAGGGTTTAGAGTGTTGCCTGAGCGTCGGCAGTTATCCCCTGCTCGACGTGGCATCACAGCTCGTAGTTTTCTCTTGCTCTGATTTATTTAAATGGTGAGAAAAATGCGGGTTGTGACAGCATAAGCCTCCAAAACCCCTGTTGAAGACCTCTCGCACCCACCCACTCAGAGGTGTCCATCGCCACTTGGTGGAATGGGCATAAGCCTCCAAACCCTTGTTGAAGACCTCACGCGCCCACCCACTCAGAGGTGTCCGCACTCCATCAACCAGCTCTTACAAGCAAGCAACCAAAGGAGCTATACAAAGCATCCTATACACCACGCACATCGTCCTCACCATCTCCGCAGGCTAAACGATGAATACACGGAGTCTTCTCCAGTTCGCAATATAAACATCACCAATCCCGACATACGTCTGGATGGGCTTCACACAGCATGCCTATGCCGTACTACATACTTCCGGCTCTAGATGCAGACTCAACTGCTGGAATCACTTACGCGTTTCCATCTCTTGATGGAGGATCCCATGCACATGCAAAACAAAGGGCTTCACCTGCCCAAGGAAGAAAGATCGTTACCCTTGACGATCGCTTCGGCGCCATAGAAAAACTAGCCGGATGGAATTCACCGCAGCGGCCTTGCCTCCGCAACGCTGCACTCGGCTCTCTATTCGGCTCGACGAAGCTCCACCGGCGGCCGGAAAGCTCCTCCTCCTCTTCCTCCAAGTTCTCCTCTCTTTCTTCTCTTTAGAGAGAGAAAGGCTAAGTGGAAATGAGAGTTCATCTCAATCCACGGCCTTAAAGAGGCTGGAACAGCTTTGGACCACACGATCCAAATAGAAGGAAACGAACGGCCGAGATCTGCCCAAAAAACCCAACTTTTGGCTGACACGGCCTGTGACACGCCCGTGTCACAGGCCGTGTACCCTTAAGCGGCACACGCGGTTTGGAACCGACTGAACAACACGGGCATCGACACGCCCGTGTCGAACCTGACACGCCCGTGTCATTCTTGAGACACGCCCGTGTCCCATGCAACACGGCACTCATCGACTTCCAAAACCAGTACACGGATCGGAACACGGCAGCCGACACGCCCGTGTCCAGCCTGACACGCCCGTGTTCATGGCCGTGTTCACGGCCGTGTACGGCTCTGACTCGAATAGGCCAAATTCGAAATTTAAATCGAACACGCCCTGGGACACGCCCGTGTCCCAGGCCGTGTACCCCCGACACGCCCTGGGACACGCCCGTGTCCCAGGCCGTGTCTAACAGCCTGCTACTCAAAATTGTGTACCAACATATTTTGAGATTCTGGGGTGTTACATAAAGTACTAAAAAGTATGACTATTTACAATTCATCAGCACCCATACACGCCGGATTTCTGGCTGAAATTTTCAACTATCCTATGGGTTCTTCCAAAACTCTTCATGCACTACTCATGTTCTCTAAGGGAGGAGGAAGGAAAAGAAGATAAGGACTAAAAATTAACATGCAAGGAGAAAGATCCACTTGCCTTGAAACTTCGGAGAATCGCCGCCCGCTCGCACCGCGACAACGATCGGCCGTGAAAAGGCCCGAGCAACTTTTCCTGAAGCTTTTGGGGGAAGAAGGAGGTCAAAACCACAAACCCTAACACACACAAAATCGGAGAAACGTGGAAAACTTACCACGATCATGTAGCTCTCGCCGAGAGATTTCCGAATCTCTACTCCTTGATCGAAATCGACCACAGGAGCTCGCTCATCCGTTGGCTGAAAGCACACGAAGTCCGTTGTCCGTCTCTCGTAAAAAGGCCGTCGTCGGGTTTAGGAAGAAGATGAATAGTGAAATAGGGTTTTTGTTTTAACGCTTTCTATTTTTATATATAAATTTAATATATTTTTAATTAATTAAATAACGTCAAAACGACCCAAAATCCAAATCAACTCAGAATTCTACGAAAATCACACCGTAGCTAAATACCAACGCTATAAACCCAATAGTGAAGTCAAAATCGGAATCCGACAAACCAAACTCGAGCAAACACCTCCCGAAGCCAAAACACAAACATTCCCAAAAAAGGCTCCACTGAGTCACCAAAACAGACTCGGCTCGCAAGGGAAACTCAAAAACAGGCTAAGACCCGGCCATACTGAAAAACCTATTGAGCAAAACTATGCTCTAACCAAAGCACCGACTAAACACGCGTCAACGTAATGCCCTGATGTAATAAATACGCCAATAAAAGAAATAAAGTAAACATCGAAAAATCAGGGGCGTTACACATAGAGTCTTTGATTTCAATGCTTTTGAATAAAGCTTTGGTTTCCTTGCATTTTTGGCATGTAGAGCAAATGCTCTATTTGGAGCATTTAATGTTAGGACCATTCCTAACTAGCTCTCTACTAAAAAGCTTTTCTATGGCCTTATATTTCAAATGAGCTAGCCTCTTATGCTATTTGACACAGTGTGAGGCTTCCTCATTTGCAACTAGGCATATGGGTGAGTCTGACTTTAGACAAAGAAAATTTAAACAATACGCATTCCCACACCTAGTGCCTGTTAAGATGACCACTTGATCACTTGACCTTTTTATGAGGCACTCATCCTTGTGGAATGAAATGTCATAGCTAAGATAACAAAGTTGGCTTATGCTTATAAGGTTGTGTTGCAACCCTTCCACATAACCTACTTTAGTTAAAGTGACTAAGTCATTTGAGATCTTACCATAACCTCTGTTAATCCCTTTGTCAGCTCCACCAAAGATCACCTTTGGTCCATTCTTCACTGGAATAAATTCCCTCAAGTTGCTCCTTATTCCAGTCATGTGTTTGGAACATCCACTATCCAAGTACCAGATGGGTCTATCTCTGGTGCTTGGACATACCTACAAAATAAGAATTTACTTATCCTTCGAAACTCAAATAGTCTTGGGTCCTAGGTGCTTGTTAGTTGTGGCTCCATTGAGACCACCTAGATATTTCTTAAGTGGATACACTTTCTGCTCATGAGACACAGTGTGATTGAACCAACAGTCCAGGGCAAAGTGTCCAACCTTTCCACAACACTAGCACTCATATCTGTTGTACCTCCTCTTTGGAGGAATAGTAGGAACTTTATGCTAACATTCCTTAGGACAGGAATCAGCAAACTTGACAGTTGCATTTTTATTGGGAGAAAAATAGGTTTTTTGCCTCTATCACAACAGTCCTCCTTGGAGAAAGCATATTAGGAATAGTTTTCCTATTCATATATGACTATTGGCCAACTGGTCCAGACTTTTAGATTTATTTTCCCTTAGTCTGAAATACAGGTTGTGGCATGACTGGACCCATTTGTCCTGTCAGCTTTTTTGACTCTCCTTCTCTTAGGTTTAACATAACCAAGTCCACTTTCAGGAGTTCCTGAGAAGGTATCTATAATAGGGAGCACAGTCTTTGGTTTGAAAACAACTGAACAAGTCTTTTCTCATTCAGGAGTTTGAGTTCTAACTCCTGAATGGTTGCATACTTTTGTTTTAGCAACATGACTTGATCATCAATCTTAGTTAGCTTAGATAACTTTGAACTTTGAAGACCAATCTTCTGAGTAGCCATCTCATGATGGTACTTAAGACCTTTTAGAGATGTAATCTCAATAGCTTGTTCTTTGATAAGATTTTTGCTTTGGACAAGAGCCTCTAGCATTTTTCCAAATTTAACTGTGAGCTGTTGCAGTTCAGTCTCAAAGTTGGACTTATGTGGCTTAAAATTTGAGTTACATGAGTCTGACACATCACCAGTCTCATAAACAGAAGTTTTAGAACAAATTGAGTTGTCATAGATTACCTAAGTATCTTGACAGTCAAGAATTTCTGTTTTTGGATCATCAGACAGTGCCATCAAATTAACCTCCATATCTTCTTCAGAGTCACCATGGTGTGATGAAGTTGTGGAGTTATTGCCCTTGTATATGGCCTCTTTGATGAATTACTCTTCACAGGAGAATAGTCCAATGTGTGCATGTTCTTCTTCTGATTCAGTTGAATCAGTATCACTATCAGATAAAGTCTTTAGCTTATTTTCCATCAGACCCTTTTCTGATTTCTTGTCTTTATAGAACTTCTTTTCCTTAGACTTCCTGTTCTCCTCTCTTTTTACTGAACAGTCAGAAATAACATGTTCAGGCATGTTACAATAATAATAAATTGTTGGGTTCATTGCCCACAATGTCCTAGATTTGAGGAAGTCAATCTTGTCAATGATATACATATAGTTGTCAATGATATACATATAGTTGTCAATGATATACATATAGTTGTAATTGACAGTGATGTGACAAGTGGTCACAAAGTGAAGATGTTGGAAGGCAGGAATTTTCCTAAGTCCACAGGCATTGAGTGGAGTTAACTCACTCAACGTCATACAGCTATAGACAAAAATATGGCTAAGTAATTTGGCGTTGAGTGATTAAGACACACTCAACGCCATACAGCAAAAAATTTATGAGTTGAACTGAGTTCAGAGTTCGTCGAACTGAGTTCAGAGTTCGTCGAGCTGAGCTCAGCATTCGTCAAACTAAACTCAGAGTTTGAGATTCTGAGTTCGTCGAACTCAGTTTAGAATTCATCGAACTAAGTTCGAAGTTTGTCGAGCTGAGCTCATCATTCGTCGAACTCAATTCAGCATTCGTCGAACTCAGTTAAGAGTAGAGTGAGGCAGGCTGAGACAGTCAAAGACTAAGGTTTAAAAGGCAGAAAGGTGGCTAAGTCCACATGCATTGAGTGAAGGTCATTCACTCAATGCCATAGCCTCATGGAGTGTTGAGTAACACTCAGTCAATCAAATCCAGTGTTTCTAAACACAAAAATTTGGCTAACTCCAAAAGCATTGAGTGAGGTATGCTCACTCAACGCTCTCAACGCCTAAGATGCAAAAAGCTTTTCTAAGGCAAAAGCATTAAGTGATGAAGACACACTTAATGCTCTCAATGCCAGAGAAGCAGAAAGATTTTGGCTAAAACACAAGGTGTTGAGTGAGGTGTGCTCACTCAACGCTCTCAATGCCAGGCAGGCAGAAAAGGCTGCAGAATTGGTTAAGGCTAAAAGCGTTGAGTGGAGCTTGCTTACTCAACGCTGCCAATGTTTAGTTAGGCAGAATTCTGTCTAAGTGTTTTGGCATTGAGTGAAGCTCATTCACTCCATGCTTATTCTACTGATGCTCGATTTTGGCTAAGTCCACAGGTGATGACGTCAGCAAAATCGACAAAGTCAACTAAGTTCAAATCAAGTACGGAGAAGCTACAGAACACAACAAACTCTGCCGAGAAGTTACTGCATGTCTTCTTCCGTTAAAGCAAGGCGCAGCTGGAAGCTGCAGATGGGGCTCACTGATCTCTAAGAGTCGTTGATCAACGAACTACAAAAGGATGAGATGGGCCAAGACATAAGATAATTTTTAAGGGCATTATCAACTTAAAAAGGATAGTAGCCCACTTCATCTTCCTCGTCATTGCTGCATGTAAAAATCTTGAAGCTTTCCTGTAAGAAAAAGTTCAGATAGCTGTGAAGTCTCCATCTTCCACAACAGGATCAGAAATAGTTTTGAAGAAAGAAGAATCTTCAACCTTCGATAGGTTCAGTAAGCTGCTTGAAGACTCAAGATCAAACGATCTTTAGCCTTCTACATCAAGTTCAGGAGTGCTTCTGAGTTCCTCCAGCAAAATTTTTCTCTATTGTGAGGAGAGTTAGAGCAAAAATTTCTCAGCTCAAGTTGTTGACACATAGAAATTTCTCTGTGTCAAAGTTAATTAAATTACTTCTTGTTATACGATCCTTCTAGATCTGAGCTGTAGGGCCTTGGGCCTAAGGTAGGGCAAATTTGCCTGAGCTATAGGAGAGGGCTCCTCTCTGAGTGTAGGATCCTGTTGGGATCTGAGGTAAGTGAGTTTCACTCACTGAGAAGTAGGGCAATATTGCCTGAGATGTAAGAGAGTGAATCTCTCTGAGTTGTAGGAGCAAGTTTGCTCTGTGGTAGGGCTATCCTCATTAGCCTGAGTGGTACGGCTTAATTGCCTGAGGTAAGTGATACTTGTATCACTGAGTGTAGGCCCTTGTGGCTGAGGTGTAAGTCTTGGAGGAGACTGAGATATCCTTAGGGATCTGAGGTGTAAGCTCCTTGGAGCATTGTTTTGGAGAAGTGCCTTGACTAACAAGAAGTTAGCAAGGTGATAGGAGAGTGGATGTACCCATAATTTTGGGGAACCACTATAAAATACTTGTGTG
Source organism: Platanthera zijinensis (assembly GCA_039513925.1). Classification (NCBI taxonomy): domain Eukaryota; kingdom Viridiplantae; phylum Streptophyta; class Magnoliopsida; order Asparagales; family Orchidaceae; genus Platanthera; species Platanthera zijinensis. The sequence continues at coordinate 146,941,956 of CM077086.1, forward strand.
CTTTTCTGTGATTGTTTTCTGTTTGCAGGTTCTTAAAAAACTTCCATCTACTCAATCACGAAGTAACTCAAGAAGAAACAAAAAGAGTATCAAAAGACCTAGACAAACCTATTCACCCCCCTCTAGGTTGCTAGCTACCTTGAAAATAAGAACTTTCACAAATAATGTCAGTCTTAATTTGTTTGTTTTGGTTTGTATCATACATGACCACAGATTTGTTTCTTTGTTTGTCTTTATTCTTGCTAGAACTTGGACCATATGATGTCTTTTTGTTCCATAGCTTCCTTCTTCTCATCATCTTCTTGAATTGCCTGGTGAATATTGCCAATTCTCCATCTGACAATTCTTCTGATGAAGAACTAGTCCCAGTGTTAAGTGTATCTTCATCCCTTCTTGGTGATGATGAAATTTCTCTTCTAGTCTTCTTTGATGTGTCAGCATTAAAAGCCACAGATCTGGTCTGGTTTGAACTTCTAGCAGATTCATCTTCAGCTTTTCTAGAATTTAACTGATGCTCATGTGACAACAACTTTTCATACAAGTCCTGGGGTAACATATTCCTCAGATTTTCCATTTCTCTTACATCATAAATTTTTATGTCTCATTCTTTATTTAGGGATCTCAGAAACTTGTCATTAAGCTCATAATTTGAAAATTCTCTGCCATAATTCTTTAAGTCATTGACTATTCTAAAGAACTTTTCATAACAAAGTTCTATAGAATCAATATTCCCTAGCCTGAATACCTTATACTACTGTAGAGACTTTATGACATCTCTGACTTTTTTTGTGCCTTTCATATAGACCATCAGAGTGTCTCACATCTCCTTGGATGTTTTGCAGTGTACTAAGTTCTGAAAGGTTGAATCTCACAATTATGTTTTGTGCTCTTTTATCCATGATGGCAAGAACCACCTCATCCTTTGTCATCTCAGACAGTTTCTTAGGGGCTTGCACATTTGCATCTAAGATAGATACTTTCATGGGAATATATGGTCTTTCTTGTACTGTGACAAAAATTCTTGGATCTGATGCCTCCATAAACAATCTTACCCTTTGCTTCCAAATAGCAAAGTTATCCTTTATATATAAAGGAAGCTTCATATAACTAAGTTCTTTGTGAGATTCAAAAGCCATTAGATCTGATATTTTCAACCACCCTTAGGATCTTTTTCTAACTGTTAGGTCTTTCTTTGAATAACCTGCCTCTGATACCACTTGAAAGATAATTCTATGGGTAGTTAATCACCTAGAGGGGGGGAATAGGGGTTTTTTAAAATTCTTTGTCTCTTATATTATATGTTCAGTTGATATTTGAAAAGTAAACTTCACAAGTACACAGCATAAACGATCTACTGAACACAGCACAAACAATCCACAGAATACAGCACAATCAATCTACAGTACAAATTTTTTTTATAGTGGTTTCCTTATCTAGGGTACATCCACTTTCCCCTTCTTCCTCACTAGCAATGTGTTAGATAAGGTTATATCTCCTCCTCTTCAACTCAGATCAAAAGATCTTATAGGCTCAGTTTCTGTTAAGAAACCTACACTCAGACCAACAGGTCTTACCTAAGAGATTCTCCCAATCTCCTACCTTAGGTCCCTAAAGAACCCTACCTCAACCTTTATAACACAAGCTTACACATCAATGATCCCACACAAATCACCTACCTCTGGTCCCTCTAGAACCGTACCTCAGTCTTTATAAATCAGGCTTACACAACTCAGAGATTAACTCTCCTACCCACTCAGATCTCAAAAAGATCATACAAAATTAAGAGGTAAATAATTTCAGATAACAAAATTTCTGTAATCTGACTTATCTTATTATAAATATTCTTCAATTCAGCAGCAAAGAATTAATTCTTGATAAACAGACTGGCTGAAAAGGTACTTCTCTGGATCTGCAATCTTCTTGATGATGATCGACATGATTTCCTTGAAGAACTTGTTGAACAGATCCACCTTAATCCACTGATCAACTTGTTGAAAGGATCAGTAGATTTTCTTGAAGACCTTCATCTTCCTTCATCTTCTTGGAGTTGTCATCCTCCCCTGACTTGGAAGAAATTAGAGTGAGAGAATTGATTTGTTGAATTTCTGATTGTTGTTTTCTGTGTAGACGACCCCTCTATTTATAGCTTTCACGGATTGTTGGCTGCTAATTGATGATATCAGCATGTGACATCATGCTTCAAATTTTCCTTCAAACTGATTTTGATGAGATATCACGATACTGTAGCTGATGTGACATTTCTAACTTGACTTGACACTTCTGTGTTGACTCTGTACATCTTCAGAATCATAAGTGTCGAGATGTCCAAAGTGTCTCGACACTATATTTCTTAAGTGTTCTTAGAAGGTGTCGAGACATCTTAGCAGTCTCGACACAATATTACTTAGAAGAAATTTGAGTCTGAACTTGAAAGTGTCGAGACAGTTGACTTTGTTGGAACCCTAGGTTTTGATTTGAGTTCAATCCTCTCTTTCTATCTCTTGACCCAAGATTTATCTATGGTCAAAGGTTAGTTGATAGTTTAGATTCTCTAGTTGTGTAGAATTGCTTTTCCAGATGAATATTTGGTTAAGTAGTTTTTCGTTCGACTATAGTCGAATGTCGCTCGACTATCGTCTATCGGCTGATCGACGATCGTCTATCAGTTGGTCGACGTTCTGTCTGCGTTGATAGCTCGACAATCTGTTGATAGGCCGACTATCTGTCCGCCTTGATAGTTCGACTATCTGTTGATAGGTCGACTATCTGTGTTGCTTTGATAGTTCGACTATCTGCTTAGATAGTTCAACTATCTGATAGTTCGACTATCTGTTGATAGGTCGACTATCTGTTTTGTTTTGATAGGTCGACTATCTGTTGATAGGTCGACTATCTGTTGATAGGTCGACTATCTGTTTTCTATGATAGGTCGACTATCTGCTCGATAGGTCGACTATCTGCTTCGTTTGGTAGTTCGACTATCTGTCCTGATAGATCGACTATCTGATAGCTCGACTATCTGTTCTGATAGGTCGACTATCTGCTGAGGTAGTTCGACTATCTTCTTTGATAGTTCGACTATCTGGATCGTTCGACTATCTGTCTGATAGGTCGACGATCTCCGTGCGTTAGTCGAAGATCTCCGAGGGTCGTTCGACGTTTTGCTGCATGTGTTAAATAGTTTTGTCGTCTTCTGTGATGTGACTAATTTCATAATTATTTTGGCATATTTTATAAAAGATTATCTGAGTAAATTGTGATAACTCTTCCATGCAATATCTATTCTATTCTTTATGCATGAGCTAATCTTTTCTGATAAAGTTGTTTGTCTTATAGCTGAGATATGATTTTTGCCAGGCTGTCCTTTATAGCCGTTAGACTCAAAAAGTCTTCCTTGGCTGTAAAGAGTCTTTTTTGATGTGACTTTCTCTTATATTATTTCATCAGAAGTATTTGCAGCTTCTTAGAAAGCTTTATCCTTTTATAGGATATCTGCCTGCTGTATTTTGTTTTTGCTTTATGCTTTTTGCAGCCCAGCTTGCAGAGTTCAGAAAAAAAGACAAGATTCAAGCTCAGTTAAGAGCCGTTGCTGCTGCTGATATATAAAGACTTGTTTGAAGAAAGAAATCAACTAGTTCTCAGATAAAAATTCATTCAAGCAAGCTTACAGCAAGATCAAGTTTACTGCTCTCAGCAATCTTCACTCAACTGAGAAGTGTTAGCTCTTCTGCTCTTCTTCAACCTGAGTTCTCCTATTTCCAGGAAGTTCTGACTCAGAGATCTTTTGAAGAAGAAGAAGAAGATAGCTGCTAGAAGATTTTCATTTACTATTTTATATCTTCTTGTAGTTCTTCCTTCAGTAATTTCTGAAGTGTTTCTGCACTGAAGCAAGACTTCACTTGGACGTTCTTTGAGTCAGGGGGAGCCTTGATTCTTTTAGAGCTTTCTAGCTCAGTGCAAGCTATTGTGCTTCTCTAATCTATTGTAAAATAGAGAAGACACCTTAACCTCCTTTCCACCTCCTGTACAGGGTTATTACTCCCTTCAAAAGTATCCCTTGGTGGCAGGGCACCTGATCAAAAACCTGTGTTGGTTTTTAGACACCTGATCAAAAGTCTAAAGGGTTTCTTGATCTACCTGAAGCAGATCTTGTTGGTGGCAGGGCACCTGATCAAAAACCCGAGTGGATTCCTACCTTGTTGGTAGAAGAGTGGACGTACCCAAGTTGTTTGGGGAACCACTATAAATTCCTTGTGTCGTCTGGATTGCTTTATTTAATTACTTGCATTGTGGATGTGATTAGATCTTAACTAGGTTTGCTAGTTGCTGTTTAGGTTTTCAAGCCTTAACTGTAATTACAGTTGGCTGCCTTTTTGTGCACAACACTTGTGTTAGGCTCTAAGGTTTAATCTCAAATATCTATAACTTTCATTCCGCATTTAACTCCAAGGGAGTTGAGTAGAAAGTCAACTTTGCTAGTGCAATTTTTGATTACTCTATTCACCCCCCCTCTAGAGTAGTATCTATCCCTTCTCTTTCAATTAGTATCAGAGCCAGGTTGACTGACTGAATAGGCTAACACCTAAGTCACAAGATCTTGATAGATACCAAAGTTTATAGATATTCACTTTCACTATCATGGCCCAGTCCAAGGATTATTCTAGCACCAGACCTCCAGCATACAACTTAGCTAAGTTCAGCATCTGGAAGGCAAGGATCAAATTATATATGAACTCTATTGATGAAAGTATCTTTGCTTCTATTTTGACAGGACCACCGAGAGCACCTGCTGCTGCTACTGCCTCATCATCAACTGATATGAGTGCAGTGCCTCCTCCAGACTACAATGATGAGTACAAAAAGGCAAAGATAGTAGATGCCAAGGCAATGAACATTCTGGCTCAGACAATGTCTGATGAAGTATTCCAGAAGGTTGCTGACTGCTCCTCAGCAAAAGCTATGTGGGATACACTGAACCAGATTGTAGCTGGTTCAGCTGATGAAAGGAAGGACAGGAGGTCCAACCTTATCTCACAATATGAGAATTTCAAGAAAACTGATGCTGAATCAGTTGAAGCTATGTACACAAGGCTCAGCTCAATCATCAATGAGCTGAGGACCCTTGACAAGGATATTTCATTGACAGAGGTCAATGATAAGATTCTTATGTGCTTCCCCAGCACATGGGATCTGAGGATCTGGCCTATCAAGGAAGCCAGAAGCACAAATGAAATCTCAACAGAAGCCCTTCTCGGCAAGCTCAAGTCTTTTGAGCAAGTGCTGAAGTCCAGGGAAGCTGAAGCTGAAGCAAAGACCCCAACTCGTACAAGAAAAAAGCAAACCCTTGCTCTTAAAGCTGCTGACACTTCTGAAGGCAGCCAGTCAAATGAGGAACTGATGGCACTATTTGCCAAAAGGTTTCTCAAGATGGGAAGGAAGGAATTCAGAAAGAAATCTTCAAAGTATGAAGATAAACCAAGGTATGATCGTACCCCTTCTAAAGAAATAATCTGCTATGGTTGCAGGAAGCCTGGACATATCCTTCCAGATTGTCCAGAGGAAAAGAACAAAGATAAAAGGAAAGACAAGGATCAGCACAGGAAGCACTCCAAGCCATCCTCCTACAAGAACAAAAAGAAGGAGAGAGGCTTTGTTGCTGAAACCTGGAGCGATTCTGATGAGGAATCATCTGCCTCAAGCTCCAGTGAGGATGAAGAAGAAAAGAAGGCAAAGGAAGTTTGCCTGATGGCAATTGATGCCTGCAGCAATCACTCAGCTGCAGAGATTTCAGATTCAGATGAAGAAATGCCAACAGAAGATGAGGTACTATCTTCTTATGATTTCACTTCTGCAGAATTTAGATTAGAATTTAAATCTTTATGTTTAGATTTAATTAGTTCTGAAAAAGAGATTAAAGAACTTAGACATAGGCTAGCTGAATCAGAAATCATATCTATTGAAAACATTAAGTTAAAGGAAGATCTCACTAATTCTAGTGAAGAAATTAAATTTCTTAAGAATGAGTTAGCTAAATTCAAAAGGCTAGAAGAGTCTCTAAATGGTAGAAGCCTTAAGTTGCTTGAAATAACCAGCATGTCTAACACTAGGACAGGCAATAACAAATTAGGCTTAGGAGCATCTTCTAGTGAGCCCCCAATCATTCTTAAAAACCAACTTTCAACTCCAGTGAATTTTATTTCATCTAGTGGAATAAAAAACACTGAGAAAGTCAATCAAGTAAATAGAGCTTTAAATAAAGCTAAAAGAGAGAAAAGGAAATAGAAATTTAAGGAATTACAAAAAACGTCGAACGCTGCTCGACGATCGCAGGCTCAGTGATCGAACGAAGCTCGACGATCTGAGCATCTATCGTCAAACGTCGATCGACGATCGCAAGCTCAGTGGTCGAACGGAGATCGATGATCTGAGCAGCCATCGTCGAACGCAGGTCGACGTTTCTAATATGAATTTCAAAATTACACCCAGAACTTTAGAAACCCGAATATGAATAGAAACCCTAGGTTTATTGACCCATCATCTGCATGGAGAATCCCACCTAGGAGATCTTACCCATTAGGTTATCACCCTCAGCCTGCTTATTCATTTATTTCCAGTTTTTCTTATGTGAAAAACAAGGGACCCAAGGTTACCTGGGTCCACAATGTTTAAATTGATTTATTTGCAGGTGAAGACCTATCCTATCACTCAAAATAAGTGGTATTTCGATAGTGGTTGCTCCAAGCACATGACAGGAAATAAAGAACATCTGTCAAAGTTCAAGGCAAAGCTTGGCCCAAAGGTAATCTTTGGAGATTCAAGCTGTGGTCAAACTGAAGGCTATGGCAGGATGACAATTGGAGCTGTTACATTCAAGAGAGTTGCTTATGTGACTGGATTGAAGCATAATTTAATTTCAGTAAGTCAGTTATGTGATGCTGGATACCAGGTATCATTCTCTAACTCTCTTTGTAATATTACTTTAAATAATAATGTTGTACTAGTAGGCATTAGACAAGGTAACATTTATTTAGTAGATTTTAATTCAACTGATTCTGAAATCTGCCTGTTTAATGAAGTAACTAATAATAATACCTTGTGGCATAAAAGGCTTAGCCATGTTAACCTCAAGAATATATCTAGGTTATCTAAACACAACCTTGTTAGAGGTTTACCTTCTTGCCCCTACAAGAATGAGAGCCTATGCAAGGCTTGTCAACTAGGCAAGCAAACCAAGAACTCATTTAAATCAGTAAATAAAATTGATTCTCCTAGAATCCTGTATTTATTACATTTGGACCTATTTGGCCCAATAAATGTACAGAGTTTAGGAGGAAGTATTACACCCTAGTCATTGTAGATGACTTCTCCAGGTTCAATTGGGTGTTCTTTTTGAGAACTAAGGCTGATAACTTCAAAGCCCTTACAGACTTTCTATTATGTGTGCAGACTGAGTACTCTACTCATGTGGCCTTGATCAGAAGTGATCATGGTACTGAGTTTGACTCTCTTCTCATGCAAGAATTCTGTGAGAGAGAAGGTATCAAACATAGCTTCTCAGCTCCTAGAACTCCCCAACAAAATGGGGTAGTTGAAAGGAAGAACAGAACACTAATTGAAGCTGTTGGCACATTGTTGGCAGATGCTAATGTGCCTCTTTCCTATTGGGCAGAAGCTGTTAGTACAGCCAACTATGTCTTGAATAGAAGTTTGATACACAAACTTAAGTGTAAAACTCCTTATGAGTTACTTAAAGGAAAGAAACCTAAAATAAATTATTTTAGAGTTTTTGACTGTGTAGTTTATATTCATAATAACAATAAAGAATACCTTAGAAAATTTGAAGCAAAGGCTTCAATGGGATTTTTTCTTGGATATTCCCAAGTAAGCAAAGCTTATAGGGTTTTTAATAAATCATCTTCTAAAATTGAAGAGTCTGTTCATGTGTCCTTTGATGAATCCCAAATGTTTTACAAGGAGAAGGAAACTTCCCCTTCCTCAAGTTCATTACAGGTACAAGAATCTTCCAAAGATGTCACTCAAGAAATCCTCCATCTCTCAACTCTTCATATCACTGAATCAGACAGTGATGAAGACATTGCAGAAGTTGTTGTTGTTCCACCAATAGTAGATCAAATTCCTCCTGAGGAATTAATCCCAACTATTGCTGAAGATCACATCCCACCTGCTGATATTGTCACACTTAGAGATCACCCTACATCTCAAGTGATAGGAGACATATCAGCTGGTGTTCAAACAAGACATCAGTTAAGACAGGAGGTGATGCATGCTTGTTTCCTTTCACAGATTGAGCCCCTCACCATTAAAGATGCTGAGCTAGATCCCCATTGGATCATTGCTATGCAAGAGGAACTCAATCAGTTTGAAAGATGTAAAGTTTGGACTTTGGTTCCAAGACCTAAAGGCCAACTGGTCATAGGCACCAAGTGGGTGTATAGAAACAAGTTGGATGCAAATGGAATCATTGTAAGGAATAAAGCTAGGATTGTAGCTCAGGGCTACAGACAGGAGGAAGGTATAGATTATGACCAAACCTTTGCTCCTGTTGCAAGGCTAGAGGCAATAAGGATCTTCTTAGCCTATGCAGCCTACATGAAGTTTAAAGTTTTTCAAATGGATGTCAAAAGTGCTTTTCTTAATGGTGAGCTAAAGGAAGAGGTGTTTGTTGAACAGCCACCTAGTTTTGTTTCTTCAACTCAGCCCTCACATGTATTCAAGTTGCAGAAAGCTCTTTATGGACTAAAGCAAGCTCCCAGAGCCTGGTATGAGACTTTAGCTAGTTTCCTGTTAGAGCACAACTTTACTAGGGGAGTAGTTGATAGAACCCTCTTCGTCAAGCACTACAAGGACACAATCCTGTTAGTTCAAGTGTATGTGGATGACATTATTTTTGGTTCCACTGATCCCAAACTATGCAAAAAGTTCTCCAACTTGATGCATTCTAAGTTTGAGATGAGTAGTATGGGTGAGCTGTCTTACTTTCTTGGTCTCCAAGTAAAGCAAGATACTGATGGCATCTTCATCTCCCAATCCAAATATGTCAAGGAATTGGTAAAGAAGTTTGGGATGGCAGATGCTTCAGCAATGCATACACCTATGGCTAATGTAGTTATTGATTCTGATGATCAGGGAAAGCCTGTTGATCAAAAGAATTATAGGGCCATTGTTGGATCCCTATTGTATTTAACTGCAAGTAGGCCAGACATAATGTTTGCTACATGCCTTTGTGCTAGATTCCAGGTCAACCCCAAGGAATCTCATCTGATTCTTCTCAAGAGAATCTTGAGATACCTGAAGGGATGTCCAAATCTAGGACTTTGGTACCCAGCTGAGTCAGAATTTGAATTAATTGGATATTCTGATTCTGATTATGCTGGTTGTCGAGTTGATAGGAAAAGTACCTCAGGAACTTGTCAGTTCCTGGGAGAGAGATTGGTCTCTTGGTTCTGTAAGAAGCAGGCCTCTGTATCAACTTCAACTGCAGAAGCTGAATATATAGCAGCTGCCAGTTGTTGTTCACAGATCCTATGGATACAAAATCAGCTTTTGGATTATGGGTACTCACACAAGAACACTAAAATCATGTGTGACAGTACAAGTGCTATCTCCATTGCACAAAATCCAGTACACCACTCTAGAACGAAGCACATTGAAATTAGACACCATTTCCTGAGAGATTGTGTGGAAAAGAACAAGATCAGCCTTGAGTTCATATCCACAGACCTTCAGAGAGGTGATATATTCACCAAGCCCTTAGATGAACAGAAGCATCTGTTCTTTTTAGTTCAACTAGGCATGATCAATGGAAGAGACTAAGTGTGACTATCTGCCGTGTTGAAACCTGCTTGAAGATCGTCGAACGATGCTCGAAGATCGTCGAACGGAGCAAGCCTATCGTCGACCTATGGTTGATGATGGCTTATCTGCTTGAAGATCGTCGACCGGCGTTCGAAGATCGTCGAACAGGTTGAGCTTATCGTCGATCCATGGTTGACGACAGCTTGTTGTTTGTGAAGACAGAAATAGTCGAACGATTGATCGACTACTCTGCTTCAGGACCGATCGTCAAACGACCGTTCGACTATCATCTCCAGTATCTTTTAAATAGATCAACGATCGTTGTTTTAATATAAAGTCGATAGTCGACCTAGGTTAAAAGATAGTTGCTCTTATCGTCGACGGAGAGCGTCTTTTCGCATTCCGTCTTCCCGCTTGCTCTTTGTCTTGCTCTTTGTCTTGCGCTCCGTCCTCGTCGTCTCTCCCTCGTCTTCTACAGCATTTTCGATGGCGATTGCTCCAGCGCTTCTTGCAGTAGTAAAGTTTGATGCCGGTTTCAGCGTAGATTTCGACGCCTTCAGCTGCTGCGAACCAGGGATAGTGGAGATTCTGAATCTGTGCAGAGATCAAGGATTAGAGAAACTCATGTCTTATAGAATAAAGATAAACACTCAAGAGATCAAAGAGTGGGCCTTCACTTCATCTTCTACTGATGATTCGATGACTGGAACAATTAGCGGAGAAGAGGTAATATTGACTCCAGCTATTCTGACTGAAATTTTTGGATTAATTAATGGTGAAGAAGAGTATGAGCAAGATGCTCCTGAATTCGGAAGGATGTTAACTGAGCTGGGACATGCCGAAGGCATTCCCTCCAAGCTGCTCAAAGTGAATTTCCCATTTAAGATCAAGTTTCTTGCGGAAATTGTTGGAAAAGTGCTACTGGGAAAGCACTCAGCCCACGATAATATTACAAGGCAACAATTTGCACTAATGTGTGCAATTGTTAATAAGAAGCAGATAAATTGGGCAGGCATTATGTTCGATTTAATCAGGAAAAAGAATGGAAAGAAAGAGGTTACCCTAGGAAGGGTAGTTGGAATTTTTCTGAAGGAAAAATACCCTCACCTGCTTGTGTCAGCCGCCACCTCCATCAACGCAAGCAAGAAGATGGATCCATCGCTATTCGCCAAATGGAAAAGGACCTTCCTGAAGCCCGCTCCCGCAGGGGTTGCTCCAATTACTTCTGAGAGCACCAGGACTGTCGCAGTCACTCCCCCCCTTCTAGCAGCTGGCTCAGCAAATTTATCCCTTCCATCTTCTTCATCAGCTTTGCCGTCTACTTCAGTTGAAGTTCCTTCAACTTCAATTGAAGTACGACATTCTGCTTCTCCTCCAGCTTCTCCTCTCCCTCCTCATCTTGCTGGGATATCTCAACCCAGTTTTGATTTATTGGTGTCTGAGATTCCCACTCCTCCTCAGTCACCAATTCCCTCTTCAGATCATCTTGATCACCCTGCATCCACCCATGTATCTCCACATCATTCTCCAGCTCCATCTCAAGTTCCATCTCCAGCACATTCTCCAGCTCACCTTGCATATACCATCACTGCTGCTCTTCCACCCTCTGAAATTCCTCCATCATCTTCATCATCTTCTTTTGAAATTACTCCTGCATTTATATCAAGCATTGTGGAGTTGATTACCCCCTCGATCAAAATTATGATTGATGAGGCAATTGCTCCCCTTGCTTCCTCTATTTCCTCTCTAACTGCTGCTATTCTGAAACTCTCTAAGTCTGCTGAGCCCTCTTCTTCTAGGGGCCTGGTTTCAGTCTCTACTGAAATCAGGCAGGGGGAGATGCTTGATGAAGACGTCTCTGAGCAGCTTTTGGCCTCTCCTCCAGCAGTTCATCTTGCAGTAGCAGAGAAAGCAATCGAAGATTCAGCTCCTCCTCCTCCTCTATCTGAACAGGAAATTTCTGATGCAGTTTTGAAATTTGAATTCATTGTTAAAGCTTGTTTAGAAGAGAGTTCTACTCCCTTGGTTGCCCTATACCTAGAAGGAATCATCACATCCTTTCTAGATGAATTGTGGGAGTTAGGACATGCTGTGGTCGATTCTGAAGGTATTCCCTTTACTTACTTTTTAGACTTGTTAACTGATATTCTAGTTTGGGAATATCTGGAAGGCATGATTAGATGTCATTTGGAACAATTTTATTCATAAAACTACAGATAAATTGGAAGAAATTCTAGAAGTTCAAGAACCTGTTATCCAATCTGCTCCAGAAGTACAACCAGAATCAAGTGCTCAAATTTCTGAAGTTGCTCAGCCTGAAGTGCAAGCAGAACTGGTCACTTTGACAGTTTCTGAGATTCAAGAATCAGCTGCAGATGCCCAGATTGAAAAATCTACTGTATGGGATGATTCCCCGGGCTTGGATTTAGATGCTCTATTGGCACAAGATGCCATAGAAGAAGAACGAGAAAGAGCTGCTCGAAAGGAAAAAAAGAAAGAGCTATAAAAGAGGCTATTGACCCATATGATATGCCTATCTCTTCTAATTCTGAAGATGAGATCGATTCTGATGAGTCTGCTGAGACTAAAAGGAAAAAAGAATTGCTAAGAAGAAAAGGAAAGCTGTTGCTCCTCCTCCTGCTAACCCAGACAATGATACACCGTATTATATACTGAAAGGGATTGATCCAAAGTCAAAAGACTTCCAGTATTGGATGTTGTTTTCTAAGAACCAGCAAAAGCAAAGAAAAAAGTCTAAGAGGTATGACTCTCCTGTTCCTAGATGGAATCCTAGAGGTCCTCCTCCTCCACCTCCCGGTGCAGGAGCCTCAGGAAATTTATCTTCTAAATCTGCCTCTCAATCTGAAAGATCAAATCCATCTCAATCTGCTCAAAGGAGAAGTTCGCAAGGATTCCAAGGTAAAAGCCAAACTGGCTATCAAAGACCTGATACTGTTAAAGAACAAGTTAAGGAGGTAGTATATCAAAGACCAACCTTTTCCCCTCCTCCTTCTCCAAAGAAAAAAGTTTCATCTCCAAAGCCAGTTCATACTGAGAAAGATGTTCCAAAAGGTAAGTGATTTATTTTTTAACTGAAAATTCTAGCAAAAACTTTGCTAAGTCTGCTCTCTTGTTATCTAGTTAATCAAGATAAAGAACCAGTTGACACTTCTTCTGAGATTGTTTATGAAAGCCCAGAGCTGGATCCTAACTTTAGGATGGCTCGTTTTCTTGAACTGGTTGGAGCAGTGCAAATAAGGAAAGCAAAAGCTGAAGGAAAGGACACTGCCGGATTAACCACAATGTCTAAATTCAGAAAGAAGGAGCTCGAAAAATTCCAAGTCAGACCTGAGATGTTTGATCCTTCAAAATATATGGAAAAGCATCTTGAGGCAGTGGTCCCAAGGACAACAGAATTGAAAATTATTGGAGAACAAGACTTGAAGCTATCGAAAAAAGAAGCTCTAGATCCTAAAAGAAAAATTACTTTTGTTTCTAGCTCTTCTAATCCTGAATCTAACTCTGAAGCACCTTAATTATTCATTGACTGACAGTTAATTTTTTATCTGATTAATTGATGATATATGCTTAGTTATTTCCCTTTATACATTTTATTTTACTTTCAGTAATTAGGTTTGTATGCTTTAATTGTTGAGAGACTTAACTCAAATAGGGGGAGATTGTTGGAACCCTAGGTTTTGATTTGAGTTCAGTCCTCTCTTTCTGTCTCTTGACCCAAGATTTATCTATGGTCAAAGGTTAGTTGATAGTTTAGATTCTCTAGTTGTGTAGAATTGCTTTTCCAGATGAATATTTGGTTAAGTAGTTTTTCGTTCGACTATAGTCAAACGTCGCTCGACTATCGTCTATCGGCTGATCGACGATCGTCTATCAGTTGGTCGACGTTCTGTCTGCGTTGATAGCTCGACTATCTGTTGATAGGCCGACTATCTGTCCGCCTTGATAGTTCGACTATCTGTTGATAGGTCGACTATCTGTGTTGCTTTGATAGTTCGACTATCTGCTTGGATAGTTCAACTATCTGATAGTTCGACTATCTGTTGATAGGTCGACTATCTGTTTTGTTTTGATAGGTCGACTATCTGTTGATAGGTCGACTATCTGTTTTCTGTGATAGGTCGACTATCTGCTCGATAGGTCGACTATCTGTTTCGTTTGGTAGTTCGACTATCTGTCCTGATAGATCGACTATCTGATAGCTCGACTATCTGTTCTGATAGGTCGACTATCTGCTGAGGTAGTTCGACTATCTTCTTTGATAGTTCGACTATCTGTATCGTTCGACTATCTGTCCGATAGGTCGACGATCTCCGTGCGTCGGTTGACGATCTCCGAGGGTCGTTCGACGTTTTGCTGCATGTGTTAAATAGTTTTGTCGTCTTCTGTGATGTGACTAATTTCATAATTATTTTGGCATATTTTATAAAAGATTATCTGAGTAAATTGTGATAACTCTTCCATGCAATATCTATTCTATTCTTTATGCATGAGCTAATCTTTTCTGATAAAGTTGTTTGTCTTATAGCTGAGATATGATTTCTGCCAGGTTGTCCTTTATAGCCGTTAGACTCAAAAAGTCTTCCTTGGCTGTAAAGAGTCTTTTCTGATGTGACTTTCTCTTATATTATTTCATCAGAAGTATTTGCAGCTTCTTAGAAAGCTTTATCCTTTTATAGGATATCTGCATACTGTATTTTGTTTTTGCTTTATTCTTTTTGCAGCCCAGCTTGCAGAGTTCAGAAAAAAAAAACAAGATTCAAACTCAGTTAAGAGCCGTTGTTGCTGCTGATATATAAAGACTTCTTTGAAGAAAGAAATCAACTAGTTCTCAGATAAAAATTCATTCAAGCAAGCTTACAGCAAGATCAAGTTTACTGCTCTCAGCAATCTTCACTCAACTGAGAAGTGTTAGCTCTTCTGCTCTTCTTCAACCTGAGTTCTCCTGTTTCCAGGAAGTTCTGACTCAGAGATCTTTTGAAGAAGAAGAAGAAGAAGATAGCTGCTAGAAGATTTTCATTTACTATTTTATATCTTCTTGTAGTTCTTCCTTCAGTAATTTCTGAAGTGTTTCTGCACTGAAGCAAGACTTCACCTGGACGTTCTTTGATCCAGGGGGAGCCTTGATTCTTTTAGAGCTTTCTAGCTCAGTGCAAGCTATTGTGCTTCTCTAATCTATTGTAAAATAGAGAAGACACCTTAACCTCCTTTCCCCCTCCTGTACAGGGTTATTACTCCCTTCAAAAGTATCCCTTGGTGGCAGGGCACCTGATCAAAAACCTGTGTTGGTTTTTAGACACCTGATCAAAAGTCTAAAGGGTTTCTTGATCTACCTGAAGCAGATCTTGTTGGTGGCAGGGCACCTGATCAAAAACCCGAGTGGATTCCTACCTTGTTGGTAGAAGAGTGGACGTACCCAAGTTATTTGGGGAACCACTATAAATTCCTTGTGTCGTCTGGATTGCTTTATTTAATTACTTGTATTGTGGCTGTGATTAGATCTTAACTAGGTTTGCTAGTTGCTGTTTAGGTTTTCAAGCCTTAACTGTAATTACAGTTGGCTGCCTTTTTGTGCACAACACTTGTGTTAGGCTCTAAGGTTTAATCTCAAATATCTATAACTTTCATTCCGCATTTAACTCCAAGGGAGTTTAGTAGAAAGCCAACTTTGCTAGTGCAATTTTTGATTACTCTATTCACCCCCCCCCCCCTCTAGAGTAGTATCTATCCCTTCTCTTTCAGACTTGTCTCGACACAACTGTCGACTGTGTCGACATCTTTAAATCTACACTGTGTCGAAACAGTTGAATTATTTTGACACTACTGTCTGCTGAGTGTCGACACTTGTTTTAATTCTTCACTGTGTCAAGACAGTTTAATTGTCTCGACACAACTGTCTGCTGAGTATCGACACTTTAATTCTGCACTTCAGTTCTACATTGTGTCGACACAGTTGTATTGTCTCGACACAACTATCTTAAGGTGTCGAGATATCTTACTTGTCTCGACACAGCTGTCTTGATCTTCAAAGTGTCGAGATAACGGACTTGTCTCGACATAACTGACTTGACCTTCAAAGTGTCGAGATAACTGACTTGTCTCGACACAACTGCTGTAGATGTTGACATAGTTGAAGTGTGTCGACACTTTCGTACTTATCCATTTCTCTGCACTACAATTTGCTAGGCGTTGACTGTCCTGACTTTACTCGACGCTTTTGGACTTAGATAATTTTCTGTCTTTCCAGTCAGCTTCTTTGAGTTCACCTGTTGTTGAAACAAAAAAATCGCTCTGTGGAGTTCGAACCTTGGGGAAGGGGTGACCGTGCACCTACTGCCCTCAAGCAAACGATCTAGGCACAAGGCTAGGAACACAAGGGACAGACCCAAGGTCTCAGCGTGGAGGTCCCGCCGCATACCCGAAAGACTAACAAACTCTTACCCTCCCAATCCAAGGGCTGAGCTAAGGCACCTTCGGAGGGCTCTCTTGGCTGACCGAAACATCTAAGGAGGATCTCAAGATCCACTCCTTCTGAACTAGAGGTGTCGCCTCGGGTCTATGAACTCCCCATCTGATCTACCAATCGCGTAACCTCGCCGAGCAGTTCTACGACACGTTGCCTAAGTTGGGCCACTAACAGCATAACACAGGCCTTCTAGGGCTGGCACAGAGCATCACCGGCATATTAAATTTACAGGAATATGAATTCCATACATCGGCACGCAGGCCGGCAATATAAACAAACTAGGCCTTCGAGGGTCGGCACGAGCTTGGGCTTAAGCCCGCTATTCCCCGCTTGATACTGCAACACTTGTACGTCAACGTCTCGACGAGCGGTGGCCAACGAGGCATCGGTCGGCTAACATAAGCGGGCCAAACGTATTGCGAACACCCCCTTTTTTAGGGGCTATGGTGCGCATTCCCTAAAAGCGGCTAATAAACAACTTCCTCGGAGTCTTCTCCGGGAACCCTAGAACATCACCAATCTGGCTCACATGTCCGGATGGGCTTCACACAGCATGCCTAAACCCGTACTCTCGCTTCCGGGTACTAATGCAATTAGTAGCAGGGACGCACATGTCAACCGGTCGAAGAGCTCCCTTCCCCCACCCGTTGGTGGAGAGGGGCTTCCATGCAAATGTGGAAATTGAGGGCTTCACTTGCCCGAGTAGAAACATTATTACCCTTGGCGCGTATGTTGACGAAGCCGTAGTCATGTATCAACTGCACGCGTACAGATCCGAGCGTCCCAGCACGAACACTGATCCTTTTCCGCCGCGGATCTCTATAACAATAACCACCTTCATGAGAGGCTTGGGAAGCAGTTGTTGGAGGCAGCCTGGACAGAAAATATTGGGGAAGGTGGAGGCACTTTTCCTTTACGGCGATGGCGGCCCGCACAAAATAAATGGAGGTTGCTGCACTGCCCTTGCCGGCGATGGCCGGATGGACAAGAAAAGGAGAGGGAGGTGAGTCGGGCTACTCCTCCTCCTACTGGTGGTGGCATGTACAGAGAAAAGAGGGAGGGCTGCTTCCTCTTTGCGACGGCGGCCTGGACGGAGAGAGGGAGGTGGGGCTCGGGCGGCTCCTCCTTTCGGCGGCCTGGACGGAGAGAGGGAGGTGGGGCTCAGGCGGCTCCTCCTTGTGGCAGCCTGGACGGAGCGAGGGAGGTGGGGCTCAGGCGGCTCCTCCTTGCGGGGGTCTGGACGGAGAGAGGGAGGTGGGGCTCAGGCGGCTCCTCCTTGCAGTGGCCTGGACGGAGAGAGGGAGGGAGGCGGGCTCGGCCTGCTGTTTGTCGAGAGAAAGAGGGGAGGCCGGGTATGCTACTGCTTGCCGAGAGAAAGAGGGGAGGCCGGGGGGTGTGCTGTTGCTCAAGGCCGATAGAGAGAGAGAGAGGGCGGCGGGTTGATCTAGGCGGCCGGGAGAGAGGGAGACGGTGGTCCTGGTCCAAGCAGCCGGATCGGGGAAGCCCTAAGGCTTTCTCCTCTTTGCTTCCCCCCCCCCCCCCCCCCTTGCCCGATCCCCCCCCCCCCCCCCCGCCCCCTCTGCCCTTTTTCTCATTCTCCCCCTCCCTTTTTTATCCTCTATCCTAATAGATATAATATAATATAAATATTATATAATATATATTATAATATATATACATATATATTATAATAAATCTATTAAAAAACCCAAGCACATAAAACCTCTGCACGCACGCACGAGCACCCGCACGACCTCGAACAGGGACGACACCAGATTATATCCCATATCACGCCCCTAGGGTGCTATTTGGGGAGGGTCACACTCGCCCGGCTACGGGGTTGTACACAATCCCCGCTCTTTTCGAGGTTGGTACAAGATGGGAAAGAATCATCCAACCCTATGTATCCGTCGAGTGGGAGCCGACCCAAAGAAAAAATTTGTGAGAATTCTTCATTGGGTATAAAGGGAGCTCCACCCCAGGGCTTACTTTTCACATAGTCCCGTTAGAGGCTCTAGCACGAATATCACTAGCCCGTGTTTTTCCTCCTAGGCTCATCATCAACGATACACGCAATATTTAATACACTGTAACATAACAAAAAATAAACTCTTTTCAAGCTCTCTCCCTTTCCCCCCAGGTGTGCCTACAGCCCTGCCAGCTAGTGAAAGCCTGACAGCGAGTCTACCCGGGGCCGAGCAGCACTCGGGGTCCCTTACCCCCTAGACGAGCATACGGACCTGCCAGCTAGTAGGAGCCAGGCAGCGGGTCTACCCGGGGCCGAGTATCACTCGGGGTCCTGCAAAGTATCCAAACTCTTCCCAAACCTCAAACTGTCTCCCTTTCCCACCATGTGTTCCTACAGCCTTGCCAGCTAGTGAAAGCCTGACAGCGAGTCTACCTAGGGTCGAGCAGCACTCGGGGTCCCTTACCCCCCAGGCAAGCATACGGACCTGCCAGCTAGTAGGAGCCAGGCAGCGGGTCTACCTGGGGCCGAGCATCACTCGGGGTCCTGCACAATATCCAAATTCTTCCCAAACCTCAAACTATCTCCCTTTTCCCCAGGTGTGCCTACAGCCCTGCCAGCTAGTGAAAGCCTGACAGCGAGTCTACCCGGGGTCGAGCAGCACTCGGGGTCCCTTACCCCCCCCCCCCCCCCAGGCGAGCCTACGGACCTACCAGCAAGTAGGAGCCAGGAAGCAGGTCTACCCGGCGCCGAGCATCACTCGGGGTCCTACAAAATTTCCAAGCTCTTCCCAAACCTCAAACTGTCTCCCTTTCCCCCCAAGTGTGCCTACAGCCCTGCCAGCTAGTGAAAGCCTGACAGCGAGTCTACCCGGGGCCGAGCAGCACTCGGGGTCCCTTACCCCCCAGGCGAGCCTACGGACCTGCCAGCTTGTAGGAGCCAGGCAGCGGGTCTACCCAGGGCCGAGTATCACTCGGGGTCCTACAAAATATCCAAACTCTTCCCAAACCTCAAACTGTCTCCCTTTCCCCCCAGGTGTGCCTACAGCCCTGCCAGCTAGTGAAAGCCTGACAGCGAGTCTACCCGGGACCGAGCAGCACTCGGGGTCCCTTACCCCTCCCCCCCCCCCAGGCGAGCCTATGGACCTGCCAGCTAGTAGGAGCCAGGCAGCGGGTCTACCCGGGGCTGAGCATCACTCGGGGTCCTGCAATATCCAAATTCTTCCCAAACCTCAAACTATCTCCCTTTACCCCCAGGTGTGCCTACAGCCCTACCAGCTAGTGAAAGCCTGACAGCGAGTCTACCGGGGCCGAGCAGCACTCGGGGTCCCTTACCCCCCAGGCGAGCCTACGGACCTGCCAGCTAGTAGGAGCCAGACATCGGGTCTACCCGGGGCCGAGCATCACTCAGGGTCCTGCAAAATACCCAAATTCTTCCCAAACACCGAGTGACATCCAGCCCTGCCAGCTATATGAGAGCCTGACAGCGGGATCCGCTCGGGGTCTGGTAAACGAATACTTCGATCGTCCACATAGATTACGGCGGGAGCATTGTCACTACGAATTTCATAATGATGTCTAGGGTCATAATGATGTCCACATAGAATCATCCGGGCTCCCGGGTGATACCGCCGGTTCAGTCAGCTAGGTGAAGGCCTGACGGCGGGAGCGTCGAGAGCAACCTCAGAGTGAGGAGGCTTGAGAAACTTTTGCCAAGTATAACTGGAGGGTAGGCTCCCTCACTTCGAACTCCACGTTACTCTGGGAGGCCACCATCGAGGAGTCAGTAAGAACCTCCACATCATGCACCCCAAGTTCTCTGGCCAGGCACAGCCTCGCTATAACCGCCTCATACTCAGCCTGATTGTTGGTGATAGGGAAATGCACTACTACTCGAGGACTTGATTTTGCTCGAGGTGGAGACATCCTGTTTACTTAAGAGGTGTTGGAGAGTTAGTTGCGTCGATGCTTTTACAACTGGAGGACGCATTCTTTTCATAAAGGAGACGATCTGGAAGTCGTCAAATCGGGAAGCTAGCGTCCGAGCCTGTTCCTAATAATTCCTCCAATAGGAATAGAGATGCAATCGGGGGGACATAGGCCGACATGCAAGGGGGGAGCTGATCTCGGCCGTCAGTGCAGAGGCTCGGTCTTACAAGAGCGCTTAAAGTCCTGAGGCATCATCCCATCATCCGAACTGGGCTATTTAGAAGGAACAGGTCGACGGCTCGTATCATGATCTGATGACAAAAATCACTTTTCGCCATGTCACTCGATGATGAGAGCTAGTGCACGGGCGGCGGGTAATGTTCCTGCGAGGGTCCTCTAGGACGCACTCGAGACCAACATCTTCCCTTGGGCCAAAACCTGCCCCTTTACATATTATCCTGCTCTCTCAAAAACAAAGGCCTTCACTTGTGATTTCTTGGAGAGATTGGACCTTTATCAAATCTGGGAGGTTAGCGTCTAGGCTCATTCCTGATAATTCCTCTAGTCGAAGGAGAGGTGCGATCGGGAGGACATAGGCCGATGTGCAAGGGGGGAGCTGATCTCGGCCATCAGTGGAGAGGCTCGGTCTTACAATAGCGCTTAAAGTCCCGCGGCACCGTCCCATTGTCCGAACTAGGCTATTTAAAAGGAATGGGTTGGGCGTTTGGCTTCCGGAGTCGATCGCAAGGCTAACCCTTGAAGCCCTCAAAAGCTCGAGGCGAATTATCAATAAAGAGAAAAATTTGACCGCTACTGAATTACAAGGAAGAAATAACATATTACCGTCAGGGAGGGAACCCTTTCAGGTCACCCCGGCTCCAAATACCTCTCAGCCGCAATCTTACTTGATCTTGAAGATAATAACCTCCAGGTTTCTCGTTGATGCAATAAGTGGAGACATATGTGTTTTTTTCGCAGGTAGAAGCACTTCAAATAGGTGCAAATCCTACTCAAAATGCTACGAGATTCCAACAACAACTATGGGCGGGGACAACTCTGAGTATGAGGACCTTATATACAAAGTATCAACGCATGACCCTAGTCGCCACTTGGTTCCTCTTCTATAGCCATGACGTTTGCCAGAGTTCTTCTGTGCTTGTCACTCTCCACGCTCACCGCACCAAAATGTTGAAACCGAAAAATCGGTCTCTGTGGACTTCGACCCTTGGGGAAGGGGTGACCGTGCACCTACTACCCTCAAGAGAACGATCTAGGGACAAGATTAGGAACACAAGGGACAGACCCAAGGTCTCAGCGTGGAGGTCCCGCCGCATACCCGGAAGACTAACAAACTCTTCCCCTCTAATCCAAGGCTGAGCTAAGGCACCTTCGGAGGGCTCTCTTGGCCGACCGGAACATCTAAGGAGGATCTCAAGATCCACTCCTTCTGAACTAGAGGTGCCGCCTCGGGTCTATGTACTCCCCATCTGACCTACCAGTCGCGTAACCTCGCCGAGCAGTTCTACGACATGCTGCCCAAGTTGGGCCACTAACAGCATAACACAGGCCTTCTAGGGTCGGCACAGAGCATCACCGACATATTAAATTTACAGGAATATGAATTCCATACAACGATACGCAGGCCGGCAATATAAACAAACTAGGCCTTCGAGGGCCGACACGAGCTTGGGCTTAAGCCCGCTATTCCCCGCTTGGTACTGCAACACCTGTACGTCAACGTCTCGACGAGCGGCGGCCAACTAGGAATCGGTCGGCTAACATAAGCGGGTCAAACGTATTGCGCACACCCCCTTTTTTAGGGGCTATGGTGCGCATTCCCTACAAGCGGCTAATAAACAACTTCCTCGGAGTCTTCTCCGGGAACCCCAGTGTAACATCTCATTTCCAACTAGACCCCTGTGAGTGGTTTTATCATAACAGAACCCTAGGAAAACCCCGGAATTTTAGTTTATCGACCAAGATTTCGAGTCAAGGGGTGGTCACGCCTGTGACCGACCCGTCACGCCCGTGACCTAGGGCGTGACCCCTTCAACGATCGTCAACCTCAGAAAGACAATCGACGAGCTCAGAAATTTCAACATGGGCCTGACACGCCCGTGACCGATCTGTCACGCCCGTGACCTTGGAATGGCGTTGAGTGAGCGAATCTCACTCAATGTCGTAGTCTAAATGGCGTTGAGTGAGCTTAGCTCACTCAAATCCATAAGCTAGACAGCGTTGAGTGCACAGACTGCACTCAATGCCATCTTGTGTCGTCTTGTTGGCATTGAGTGAGCTGAGCTCACTCAACGTCGTAGACTGGATAGATTTGAGTGAGCTTAGCTCACTCAACGCCGTAATCTGTCATGCGGGATGGCGTTGAGTGCGTTGAGTGCACTCAACGCCATAAGTTGAACGGCTTTGAGTGCACTGACTGCACTCAATGCCATTTAGTGTTGCCTGGATGGCGTTGAGTGAGCAGAGCTCACTCAACGCCATAATCTGGATGGCGTTGAGTGAAGTAAGCTCACTCAACGCCATCGTTTAAAATGACATATTCTGGACGGCGTTGAGTGAGCAGAGCTCACCCAATGCCATAATCCGGATGGCGTTGAGTAAGCTGAGCTCACTCAACGCCATAGTCTGGATGGCGTTGAGTGAGCAGAGCTCACTCAACGCCGTATCTGGGATGGCGTTGAGTGCGTCGTAGCAAGGATGGCATTGAGTGAGATTAATTATTTTGGCTGGGTGCTGGTTCAGCTGAATCGGGCCGGTCTAGGGAGTTGGTCGTTTTCTCCTATTAAGACCTAATAAGTCTTACTTAAATTAAGTTGACCAGGGAGGTGGCTGGTGACCTAATAAGTCAAGCCCTAACCTCAACAGAGGCGGTGGTGGTGGTGGTGGTGGCCGGCCAGGGAGGTGGCTGGGTGGCCGGCGGTGGGTCACGCAAGAGCTACAGGAAATTGCGTTTTAGAGTTGCTGGTTTCGGTTTGTTTTAAGAAGACGAACAGTGCGATTTTATATTATAAAAAAAATTATATATATTATATAGTGAATAGTTAGCCTAAAAGAATACACATTTTGATGTTTCCAAATGAAGCCCTTAGAGGCCGATTTAGGAAATATGGCTAGTCACAAAAGTTGTAGGCCTTTGAGTCTTCATTATTTTAAAATTAATTTCAACCCATTTGGGTAAGTAGTTTAACCACAGCACCCGTTTTGGTGGGGGCTATACCTAGGGTTGGACAGACACTAAATTGAGTGACCACTCTTCATCTCTTGTCCAAATGTCTTGAGATTTGGACAGGGAGCCACCATTAGATATACCTAGGGCCAGTCCAAAAATAGGAATTTTTGGAGATACTTTTTCTATAGTTTTGGTAAACATTTAATAATTCATGCATCATTTAGTAAAGTGGTCAAATGACCTTCAAACCCTTCCAAATTTTGGCGAGTGGTCCCTGGCATTATGGCATGACTCTGTACAAAATTTCACCTCATTTGAAGGTGTTTTGGTTAGGGAATGATCAATCCCTAGTTCTACCTTAAGGAAGGATTTTTAAGTAAAAGTGTACTTGGGGTTTGAGTGGTCAACTCACCTCAGCAGAGGCTGATATTTTGACCACTGGCTTGGTATGATCATTATCACCCCCTTAGGGAAAATGGGGTGGTTTAGGGTTGATTTACCTTAGAATCCAAACTCAAACCCTAAGGAAGGGCTTTTGAGGGTTGTGAAGGACATAAAGGCAAATGCCCTTGTATGGCCTTGTAAATTAGCAGAGATGCAATTAACTTATATTTAATCCTCTGGTTAGAATATTAGAGAAGTTAGAGGTAGGAAGATACCTCAAAATCCAAACCCTAGTTTTACGGTAGAAACACTATTAGGTAAAAACAGTCACTAATCTCTATCCAAAAGCTGTGAAATTTGGGTAGAGTGAGTTTTAGAGTTGATAAAACCCTTGGATATTTTTATTGGAATTTTATGGAATATACTTTTAGTACTTCTTTTGGTAGATAACAATTTGCCCAAAATAGTATTTGAATTAATTTGATCATTCTGTTCATTGGAATCTAATAAAACTTGGTCAGTAGAGGTTTTAGACCTAAGTGAATGTCTCTGAATTTTATTATTAATTTTAGTGGACTTTATTTAATACTGCCTTCACAAATTTCATAAAGGTCAATTTTGGTGAATAAATCAGTTAGAGGTAAATATACCTTCTAAAAATGTGAAACTTGGCCACTGATATTACTAGGGTGATGTTTACTTATAGGAATTTATTCCGGATTTTTAGAAGTATATTTACAGTACTTGATTCACGAGCATGTCAATTTAATATTTTAGTATTTGATTTACCTAGAATTTAATGTCCAGTGAACAATTATGAAACCTGGCCAGCGATATTTGTAAGATGGTTTTAGTGTAATGTAATTAATTTATAATTTTTGAATGACAATTTTCTATAGTTGATTCACAAATCATGAAAGATAGAAAATATTGCTAAAATAGTTTTAAGGCCCCCAGATATTAGCAAAAATTATCAAACTTTGGATTTGTAGTTTTCAGATACCCTAATATTTATCATGAATTTATGAAGCTATAAACATGTTTGAAAAGTATACCTCATGTTCAAGTGATAGTCTTTGTATCCTTTTAAGAAATTATTTAATTATCAGATTAATTAAGAAAATTTTAATTCTCTGCATTTAGGCTGTTTATGTCATGATAGGTCCCCGGTAAATAGAATAGGACTTTTGGATGAAAACTCGAAGGACCTCGTATCATGAACACCCATAAGGTATCTGTTGGTCTGCATTTAGTAAGTTGTTGAAATATCATTAGGAAATAAGTTGGCATAGTTGGAGTTAGTCATCTTGCTGGATTTTGTAGATGTGGATGAGTCATCCTAGAAGTTTAGGTTGAGTAGTGAGATGTGAGATTGACTAGTGTTAAGTGGCGTCTGAGATCGACGAAAGATCGTCCTCCCTGGTAGGAGAGGAAGAGTCTTAATACTCTAGGGCTAGATCTAAAGTAATTTAAAAGGGATCAGGTAATGGGTACCAACCAATAATAAGTGCCTTGCGAAAGGGAACGGTGGGCTTCAGCTACCATCATAGTCCTAGTGCCCTTTGAGAGCCCTTCACGGGGAATACCGGGGGCAGTCCTGGGCTAACGTAAACCGTAGGAATAATAAATTAAAAGAGCAACAAGAAAATCTAGGGTAGCACATTCTCACACCTCGGTAGCTAGGGAGGTAGAATAAGCTGGTTTGGTTGCCATTTAGACTGTAGCTCTGAAGGTAGATGCACAGACGGGACAGTCCGAGGAGCCGAGGGCTCGAGGGTTTGAGTACAGAATAAGGTGGTGGGTCTTCGGTATTTGATTGTAATTCACACCGACGTCGGTACGTTGACTCAGCGGTGTTGGACACTTAGCAAAAGAAAGTCTGGTGGATATAGCCAGCACTAGTCCGCGGATACTCTAGGCTGTGTTCTTCTAGGGGCGTACGGAAGGGCTAGGCCCGGTAGTGTGGATACCCGCCTAGGAGTGGGGGGCCCGACCCACTGTCTCTGTTTGCCACTACGAAGATTCCTGGGAGTGAAGCTAGCTGCCCGAACAGGGGGAACTAAAGGTCTGTGCGCATAAAGTCGTGTGTGTGAGTTGCACTTGCATGAATCATGACATAGCATATCACTACACTCATATTTGCATACAACCAATACCCCAACGTATAAATCAGTATAGGACTTTTTATACGATGGGAGCCTTGCAAAAGACCCCTTAACTTATAAGTTTATTTGAACATTCATATAAGTTAAGGTTACTTACTTATTTACTTACTTGCTTTCTATTTGTCTTCTTATAAATTTGTTACTTACTACATGTCTACTTTATTACTTATTACCGTAGAATTGCTAGATGTATTTTATTCTAGATAGTTGTTTATACACCATGATAGTTGTTAGATTAGCTTTATTGTCATCTGCTTGATTACTCTCCACCTTTGAAGCTTCCCTTTCCTCCTCTCCGCTCGGTGCTTAGGAGCCGTGGGGGAGGGGTAGGGGATATAGGGCTTAATCTTTATGACTAATGGTTTTCGAACCACAACATTACAGGAGCTCCGGATGGGAGACAGGGACCAGCAGTCCAGGGACCAGCACCAGCGGAGTACGATGCACATGGAGGTGGGCCAATCTAGCACCGGTGCACCTGTGTCCAGCTTCGTGAGTGATTGGTATTTTTTATAGCTTCCGCGATGAGTGATTTGTAGTGAGGACTCTGATGTACCGGGCTCGAGCCCGTTTATCTATATTTCGTCTGAACTGTATCTTTGCAGTACTTCTATTTGATATTACTGATGGACTGGATGTGATTTCATTTTATATGTGTATTTCTGTGGACCTGTTTACATTTTATGTATACTTCTCTCTCCTTGTGATCGAAAAGGGCCGGCAGAATTGGCGTTTTGTAGTGGCGGCCTTCCCGTGAGTCGGAGCCACTGCAAAGCGGCAATTCTGGGCTAAGACCCCGGTGTTCGAAAAAAAAAGGGGTCTTACAAGTGGTATTAGAGCGGACCTCGATCGGAAGAGAAGTAGTCCACAAAACCCTTGGCCACCCCCGTGCGAGCTTAGTTTGCGGACAAACTAGCAGAGGAAGCAGTGGTGTGCCCATAAGGGAAATCACATGTGAAAGTCCTTCCTACCCTTTCTAATATTCTATTCATACGTCCTCTAACAAGTGGAATTTTTCCTTGTAGCCTGAGATGAACCCTACATCACAGCAGGGGACACCTCAGGATCCGAATGTTGTCCCGTCTCTGCCGGCTCCAGCTCCTTTCCAGCAGACGGAGATGGGGCAAACACTGACGGCCATTCTAGAGGCCTTCAGAACTCAGCAAGCCCCGGCTCCACAGCCAAACCCCGGGGCCAATTAGATGACTGTCTTCCGGGGACTTTCCCCACCATCCTACCTGGGGACGGAATCGGAAGTACGCACTGAGGAATAGTTGGATACCATTTACGAGACGCTTGCGGGGATTCGATGCCCTCCTGAGGAGGCAGTTGCTTGGCAGTCTCCTGCCTTGAGTCACACGGAAAGAGGTGGTGGAAATCTCAGCTGGACACCACCTTTGCGGGGATGGATTGCGCTGATATTACTTGGGAGGAGTTCAGAGCAGCACTCCTGGGACATTTTGTACCTCAGTCGGCGAGGGATGACCTGGAGGATAGGTTCCTGTGGTTGAGGTAGGGGAATAGGACGGTGCTGGAGTACTACCAGGAGTTTACTCACCTGACCCGCTATGCGAACGCTTACCAGTTAGACGATGCTGGCTATGCCAGGAGGTTTGTTGGTACCCTAGTTTGATTTGAGTTCAGTCCTCTCCTTTGTGCCCCTTGACCCAAGAAATATCTATGGTCAATGGTTAGGAGTCTAGCTGTAGTGTCCTCGCTTTTCCAAACTGAGATTTTGGTTAAGTAGGTTTTTCGTTCGACTATAGTCGAACGCCGTTCGACTATCGTCTATCGGCTGATCGACGATCGTCTATCAGTTGGTCGACGCTTTGTCTGCGCTGATAGTTCGACTATCTGTCGATAGCTCGACTATCTGTTCTGCGCTGGTAGTTCGACTATCTGTTGATAGCTCGACTATCTGTTCTGCGCTGGTAGTTCGACTATCTGTTGATAGGTCGACTATCTGTTCTGCGCTGGTAGTTCGACTATCTGTTGATAGGTCGACTATCTGTTCTGCGCTGGTAGTTCGACTATCTGTTGATAGTTCGACTATCTAGTTTGTTTTGATAGTTCGACTATCTTTTGATAGATCGACTATCTGTTTTCTGAGGTAGGTCGACTATCTGCTTAATAGTTCGACTATCTCTGTGCGCTTGATAGCTCGACTATCTGTCCTAGATAGATCGACTATTTGATAGTTCGACTATCTGTCCTGATAGTTCGACTATCTGCTGCGGTAGCTCGACTATCTATTTGATAGCTCGACTATCTGGATCGTTCGACTATCTGCCCGATAGTTCGACGATCTCCTGGCGTCGTTCGACGATCTTCGAAGGTCGTTCGACGTTTTCTGTCTGCCTTTGTATTTTGTATTTATTTATTATATTTAATTAATTAATACATTTTCTGGCACAGTATTTTAAGCTGTATGATAAAGTTTCCAGGCATTATTTGCTCTATTCTTATTGCCTGAGTTTAAATCTTTTAAGATAAAGTTGTTTGTCTTATTAGCTGTCATTTTAATTTACTTTATCTGCTGACAGCCCTTTATAGCCGTTAGACTGAAAAGTCTTCTTTTGCTATAAAGAGATTGTTTTCTGATGTGACTTTATTTAGTCTATCTGTTTATTTGATTTAAGCCTGCAGCTTCTTAGAAAGAGGTTTATTCCTTTTTATAGAATGTTTTGCTGCAGAGATATTTCTGTCTTCTTGATATTTACAGCCCAGGTCTCAAGGCTCAGAAGAAGACAAATTAATTCAAATGGAAGAGAGCCGTTGCTTGCTGATGATTATATAAAGAACCCTTTGCAGAAGGATTCAAGCTAGTTAACAGGAGTTAATAGAAGAGAGTGTTACACACATATTCAAAAGCACTCAAGCCTTCATCAAGCTCAAGCTTCCTGCTCTCAGCAAACTCCATCTAACTGAGAAGTGTTAAGATCTTCATCTCTTCTTCACCTGAGTTCTCCTGCTTTCAGGAAGTTCAACTCAGTGTTTCTTTGAAGAAGAAGAAGAAGAAGATTGCTGCTTGAAGACTGTTTCTTTTTATTGTTTACTTTCTTCCTGTAGCTCTTTCCTTCAGAACTTTCTGAAGAGTTTTCTCTGCACTGAAGCAAGACTTCACCTGGACATTCTTGAGCCAGGGGGAGCCTTGATTCTTTAGAGCATTCTAGCTCAGTGCAAGCTTTTTGTGCTTCTCTAATCTATTGTAAAATAGAGAAGACATCTTAACCTTCTTCCCCCTCCTGTACAGGGTTATTACTCCCTTCAAAAGTATCCCTTGGTGGCAGGGCACCTGATCAAAAACCTGTGCTTGGTTTTTTAGACACCTGATCAAAAGTCTAAAGGGTTTCTGAATCTACCTGAATCAGATTCTGTTGGTGGCAGGGCACCTGATCAAAAACCTGAGTGGATTCCTACCGTGTGGGTAGAAGAGTGGACGTACCCAAGTTGTTTGGGGAACCACTATAAATTTCCTTGTGTCGTCTGGATTCAACTGTTTAATTCCTGTACTGTGGCTGTGAATAGATATAATTAGGTTGCTAGTTGCTGTTTAGGTTTTCCAAGCTTTAACTATAATTACAGTTAGCTTGTGTTTGCACATCACTTGTGTTAGGCTTTAAGGTTAAACCAATATCTATAATCTCTTCATTCCGCACTTCACTCCAAGGGAGTTGGGTAGACAGTTAAGTTTTGTATTGTGCAAAATTTGATTACTCTATTCACCCCCCCTCTAGAGTAGTATCTATCCCTTCACTTTCAATTGGTATCAGAGGGAGGTTGACTGACTGTATAGGCTAACACCTAAGTCACAAGATCCTGATAGATACCAAGAGCTTATAGATATTCACTATCATGGCCCAGTCTAAGGATTATTCTAGCACCAGACCTCCAGCATGCAACTTAGCAAAGTTTGGCATCTGGAAGGCAAGGATCAAACTTTATATGAACTCTATTGATGAGAGTATTTTTGCTTCTATTTTGTCAGGTCCCCCAAGAGCACCTGCTGCTGCCACTGCCTCATCATCTGATATGAGTGCAGTGCCTCCTCCAGATTATAATAATGAGTACAAGAAGGCCAAAATTGCTGATGCCAAAGCAATGAACATACTGGCTCAGACTATGTCTGATGAGGTGTTCCAGAAGGTGGCCGACTGCTCCTCAGCTAAGGCCATGTGGGACACACTGAACCAGATTGTAGCTGGTTCAGCTGATGAAAGGAAGGACAGGAGGTCCAACCTTATTTCACAGTATGAGAACTTCAAGAAGACTGATGCTGAATCAGTTGAAGCGATGTACACCAGGCTCAGCTCAATCATCAATGAGCTGAGGACCCTTGACAAGGATATCTCATTGACAGAGGTCAATGATAAGATTCTTATGTGCTTCCCTAGCACATGGGATCTAAGAATCTGGCCCATCAAAGAAGGCCAGAAGTACAAATGAGATCTCAACTGAAGCCCTTCTCGGCAAGCTCAAATCTTTTGAGCAAGTGCTGAAGACAAGGGAAGCTGAAGCAGAAGCCAAGACCCCCACTCCAACAAGAAAAGAGCAATCTCTAGCTCTTAAAGCTGCTGAAGCCTCAGAAGGCAGCCAATCAAATGAGGAGCTCATGGCATTGTTTGCCAAGAGATTTCTCAAAATAGGGAGAAAAGAGTTCAGAAGAAAATCTTCAAAGTATGAAGAAAAGCCAAGGTATGATCGTACTCCAACTAAAGAAATTATATGTTATGGTTGCAGGAAACCTGGACACATTTTGCCAGAGTGTCCAGAGGAGAAGAACAAGGAAAAGAGAAAAGACAAAGAACAACACAGGAAGCACTCCAAGCCATCCTCCTACAAAAACAAGAAGAAGGAGAGAGGTTTCATTGCTGAAACCTGGAGTGATTCTGATGAAGAATCCTCATCCTCAAGCTCTAGTGAGGATGAAGAAGAAAAGAAGGCAAAAGAAGTTTGCCTCATGGCAATAGATGCCTGCAGCAACCACTCTGCTGCAGAGAGTTCTGACTCAGATGAAGAAATGCCTACTGAAGATGAGGTACTTTCATCTTATGATTTTACTTCAGAAGAGTTTAAGTTAGATTTTAAATCTCTATGTTTAGATTTAATTAGTTCAGAAAAAGAGATAAAAGAACTTAGAAATAGGCTAGCTAACTCTGAATCAATAGCCTCTGAAAATGTTAGGTTAAAGGAAGAACTCACTACTTGTAGTGAAGAAATCAAATTTCTTAAAATGGAATTAGCTAAGTCTAAGAGACTAGAAGAGTCACTTAATGGTAGAAGCCTTAAGCTGTTAGAAATTACCAGCATGACTAATAATAGGTCAGGTAATGATAAATTAGGCTTAGGAGCTTCTCCCAGTGAACCCCCAGTCTTGCTTAAAAATAATCTTTCAACTCCAGTGAACTTCATTTCAGCTAGTGGAAAGAAGAACACTGAGCAAGTAAACCTTGTAAATAAAACATTAAATAAGGCTAAGAGAGAAAAGAGAAAGAAGTTTTTCAAAGAAATGCAAAAAGCGTCGAACGCAGCTCGACGATCGGAAGCTCCATGGTCGAACGAAGGTCGACGATCTGAGCACCCATCGTCGAACGTCGATCGACGATTTCAACATGATTTTCAAAATCATAATCCATTCCATAGAAACCTAAATGAAAATAGAAACCCTAGGTTTGTTGACCCATCATCTGCATGGAGAATCCCACCTAGGAGATCTTACCCACTAGGTTATCACCCTCAGCCTGCATTCTCTTATATCTCCAGTTTTTCTTATGTGAAAAACAAGGGACCCAAGGTTACCTGGGTCCACTCTGTCTAAATAGTTGTTTTGCAGGTGAAGGCCTATCCAATCACTCAAAATAAGTGGTATTTGGATAGTGGATGCTCTAAGCATATGACAGGAAACAAAGAGCTTCTGTCAAAGTACAAAGCTAAGCTCGGCCCAAAGGTTATCTTTGGAGACTCCAGCTGTGGTCAGACAGAAGGATATGGCAAGATCACCATTGGAGCAGTTACATTCAAGAGAGTTGCTTATGTCAATGGACTGAAGCATAACCTGATTTCAGTCAGCCAGCTATGTGATGCTGGCTACCAGGTTTCTTTTTCTAACTCCTCTTGCAATATTACTTTAAATAATAATGTTGTTTTAATAGGTAATAGAATATGCAATATATATTTAGTAGATTTTAATTCATCTCATTCTGAAATCTGCCTGTTTAATGAATTAACCCTTAATAATAATTCTTTATGGCATAAAAGGCTTAGTCATGTAAACCTCAAGAACATATCTAGGTTATCTAAGCACAACCTTGTTAGAGGTTTACCTTCTTGCCCCTACAAGAAGGAGAGCCTATGCAAGGCTTGTCAGCTAGGCAAGCAAACCAAGAATTCATTTAAATCTGTTAATAAAAGTGATTCTCCTAGAATCCTGTATTTATTACACTTGGATCTTTTTGGCCCAATAAATGTACAGAGTCTAGGAGGGAAGTATTACACATTAGTAATTGTAGATGACTTCTCTAGGTTCAGTTGGGTTTTCTTTTTGAGAACTAAGTCTGATAACTTCAAAGCCCTTACAGACTTTCTACTTTGTGTGCAGACTGAGTACTCTACTCATGTGGCCTTGATCAGAAGTGATCATGGTACTGAGTTTGACTCTCTTCTCATGCAAGAATTCTGTGAGAGAGAAGGTATCAAACATAGCTTCTCAGCTCCTAGAACTCCCCAACAAAATGGAGTAGTTGAAAGGAAGAATAGAACACTAATTGAAGCTGCTAGTACATTGTTGGCAGATGCTAACATGCCTCTATCCTATTGGGCAGAAGCTGTTAGTACAGCTAACTATGTCTTGAATAGAAGTTTGATACACAAACTTAAGTGTAAAACTCCTTATGAGTTGCTTAAAGGAAAGAAACCAAAAATTAATTACTTTAGAGTTTTTGGTTGTACTGTTTATATTCATAACAATAATAAAGAATATATTAGAAAATTTGAAGCAAAAGCTTCAATGGGAATCATGCTTGGATATTCCCAAGTAAGCAAAGCTTATAGGGTTTATAACAAATCAACCTGTAAGATAGAGGAATCTGTGCATGTGACTTTTGATGAGTCTCAGATGTTTTACAAGGAGAAAGAAAATTCTCCTTCCTCTAGTTCTTTGCAGGTACATGATGCTCCTAAAGAAATCCTTCAACTATCAACTCTTCAGATCACTGAATCAGACAGTGATGAAGACATTGCTGAAGCTGTTGAAGCTGTTGCTGTACCACCAACAGTAGATCAAATTCCTCCTGAGGAATTAATCCCAACTGTTGCTGAAGATCACATCCCACCTGCTGATATTGTCACACTTAGAGATCACCCCACATCTCAAGTGATTGGAGACATATCAGCTGGTGTGCAAACAAGACATCAATTAAGACAGGATGTGATGCATGCTTGTTTCCTCTCACAGGTTGAACCCCTCACCTTTAAAGATGCAGAGCTAGATCCCCACTGGATCATTGCAATGCAAGAGGAGCTCAATCAGTTTGAGAGATGTAAAGTTTGGACTTTGGTTCCAAGACCTAAAGGCCAACTGATCATAGGCACCAAGTGGGTGTATAGAAACAAGTTAGATGCAAATGGAATAATAGTAAGGAATAAAGCTAGGCTTGTAGGTCAGGGCTACAGACAGGAGGAAGGTATAGACTATGACCAAACCTTTGCTCCTGTTGCAAGGCTAGAAGCAATAAGGATCTTCTTGGCCTATGCAGCCTACATGAAGTTTAAGGTGTTCCAAATGGATGTCAAAAGTGCATTCCTAAATGGTGAGCTTAAGGAAGAGGTGTTTGTTGAACAACCACCAGGGTTTGTTTCTTCAACTCAGCCTTCTCATGTTTTTAAGTTGCAGAAAGCTCTTTATGGACTAAAGCAAGCTCCTAGGGCCTGGTATGAGACTCTAGCTAGTTTCCTGTTAGAGCACAACTTCACTAGGGGAGTAGTTGATAGAACCCTCTTCGTCAAGCATCACAAGGACACAATCCTGTTAGTTCAGGTGTATGTAGATGATATTATCTTTGGCTCCACTGATCCCAAACTGTGCAAAAAGTTTTCCAACTTGATGCATTCTAAGTTTGAGATGAGTAGCATGGGTGTGCTGTCTTACTTTCTTAGTCTCCAAGTTAAGCAAGATGCTGATGGTATCTTCATCTCCCAATCCAAATATGCCAAGGAATTGGTAAAGAAATTTGGGATGGCTGATGCTTCAGCAATGCCTACACCCATGGCTACTAATGTAGTTATTGATTCTGATGATCACGGCAAGCCAGTTGATCAAAAGAATTATAGGGCCATTGTTGGTTCCCTATTATATCTAACTGCAAGTAGGCCAGATATAATGTTTGCTACATGCCTTTGTGCTAGATTCCAGGTCAACCCCAAGGAATCTCATCTGATTCTTCTAAAGAGAATCCTGAGATACCTGAAAGGATGTCCAAATCTAGGACTTTGGTACCCAGCTGAGTCAGAGTTTGAATTAATTGGATATTCTGATTCTGACTATGCTGGTTGCAGAGTTGATAGGAAGAGCACCTCAGGAACTTGCCAGTTCCTGGGAGAGAGATTGGTCTCTTGGTTCTGTAAGAAGCAGGCTTCTGTCTCAACTTCAACTGCAGAGGCTGAATATATAGCTGCTGCTAGTTGTTGTTCACAGATCCTGTGGATTCAAAACCAGCTTGTGGATTATGGTTACTCACACAAGAACACCAAGATCATGTGTGATAGTACCAGTGCTATTTCAATTGCACAAAATCCAGTGCACCACTCTAGAACGAAGCACATTGAGATTAGGCACCATTTCCTGAGAGATTGTGTGGAAAAGAACAAGATCTGTCTTGAGTTCATATCCACTGAGTTTCAGAGAGGTGATATATTCACCAAGCCTTTAGATGAACAGAAGCATCTGTTCTTTTTAGTCCAACTAGGCATGATCAATGGACGAGACTAAGTGTGACGATATCTGCCTATGTTGAGGTCTGCTTGAAGATCGTCGAACGATGATCGAAGATCGTCGAACGGATTGAGCCTATCGTCGACCTCTGGTTAATGATAGCTTATCTGTTTGAAGATCGTCGATCGACGTTCGACCATCGTCGAACAGGCTGAGCTTATCGTCGATCTCTACTCGACGACAGCTTGTTGCTTGTGAAGCCAGAAATAGTCGAACGATTGTCCGACTACTCTGCTTCTGAGCCGATCGTCGAACGACCGTTCGACCATCGGGTCAAGATCTTTTTTAATAGACCGACTATATCCGGTCCAATATAAAGCCGATAGTCGACCTAGGTTAAAAGATCTGTTGTTTTATCGTCGACGGAGCGTGCCCTTTCGCATTCTGCTTTCCCGCTTGCGATTCTCTGCCGCTTCATCCCCTTCGTCTTCCCCCTCCTTCTCGCGTTTCTTCAGCGATTCAATGGCGGTTTCCCCAGCTGTTCTAGCCGTCGTCAAGTTTGATGCCGGATTCAGTGTAGATTTCGAAGCTTTCAGCAGTTGCGATGCCGGAATAGTGGAAGTTCTCCAGCTCTGCAGGGATCAAGGTCTAGAGAAGCTGATGTCTGAAAGGATCAAGATCAATATTCCAGAGATAAAAGAATGGGCGTTCACGTCGTCTTCCACAGACGAATCGATGATCGGTACCATCGGCGGAGTAGAAGTTATCCTGACTCCGGCCGTTCTTTCTGATGTTTTTGGTTTGGTTATTGGTGATGAAGATTATGAGCAAGACGCTCAGGAGTTCGGAAGGATGCTCGTCGAGCTGGGACATGCTGAAGGCATTCCCTCCAAGTTGCTCAAGGTAAATTTCCCTTTCAAGATCAAGTTCCTCGCTGAGGTAGTCGGAAAAGTGCTCCTAGGGAAGCATTCTGCCCATGATAACATAACAAGACAGCAATTCGCACTTATGTGTGCAATTGTTAATCGAAAGAGAATCGATTGGGCAGCTGTTCTGTTTGATTTAATCAGGAAGAAGACAGGAAAGAAGGAAGTCACCCTGGGAAGGGTTATTGGAATTTTTCTTAAGGAGAAATTCCCCCAGCTGCTGAGTTCTGCCGCAACTACCATCAATGCCAGCAAGAAGATGGATCCCCATCTGTTCTCAAAGTGGAAGAGGACGTTCGTGAAATCTGCTCCAGCACAATCTGAGGACACTAGGACTGCATCAGTCGCTCCTCAACCTATTGAAGCTGGCTCAGCTATCCCTTCCTCCTCCTCTGTTTTGCCGTCTACCTCAGTTGAAGTACCATCAACTTCTGCTGAGGTACGACCCTCTTCTTCTGCTGCACCTGAAACAACCGTGGTTTTGTTCCTCTGTCTCCTCCAGCCTCTCCTCTACCTGCATATCTGGCTAGGATATCTGCTCCTAGCTTCGATTTGTTAGGATCAGAGAGAATTCTTACTCCTCATGCATCTCCCGTTAATTCCCCAGTTCATTCCCCATCCCCTGCTTCCTCTCCTGCTGTATCTCCAGTTCGATCCCCTGTCCCCATTATTTCTCACCCCAGCATCCCTACCATCTCTGCTGCTGATCCATCCACCTCTCATCCATCTTCTTTTGATATCTCTCCAGAGCTTATCATCCGCATCGTGGAGCTGATTACCCCGTCAATCAAAACCATGATTGACGAGGCAATCGCTCCCCTTGCTGCCTCCATTGACCGTCTAACTGCCTCCATCCAATCCATTTCTAAATCTGCTGAGCCATCTTCCTCTAGGGGCCTGGTTTCAGTAGCTACTGAAATCAGGCAGGGGGAGATGTTCAATGAAGATGTCTCAGACCTTCCTGCCTCTCCTCCAGCTGAAATAGAAATAGCTCCAGATGTTGTCTTGTCTGCCCAGCCAGAATCTGCTCAAGTTGAGCCAGAAGAAGTTCCAGATGTTGTTATGACTGATCAGGAAGAGACAGCTCCTGCTGAGGAAGAGATTGTTCCAGCTGAGGAAGTGGTAACTCCAGCTGAGGAAGAAATTGTTCCAGCTGAGGAAGAGATTGCTCCAGTTAAGCAAGTTGTAGCTCCAGTTTTGACTGAGAAAGAAATATCAGATGGAATCCTGCTATCAGAAATTGCAGTGAAAGTATGCTTAGAAGATCTAACCTCTCCTATGATTGCCAGATTCCTGGAAGGAATCATAACTAAATATCTGAATGACTGCTGGGAGATGGTTAAATATGAAGGTAATTCCCTAATCCGGTTTATTGATGAGTCAATTTATTTGCTTGCTGGTGAATACCTTGAAGGGATGATTCAAGCTTATTTAGCAGATCTGTGTTCTTGATTCTACAGATATTATTAAAGAAGATTTAACTGCCCAGAAAATAGCAGTTGTTTCTGAGGCTGCTCCAAGTGATTCTGATACTCAATTAGATCCAGAATTGGACGTGTTTTTAGATGATAAAGAGGATGAAAATCAAGAGGAAATCAAAGTTGATTCTCCTGTTTTAAGTTTGGAAGAAATTCAAGCAAGGGCTGCTTGGGACTTAAGAGTAAAATCTTTACAAGAGAAAGAATCAGTAGATTTGCAATTTGAGAAGTCATCCATCTGGGATGACTCTCCTGGTTTAGATTTAGACTCCCTTCTGGCTATGGATGCCATGGAAGAAGAAAGGGAGAAATCTGTTTCAAAGCTTAAAGAAAAGGCTGTCTCAGAAGCCTATGATCCCTATGAGAACCCTCCATCATCCCATTCTGATGATGATGATGATTCAGATGTTTCTGAAAAGTCAAAGAAAAAGAAATCTGCTACTAAGAAAAGAAAAGCTGCTCCTCCTCCACCTCCAAATAAGGATAATGACATTCCCTACTATATTCTGAAGGGCATTGACCCCAAATCAAAAGATTTTCAGCATTGGATGTGGTTTTCGAAAAATCAGCAAAAAGAAAGGAAGAGAACTAAGAGGTATGACAGTCCAGTCTCCAGATGGACTCCCAAAGGTCCTCCTCCACCTCCAGGTGCAGGAGCCTCTGGGAATCTACCTGCTAATCAATCTGCCGCCTATGGAAAATCTGCGTCTGCTCAGCCCCAATCAAGACAAGGTCATCAAAGTTCTCAAGGCAGATCATCTTATGGTTCTCAAAGACCAATGAAGGAGGTTGTGGCCCAAAGACCAACTTTTTCCCCACCTCCTTCTCCAGTTCAATCTGAAAAAAGTGTTTCGAAAGGTAAATAGTTCACAGTGTTTTAAAACCTTCTAGCAAGTCGCTTTTGCTAAGATTAATCTAATGTCTTATCTAGATAAAATAGCTGATGCTGCTTCTCCAGAGCCCGTATATGAAAATCCTGAGCTCGATCCTAATTTTAGGATGGCTCGCTTTCAAGAGCTTGTAGGAGCAGCCCAAATAAGAAAAGCAAGAGCCGAAGGCAAAGATACAACTGGCTTTACTACGATGTCAGCATATAGAAAGAAAGAATTTGAAAAATTCCAAGTCAATCCTGAGATATTTGATCCAGCAAAGTACATGGAAAAACATCCTGAAGCTGTTGTCCCCAGAGCTACAGAACTAAAGATCATTGGGGCTCAGGATCTGAAGATGTCAAAGAAGGAATCAGATGACCCGCTTAGAAAAATTTCTTTTGTCTCTAGTTCTTCTGATCCATTACCTGACCCTAAAGATTCTTAATAGTTTGATTAAACTGCTGTGATATATTTGATTATTTATTTATCTGATTGATAATCTGTCAGTTTATTGTTAACTATTTGCTGAATTTAATTTTAGTATTCTTTTGATAGCTGCTTTAGTTTTTGAGAGACTTAACTCAAATAGGGGGAGATTGTTGGTACCCTAGTTTGATTTGAGTTCAGTCCTCTCCTTTGTGCCCCTTGACCCAAGAAATATCTATGGTCAATGGTTAGGAGTCTAGCTGTAGTGTCCTCGCTTTTCCAAACTGAGATTTTGGTTAAGTAGGTTTTTCGTTCGACTATAGTCGAACGCCGTTCGACTATCGTCTATCGGCTGATCGACGATCGTCTATCAGTTGGTCGACGCTTTGTCTGCGCTGATAGTTCGACTATCTGTCGATAGCTCGACTATCTGTTCTGCGCTGGTAGTTCGACTATCTGTTGATAGCTCGACTATCTGTTCTGCGCTGGTAGTTCGACTATCTGTTGATAGGTCGACTATCTGTTCTGCGCTGGTAGTTCGACTATCTGTTGATAGGTCGACTATCTGTTCTGCGCTGGTAGTTCGACTATCTGTTGATAGTTCGACTATCTAGTTTGTTTTGATAGTTCGACTATCTTTTGATAGATCGACTATCTGTTTTCTGAGGTAGGTCGACTATCTGCTTGATAGTTCGACTATCTCTGTGCGCTTGATAGCTCGACTATCTGTCCTAGATAGATCGACTATCTGATAGTTCGACTATCTGTCCTGATAGTTCGACTATCTGCTGCGGTAGCTCGACTATCTATTTGATAGCTCGACTATCTGGATCGTTCGACTATCTGCCCGATAGTTCGACGATCTCCTGGCGTCGTTCGACGATCTTCGAAGGTCGTTCGACGTTTTCTGTCTGCCTTTGTATTTTGTATTTATTTATTATATTTAATTAATTAATACATTTTCTGGCACAGTATTTTAAGCTGTATGATAAAGTTTCCAGGCATTATTTGCTCTATTCTTATTGCCCGAGTTTAAATCTTTTAAGATAAAGTTGTTTGTCTTATTAGCTGTCATTTTAATTTACTTTATCTGCTGACAGCCCTTTATAGCCGTTAGACTGAAAAGTCTTCTTTTGCTATAAAGAGATTGTTTTCTGATGTGACTTTATTTAGTCTATCTGTTTATTTGATTTAAGCCTGCAGCTTCTTAGAAAGAGGTTTATTCCTTTTTATAGAATGTTTTGCTGCAGAGATATTTCTGTCTTCTTGATATTTACAGCCCAGGTCTCAAGGCTCAGAAGAAGACAAATTAATTCAAATGGAAGAGAGCCGTTGCTTGCTGATGATTATATAAAGAACCCTTTGCAGAAGGATTCAAGCTAGTTAACAGGAGTTAATAGAAGAGAGTGTTACACACATATTCAAAAGCACTCAAGCCTTCATCAAGCTCAAGCTTCCTGCTCTCAGCAAACTCCATCTAACTGAGAAGTGTTAAGATCTTCATCTCTTCTTCACCTGAGTTCTCCTGCTTTCAGGAAGTTCAACTCAGTATTTCTTTGAAGAAGAAGAAGAAGAAGATTGCTGCTTGAAGACTGTTTCTTTTTATTGTTTACTTTCTTCCTGTAGCTCTTTCCTTCAGAACTTTCTGAAGAGTTTTCTCTGCACTGAAGCAAGACTTCACCTGGACATTCTTGAGCCAGGGGGAGCCTTGATTCTTTAGAGCATTCTAGCTCAGTGCAAGCTTTTTGTGCTTCTCTAATCTATTGTAAAATAGAGAAGACATCTTAACCTTCTTCCCCCTCCTGTACAGGGTTATTACTCCCTTCAAAAGTATCCCTTGGTGGCAGGGCACCTGATCAAAAACCTGTGCTTGGTTTTTTAGACACCTGATCAAAAGTCTAAAGGGTTTCTGAATCTACCTGAATCAGATTCTGTTGGTGGCAGGGCACCTGATCAAAAACCTGAGTGGATTCCTACCATGTGGGTAGAAGAGTGGACGTACCCAAGTTGTTTGGGGAACCACTATAAATTTCCTTGTGTCGTCTGGATTCAACTGTTTAATTCATGTACTGTGGCTGTGAATAGATATAACTAGGTTGCTAGTTGCTGTTTAGGTTTTCCAAGCTTTAACTGTAATTACAGTTAGCTTGTGTTTGCACATCACTTGTGTTAGGCTTTAAGGTTAAACCAATATCTATAATCTCTTCATTCCGCACTTCACTCCAAGGGAGTTGGGTAGACAGTTAAGTTTTGTATTGTGCAAAATTTGATTACTCTATTCACCCCCCCCCCCCTCTAGAGTAGTATCTATCCCTTCACTTTCAAGGTTTTATAATGGGCTGCAAGATGACATGAGACAGACCCTCTTCTTCGTCTTAGAGGGGAGTCTGGCCAGGATTCTGGAGATGGCTAAGAAGAGAGAAGCGGATCAGTTTACAGTTAAGAGTCGGAAGAGACCGGCTGATGATAAGGTGATTGGAGGTTGTAGAGACCGTCCTTGGGGCCAGGTTATTGGGGAGAGAAGGAACAGGGAGCAGCCTCGTTAGGAGATTGGGCAGGAGCAGAGGAGTCAGGTGGTATTGGCTCCCCAGCCTTTATAGATGCTGGAGATGCCAAGGACAGCAGAGTAGGCACCGGTATGCTTTCAGTGCAATCAGCCGGGGCATATAAAGATGAACTGCCCTATGAGGCGAGCACCCCCACTAGCACATCAGGACTCTCCACCTCCCAGACAGTTTGGCGGACGAGGACATGATCGAGGACGAGGATTTCAGGACTGAGGCCGCAGGCCAGAGAGGGAGTAGGTGTATGCTCTAGACCTGACACAGCCCCGGAACCCGGAGCAGGTTATCGCAGGTATGACAGTACTTTTAAGTTTTCTTCATATGAACTAGTTTTCTAGACATAACCTAGTTAGAAATTAAGAGAAGACAACTATAACAAGAATGCTAAGACATTTAATTACCTCAGGCATTGTCTTCATTAGCGGTAAGCCCGCTCACACGCTCTTCGACACTGGTGCTTAGCACTCGTTTGTGTCAGAAGATTTGGTGAAAGGACTGGCAGGTGTGGAGCCATTCACCGGGAAGATGATGAGGGTACGCCTACCCGATGGATCAGAGATAATGACCTCTGCTCATTGTAATATGGAAGCAAAGATCGGCGGGAAGGCGTTTGAGGCACCAACGACGATTCTGAAGATGCCAGATTACGATCTGATCCAGGGCATGACTTGGTTGTGCTGGAACCATGCCCAGATCGACTGCATGGCGAAGAGGATCACCGTGAGGCACGACGACTCCTTCATTGTCATTGAAGGTATTATACTCACACCCCGCACCCTATTATCGTCTGTGCAGGCCGTTAAGGCCCATCTGCAGGGGGAAGAGGTTTATCAGGTCCTTTTTGAGGCGGTCGTGTCCAAGGACTCCATTTCAAATATCCCAGTAGTGCGGGACTTCGCCGACGTATTTCCGGAGAAGCTACCAGGGCAACCCCCACACCGAGAGAAGGATTTCCAGATTCAGCTCATACCAGGGGCAAAACCGGTATCCAGAGCTCCCTATCGAATGGCCCCAAAGGAGTTGGTGGAATTTCGAAGCCAGCTTCAAGAGTTAGTGGAGGCCGGTTTCGTTCGGCCTAGCTCTTCACCATGGGAAGCTTCGGTGTTATTCGTTAAGAAGAAGGACGGGACTCTTCGACTGTGTATAGATTACCAGGCTCTGAACAGGTTGATGGTCAAGAATACTTACCCCTTACCAAGGATAGACGAGCTATTTGACCAGCTGGAGGGAGCTCATTGGTTCTCAAAGCTGGATCTGAGGTCGGGGTACTACCAGCTTTGCATTCGGGAGGAGGACATCCCGAAGACGGCCTTCAGGAGCAGATATGGTTTGTACGAGTTCACCGTGATGCCTTTCGGTCTCACAAACGCACCCTCCGCATTTATGACCTTGATGAATCGGGTGTTCGAAGAGTATCTGGATATCTTTGTTATCGTATTCATCGACGACATCCTTATCTATTCAAGGACGAAGGAGGAGCATGTGAGGCATCTGGCCTTGACTTTGGAGAAGCTGCGGGAGCATAAGATGTATGCCAAATACAGCAAGTGCAAGTTTTGGCTAAAGGAGGTGGCCTTTCTGGGCCATGTCATCAGTTGAGCAGGTCTGGCAGTAGATCCGGCGAAGGTCCAGACAGTACGGGATTGGCCACCACTAAAGTCGGCCTCGGATGTTCAAAGTTTCTTGGGACTTGCCGGTTATTACTGAAAGTTCGTAAAGGGGTTCTCTCAGATTTCCCTCCCTCTTACGTCTCTGACAAAGAAGGAGTCGCCTTTTATTTGGACACCACGATGCGAATCTGCTTTCCAGGAGCTGAAGGATCGTCTTACCTCGGCTCCCATCCTTGCTCTTCCGTCAGGGAAGGAAGGATTCCAGGTGTACACAGATGCTTCCTATCAGGAGATGGGTGTCGTTCTGATGCAGAACGAGCACGTAATAGCCTATGCCTCCCGTCAGTTGAAGCAGCATAAGCAGAACTACCCCGTGCACGATTTGGAGATGGGGGCAGTCATTTTTGCTCTTAAGATCTGGCGACACTATCTCTACGGAGTACATTGCGATATCTTCTCTGACCACAAGAATCTGAAGTACGTCGACACCCAGAAGGAGTTAAATATCAGGAAGAGACGCTGGGTAGAGTTTCTGTCGGTCTACAAGTATACCATGCACTACCATCCGGGGAAGGCGAACGTGGTCGCAGATGCTCTGAGCCGGAGAGCAAGTACGTCAGGAGTAGGCCCGCAGTTGATGGCCTTGGAGTTGGTTAAAGCATTCGAGGAGATACAGATATCACTAGTGTCTGAGGATGACCAGGAGTTATACATGGAGTACCTGGAGTCGATGGTTACTAC
This sequence comes from Platanthera zijinensis, assembly GCA_039513925.1. Classification (NCBI taxonomy): domain Eukaryota; kingdom Viridiplantae; phylum Streptophyta; class Magnoliopsida; order Asparagales; family Orchidaceae; genus Platanthera; species Platanthera zijinensis. Next base: position 146,985,432 of record CM077086.1, read on the forward strand.
TGATGATATTCGGGACCGCATCAGAGATGGGCAGATGCTGGATGAGAGAGCTGAGCCAATATTTCGAGCCTTGGAGGAAGGCACGACAGGAGATTACTCTTTGAGGGATGGTCTCCTGTGTTTCCGGGGCAGAGTCTACATACCGGCAGGAGGCCAGATCCGGGAGGACATTATGATGGAAGCTCACTGCAGTAGATATTCGGTACACCCGGGGATCACCAAGATGGTAAAAGATTTGAAGAGGACGATGTACTGGCTGGGTATGAAGAAAGACATTACGTACTTTGTGACGCATTGCGAGGCCTGCCAACTCGTGAAGGCAGAGTGTAGGAACCCAGCAGGCTTGCTGCAGCCACTTCCGGTGCCGGAGTGGAAATTTGAGAATATAGCCATGGACTTCATACACGGGCTACCTCGATACCGTGCGGGGAATGACTCGATCTGGGTGATAGTGGACAGGCTAACAAAGGTGGCCAGATTCATCCCAGTGGCGAAGGACGCTCCGATTAGTGAATTAGTCTAGAGGTTCATTGAGCAGTTTGTGCGTTATCATGGGGTGCCCAAGACTATCGTTTCGGATCGGGATGGGCGGTTTACATCCAGGGAATGGAGGTCAGTCCAGGCGCATCTGGGTTCTCGGTTGACATTCAGCACGACTTTTCACCCTCATACCGACGAGCAGACAGAGCGCACCAACCGTACACTAGAAGATCTTTTGCGCCTGTGTATTTTGGACCGCGCCGAGCCTTGGGAGAGATTGCTGCCACTGGTCGAGTTTTCGTACAACAACGCCCATCAGTCCAGCATAAGCATGGCTCCATACGAGGCGTTGTATGGAAGGAGGTGCAGGACCCCACTATCATGGGTTCAGGATGAGGATCCGCAGGCACTAGGCTCGGAGTTTGTGGGGGATACAGATGCTCAGATTAGATTGATCCGGGACAGGATGTTGGAAGCCCAGAGCAGGCAGGCCAAATATTACAATGTGAGGCATCGTCAAGTGGAGTTCCAGGTGGAAGACCGGATTTTCTTGAAGATACGGCCGATGCACGGAGTCTCGCGGGTTCTTGGGCAGAAGAAGCTCAGTCCGAGATATATGGGGCCTTACAGGATCCTGGAGCGGATCGGCCCCTTGGCTTATAGACTGGAGCTACCGCCAGAGTTAGCGGGATTGCATGACGTCTTCCACGTCTCCTCACTTCGGAGGGCTCTGCTACGGCCAGAGCAGCTGATTTCCACAGCAGATGGCCCGGTGGCCTCGGATCGGTCAGTCAACCTGGAGCCTATCAGGATCGATGACACGGCAGTGCGGGTCTTGCGACGGAAGAAGGTTTTGTTAGTCAAGGTTCTGTGGAACAATCATGGGCAGGAGGAGCATACATGGGAGCAACAGGACTTGATGCGACAAAAATACCCGGAACTTTTCAGTCAGGTATACCTCACAACCCCTCTGGACAATCAATTTGCTTTCCTGTTTTAAACCAATATGACTGAAATTTCAAGAATAGGGGCTAATCTTTTGTTTATTGGGGTATATACCTAGTCAATTGGACGAATTGGTCTTAGATTTGAAACCGCACATAACAAACGTAACGTAGAGATGTAAATCTTTCAACTCTCATGGGATGTTAAAGCCTTTTTCTCCCGATAGGAGACCCCGTAGGCTTAACCTTGATTTCGGGGGCGAAATCTTTGTTTTGTTTATTGGGATTTGTAACATCCCATTTCCAACTAGACCCCTGGGAGTGGTTTTGCCATAACATAACCCAAGGAAAACCAAGGAATTTAAGTTTATCGACCAAGATTTCGAGTCAAGGGGTGGTCACGCCCGTGACCGACCCGTCTTGTCCGTGACCTAGGGCGTGACCCCATCGACGAGCGTCGACCTTAGAAAGACGATCGGCGAGCTCAAAAATTTCAACATGGGCCTGACACGCCCGTGATCGATCCGTCACGCCCCTGACCTTGGAATGGCGTTGAGTGAGCTAAGCTCACTCAACGCCGTAGTCTAGAGGGCGTTGAGTGAGTTTAGCTCACTCAAAGCCATAAGTTAGACGGCGTTGAGTGCACAGACTGCACTCAATGCCATCTGGTGTCGTCTGGTTGGCGTTGAGTGAGCTGAGCTCACTCAACGCCGTAGACTGGATGGAGTTGAGTGAGCTTAGCTCACTCAACGCCGTAATCTGTCAAGCGGGATGGCGTTGAGTGGGTTGAGTGCACTCAACGCCATAAGTTGAACGAGGTTGAGTGCACTGACCGCACTCAACGCCATTTGGTGTTGTTTGGATGGCGTTGAGTGAGCAGAGCTCACTCAACGCCATAATATTGACGGCGTTGAGTGAGCTAAGCTCACTCAACGCTATCGTTTAAAAATGACATATACTGGACGGCGTTGAGTGAGTAGAGCTCACTCAACGCCATAATTCGGATGGCGTTGAGTGAGCTGAGATATCTCAATGCCATAGTCTGGATGGCGTTGAGTGAGCAGAGCTCACTCAACGCCGTATCTGGGATGGCATTGAGTGAGCAGAGCTCACTTAACGTCATAGCAAGGATGGCGTTGAGTGAGCAGAGCTCACTCAACGCCATTTTACTTAGTCTTTTTTGGCAGAATTGTTTTGGCTGGGTGCTGGTTCAGCTGAACCGGGCCGGTCTAGGGAGTGGGCCATTTTCTCCTATTAAGACCTAATAAGTCTAACTTAAATTAAGTTGACCGGTCAAGCTTGACACATGGACTGACGGTTTTGCAAAAAGGCGGTTACGGCCATGGCCGAGAGCTTGCCTTCATGGCCATCAATGACATTTGATGTCGTGGCTTTTCCCTCTCCCCCTTTTTACAGCTGGATCCAACTCCTCTAGGGAAGAGGAGGAGTTTCCAGCCGTTAGCCAGCTGGATTGAGCCGTTTCAGCCCCCCCCCCCCCCTCCACCATGGCCGACCCAAGCTTTAATGGACCAATAATGGCCATTGAAGTTTTGGCCGTTCCCCCTCCTTGACCAAGCTTTTAAACACCCTCAGAGGCCCAAGAGGAGGTTTTCCCAGCCTTTACCTGAAGTTTTCGAGCCTCCCACTGTGCTATTGAGAATTCCGGCGATGCCACCACCGCACCAATGGCATCCCGACGGTCTGCACGCCTCCAGCCCGCGAACAATGTCCTCCTCTACTCCTTCTTCTATAGGTAGAACTTGGAAATTATTTAGGAGAGATATCGAGCTCAAATGAGCAAGGTTGAGTGAGCTTTTCCATGGTTTTTCAAAAATAAATGGTGGTCGGGTTCGCCGGAAACCGCCACTCCGGCGGCCGTGCCGCCGCCCGACGGTAGCCCTCACCTCAACAGAGGCGGTGGTGGTGGTGGTCGGCCAGGGAGGTGGCTGGGTGGCCGGCGGTGGGTCACGCAAGAGCTACAGGAAATGGAGTTTTAGAGTTGCTGGTTTCGGTTTGTTTTAAGAAGACGAACAGTGCGATTTTATATTATAAAAAAAATTATATATATTATATAGTGAATAGTTAGCCTAAAAGAATACACATTTTGATGTTTCCAAATGAAGCCCTTAGAGGCCGATTTAGGAAATATGGCTAGTCACAAAAGTTGTAGGCCTTTGAGTCTTCATTATTTTAAAATTAATTTCAACCCATTTGGGTAAGTGGTTTAACCACAGCACCCGTTTTGGTGGGGGCTATACCTAGGGTTGGACAGACACTAAATTGAGTGACCACTCTTCATCTCTTGTCCAAATGTCTTGAGATTTGGACAGGGAGCCACCATTAGATATACCTAGGGCCAGTCCAAAAATAGGAATTTTTGGAGATACTTTTTCTATAGTTTTGGTAAACATTTAATAATTCATGCATCATTTAGTAAAGTGGTCAAATGACCTTCAAACCCTTCCAAATTTTGGCGAGTGGTCCCTGGCATTATGGCATGACTCTGTACAAAATTTCACCTCATTTGAAGGTGTTTTGGTTAGGGAATGATCAATCCCTAGTTCTACCTTAAGGAAGGATTTTTAAGTAAAAGTGTACTTGGGGTTTGAGTGGTCAACTCACCTCAGCAGAGGCTGATATTTTGATCACTGGCTTGGTATGATCATTATCACCCCCTTAGGGAAAATGGGGTGGTTTAGGGTTGATTTACCTTAGAATCCAAACTCAAACCCTAAGGAAGGGCTTTTGAGGGTTGTGAAGGACATAAAGGCAAATGCTCTTGTATGGCCTTGTAAATTAGCAGAGATGCAATTAACTTATATTTAATCCTCTGGTTAGAATATTAGAGAAGTTAGAGGTAGGAAGATACCTCAAAATCCAAACCCTAGTGTTACAGTAGAAACACTATTAGGTCAAAATAGACACTAATCTCTATCCGAAAGTTGTGAAATTTGGGTGGAGTGAGTTTTAAAGTAGATAAAACCCTTGGATATTTTTATTGGAATTTTATGGAATACATTTTTAGTACTTCTTTTAGTAGATAGCAATTTGCCCAAAATAGTATTTGAATTAATTTGATCATTCTGTTCATTGGAATCTGATAAAACTTGGTCAGTATAGGTTTTAGACATAAATGAATGTCTCTGAATTTTATTATTAATTTTCGTGGACTTTATTTAATACTATCTTCACAAATTTCATAAAGGTCAATTTTGGTGAATAAATCAGTTAGAGGTAAATATACCTTCTAAAAATGTGAAACTTGGTCACTGATATTATTAGGGTGATGTTTACTTATAGGAATTTATTCCGGATTTTTAGAAGTATATTTACAGTACTTGATTCACGAGCATGTCAATTTAAGATTTTAGTATTTGTTTTACCTAGAATTTAATATCCAGTGAACAATTATGAAACCTAGCCAGCGATATTTGTAAGACGATATTAGTGTAATGTAATTAATTCATAATTTTTGGATGACAATTTTCTGTAGTTGATTCACAAATCATGGAAGATAGAAAATATTGCTAAAATAGTTTTAAGGCCCCCAAATATTAGCAAAAATTATCAAACTTTGGATTTGTAGTTTTCAGATACCCTAATATTTATCATGAATTTATGAAGCTGTAAACATGTTTGAAAAGTATACCTCATGTTCAAGTGATAGTCTTTGTATCCTTTTAAGAAATTATTTAATTATCAGATTAATTAAGAAAATTTTAATTCTCTGCATTTAGGCTGTTTATGTCATGATAGGTCCCCGGTAAATAGAATAGGACTTTTGGATGAAAACTCGAAGGACCTCCTATCATGAACACCATAAGGTATCTGTTGGTCTGCATTTAGTAAGTTGTTGAAATATCATTAGGAAATGAGTTGGCATAGTTGGAGTTAGTCATCTTGCTGGATTTTGTAGATGTGGATGAGTCATCCTAGAAGTGTAGGTTGAGTAGTGAGATGTGAGATTGACTAGTGTTAAGTGGCGTCCGGGATCAACGAAAGATCGTCCTCCCCGGTAGGAGAGGAAGAGTCTTAATACTCTAGGGGTAGATCTAAAATAATTTAAAAGGGATCGGGTAATGGGTATCAACCAATAACAATAAGTGCCTTGCGAAAGGGAACGGTGGGCTTCAGCTACCATCATAGTTCCTAGTGCCCTTTGAGAGCCCTTCACGGGGAATACCGGGGGCAGTCCTGGGCTAACGTAAACCGTTGGAATAATAAATTAAAAGAGCAACTAGAATATCTGGGGTTGCACATTCTCACACCCCGGTAGCAAGGGAGGTAGAATAAGCTGGTTTGGTTGCCCTTCAAACGGTAGCTCTGAAGGTAGATGCACGGACGGGACAGTCCGGGGAGCCGAGGGCTCGAGGGTTTGAGTACAGAATATGTTGGTGGGTCTTCGGTATTTGATTGTCGTTCACACCGACGTCGGTACGTTGACTCGGCGGTGTGGTACACTTAGCCAAAGAAAGTCTGGTGGATATAGCCAACACTAGTACGCGGATACTCTAGGTTGTGTTCTTCTATGGGCGTACGGAAGGGCTAGGCCCGGTAGTGTGGATACCCGCCTAGGAGTGGGGGGCCCGACCCACTATCTCCGTTTGCCACTACGGAGGTTCCTGGGAGTGAAACTTGCTTCCCGAACAGGGGGAACTAAAGGTCCGTGCGCATAGAGTCATGTGCGTGAGTTGCACTTGCATGAATCAAGACATAGTATATCACTACACTCATATTTGCATACAACCGACACCCCAACGTATAAATCAGTATGGGACTTTTTATATGATGGGAGTCTTGCAAAAGACCCCTTAACTTATAAGTTTGTATGAGCATTCATATAAGTTAAGGTTACTTACTTATTTACTTACTTGTTTTCTATTTGTCTTCTTATAAATTTGATACTTACTACATGTCTACTTTATTACTTACTACCGTAGAATTGCTAGATGTATTTTATTCTAGATAGGTGTTTATACACTATGATAGTTGTTAGATTAGCTCCATTGTCATCTGCTTGATTACTCTCCACCTTTGAAGCTTCCCTTTCCTCTTCTCCGCTCGGTACTTAGGAGCCGTGGGGGGAGGGGTAGGGGATGATAGGGCTTAGTCTTTATGACTAATGGTTTTCGAACCACAACATTACAGGAGCTCCGGATGGGAGACAGGGACCAGCAGTCCAGGGACCAACACCAGCGGAGTACGGTGCGCATGGAGGTGAGCCAGTCTAGCACCGGTGCACCTGTGTCCAGCTCCGTGAGTGATTAGTATTTTTTATAGCTTCCGCGATGAGTGATTTGTAGTGAGGACTCTGATGTACCGGGCTCGAGCCCGTTTATCTATATTTCATCTGAACTGTATCTTTGCAGTACTTCTATTTGATATTACTGATGGACTGGATGTGATTTCATTTTATATGTGTATTTCTGTGGACCTATTTACATTTTATGTATACTTACTTCTCTCTCCTTGTGATTGAAAAGGGCCGGTAGAATTGGCATTTTGTAGTGGCGGCCTTCCCGTGAGTCGGAGCCACCGCAAAGCGGCAATTCTGGGCTAAGACCCCGGTGTTCGAAAAAGAGAAAAAAGGGGGTCTTACACCCAGAACATCACCAATCCTGCTCACATGTCCAGATGGGCTTCACACAGCATGCCTAAACCCGTACTCTCGCTTCCGGGTACTAATGCAATTAATAGCAGGAACGCACATGTCAACCTGTTAGAGAGCTCCCTTCCACCACCCGTTGGTGGAGAGGGTCTTCCATGCAAATGTGGAAATTGAGGGCTTCACCTGCCCGAGTAGAAACATTGTTACCCTTGGCGTGTATGTTGACAAAGTCACAGTCATGTATCAACTGCACGCGTACAGATCCGAGCGTCGCATCACGAACACTAATCCATTTCCGCCGCGGATCTCGGTAACAATAACCACCTTCATGAGAGGCTTGGGCAGCAATTGTTGGAGGCGGCCTGGACAGAAAATATAGGGGGAGGTGGCGGCACTTTTCCTTTACGGCGATGGCGGCCCGCATAGAATAAATGGAGGTTGCTGCACTTCCCTTGCCGGCGATGGCCGGCTGGAAAAGAAAAGGAGAGGGAGGTAAGTCGAGCTACTCCTCCTCCTGCTGGTGGCGGCATGTACAGAGAAAAGAGGGAGGGCCTCTTCCTCTTTGCGGCGGCGGCCTTGAAGGAGAGAGGGAGGTGGGGCTCAGTCGGCTCCTCCTTGCGGAGGCCTGGAAGGAGTGAGGGAGGTGGGGCTCGGGCGGCTCCTCCTTGCGGCGGCCTGGATGGAGAGATGGAGGTGGGGCTCGGGCGGCTCCTCCTTGCGGCGGCCTGGACGGAGAGATGGAGGTGGGGCTCGGGCGGCTCCTCCTTGCGGCGGCCTGGACGGAGAGAGGTAGGGAGGCGGGGCTCGACCTGCTGTTTGCCGAGAGAAAGAGGGGAGGCCGGGTATGCTGCTGCTTGCCGAGAGAAAAAGGGGAGGCCAGGGGGTATGCTGTTGCTCCAGGCCGATTGAGAGAGAGGGCGGCGGGTTGATCCAGGCGGTCGGGAGAGAGGGAGAGGGCGACGGTCCTGGTCCAGGCGGCCGGATCGGGGAAGCCCTAAGGCTTTCTCCTCTTTGCTTCCCCCCACCTTGCCTGATGCCCCCCCCCCTGCCCTTTTTCTCATTCTCCCCCCTTTTTTATCCTCTATCCTAATATATATAATATAATATAAATATTATATAATATATATTATAATATATATATATATACATATATATTATAATAAATCTATTAAAAGGCCCAAGCACATAAAACCTCCGCACGCACGCACGAGCACCCGCACGTCCTCGAACAGGGACGACACCAGATCGTCTCCCATATTACGCCCCTAGGCTGCTATTTGGGGAGGGTCACACTCGCCCGGCTACGGGGTTGTACACTTGTCAATATAACTTGGACCACCTATCCATTCAATATGACATAGGAAACATGCATGCATGAATTGAAACATACATCAAATACATACTTGTGTATATCATTGAGTTGAAAGGGCTTTTTCAATTCAAGTACATTGTGTCTAATGTACCCAACATGTTGAAGCCAAAATTGACCGAAGCCAAAATTGACTTCCGTGGAGTTTGGGGTCCCAAAAGAGGGGTGACCGCACACCTACTACACTCAAATGAACGATCTAGGCTCTAGACTAGGAACGTAAGGGACAGACCCAAGGTCTCAGCGTGGAGGACCCACCGCATACCCGGAAGACTAACGAACTCTTCCCCTCCCAAGCCAAAAGCTGAGCTAAGACACCTTCGGAGGGCGCTCTTGGCCGACCGGAACATCTAAGGAGGGTCTCAAGACCAACTCTCTCCTATCCAGATGTATCTCCTTGGGTCTATACAAAATGCTCCTCAAACGCGCTACTAAAGGCGCAACATCGTCGAGCCAGTCTATAACACGCTGCCCAACTGGGCTGCAAACAGCACGACTCCGCTGCCTTAAAAGGCTATCAACAGGCCAACAGGGGCATCCCGGCATAAACCTCGGGGCTCCCACGGGACGAGCGGTTCACGAGCACACCGCTCGCCCAAAGCAAAAAAGAGTAAAATGCACATTCACAGAGCATCACAAATTATAAATTATTACAGGAATATGAATTCCGTACATCGGCACGCAGGCCGGCAATATAAATAAAAATAGGCCTTCGAGGGCCGGCACAAGCTTGGGCTTAAGCCCGCTATTCCCCGTTTGGTACTGCAACACCTGTACGCCTACGTCTCGACGAACGACTGCCAGCTGAACGACAGTCGGCTAACATAAGCGGGCCAAACATATTTCGTACACCCCTTTTTCGGGGCTACGGTGCGCATTCCCTGCAAATAGACAATATCCAAATTCCTCGGAGTCTTCTCCGGGACACCCAGAACATCACCGATTCGGCTCGTACGTCCGAACGGGCTTCACACAGAACATCACCAATTCGGCTCATACGTCCGAATGGGCTTCACACAGCACATCACCAATTCGGCTCGTATGTCCGAATGGGCTTCACACATCATGCCTAAATCCGTATTCCCGCTTCCGGATACTAGATGCAATTAATAGCGGGGACGTACACGTCAACCCGTCGGAGAGCTCCCTTCCCCCACCCGTTGGTGGAGAGGGCTTCCATGCAAACATGTAAATTGAGGGCTTCACCTGCCCGAGAAGAAACATCGTTACCCTTGGCGCGTGCTTGGCGGCGGTACCGGTGGTCGTTCTCCCTTTTAGGCCGAGCCTTGCTCGAGGCGGCGATGGCGGTGGCCGGTCTGGCCTAGATGCAGCCGGCTTCGAGGAGGTGGCCGAGCTCGACCTTGTCGCAGGCGGAGTCGAGGAAGAGGGTCGAGCTTGGGCCATGCCTTAGCGGCGACAGGAAAAGGGGTCGAGAGGAGCTCGGCCCCGCTGGAGGCGGCCTAGATGGGCAGTGAGGGGCCGAGAGGAGCTCGGCCCTGGCCGGCGACGGGAGAGGAGGAGGAGCCTCGCTCTTTTTGGCCGGCGGCGGGAGAGATGGAGGGAGGAGCGGCTGGCTCCAGACGGCCGGCGACGAGAGAGGAGGAGGCCGAGCAGGTTGGCTCCAGGCTTGCCGGCGGTGGCCATGGCAAAGAGAGAAAAAAAAAGGGGGGCCGAGCTTTGGCTCGGGCTGGCCGGCGGCGGCCATGGCAGAGAGAGAAGAGGGGGGCCGAGCTTTGGCTCGGGCTTGCCGGCGGCGGGAGAGGAGGAGGAGGCCGGTGCTGGGCGGCGTCGGGCCGGTCGACGAGAGAGAGGAAGAGAGGCGCTGGGCGGGCGGTTGACGGGAAGAAGGAGAGGAAGCCGAGGCAGAGCTGGCGTCGGGGGTGCTGCAGGCGGTCGACGATGGGAGAGGAGGAGGAGGCCGGGCTGGCGTCGAGCTCCAGGCGGCCGAGCCCTAGCTTGGCGGGGGAGCAAGAATCCCCATGCCCGTTTTCTCATTTTTCCTGCTCTATTTCTCTGCCTGCCCCTTCCCTGTACCCGAGGCCCCCCACTTGCCTTTCTTCTTTTTTCTATTGCTTTTGCTTTTTTCCTTTTTTTTCTCCCCCGCCTGCTCCCCCCCACTTGCCTCTTTTCTTCTTTAATTATATATATATATAAATAATATATATAATATAATATATATATAATATAATATATATAATATAATATATAATATAATGAATATAAGAGCATATGCACACAAGGCCTCCACACGCACGCGCGAGGACCCGCACGCCCCCGAACGGGGCTACATCAAAACGTCGCTCGTAGCATGTCTCGAGTCCGCCACTTGGGGAGGATCCCGCTCAGCCGGATACGGGGTTGTACACAATCCCCGCTCTTTGCGAGGTTGGTACAAGCTCGGAAAGAAATGTCCAACCCCAAGTATCCGGCGAGTGGGAGCCGACCCAAAAGAAAAATTTTGAGAACACCCAAAAATTGCATTCAAAACACTAAACTTTATGTGCCCATTTTGATCATTCTGAACCATTCGATACTTGTGACGATCCCTGCTACCGAACTACCCTTATACCCTTACTTATAACAAGTACACCTGGGGCCGAGCCCGGCTCGAGGCGTCGATGAAGTAGCTAAACCGAAGTGTCTCAAAAGCCAACCTTTCCCCCACAGGCGAGCCTTCGGACCTGCCAGCTTGATGGGAGCCTGCGCAGCGGGTCTACCTGGGGCCGAGCCCGGCTCGGGGTGTCGTAGAAGTGGCTAAACCAGAACATCTCAAAAGCCAACCTTTCCCCCACAGGCGAGCCTTCGGACCTGCCAGCTTGATGGGAGCCTGCGCAGCGGGTCTACCTGGGGCCGAGCCCGGCTCGGGGTGTCGTAGAAGTGGCTAAACCAGAACATCTCAAAAGCCAACCTTTCCCCCACAGGCGAGCCTTCGGACCTGCCAGCTTGATGGGAGCCTGCGCAGCGGGTCTACCTGGGGCCGAGCCCGTCTCGGGGTGTCGTAGAAGTGGCTAAACCAGAACATCTCAAAAGCCAACCTTTCCCCCACAGGCGAGCCTTCGGACCTGCCAGCTTGATGGGAGCCTGCGCAGCGGGTCAACCTGGGGCCGAGCCCGGCTCGGGGTGTCGTAGAAGTGGCTAAACCAGAACATCTCAAAAGCCAACCTTTCCCCCACAGGCGAGCCTTCGGACCTGCCAGCTTGATGGGAGCCTGCGCAGCGGGTCTACCTGGGGCCGAGCCCGGCTCGGGGTGTCGTAGAAGTGGCTAAACCAGAACATCTCAAAAGCCAACCTTTCCCCCACATACGAGCCTTCGGACCTGCCAGCTTGATGGGAGCCTGCGCAGCGGGTCTACCTGGGGTCGAGCCCGGCTCGGGGTGTCGTAGAAGTGGCTAAACCAGAACATCTCAAAAGCCAACCTTTCCCCCACAGGCGAGCCTTCGGACCTGCCAGCTTGATGGGAGCCTTCGCAGCGGGTCTACCTGGGGCCGAGCCGAGCTCGGGGTGCCGATGACGATCAAACCAATCCTATCCCCCACAGGCGAGCCTACGGACCTGCCAGCTAGATGGGAGCCTACGCAGCGGGTCTACCTGGGGCCGAGCCGAGCTCGGGGTGCCGATGACGATCGAACCAAACCTATCCCCCACAGGCGAGCCTACAGACCTGCCAGCTAGATGGGAGCCTGCGCAGCGGGTCTACCTGGGGCCGAGCCGAGCTCGGGGTGCCGATGACGATCGAACCAAACCTATCCCCCACAGGCGAGCCTACGGACCTGCCAGCTAGATGGGAGCCTGCGCAGCGGGTCTACCTGGGGCCGAGCCGAGCTCGGGGTGCCGATGACGATCAAACCAATCCTATCCCCCACAGGCGAGCCTACGGACCTGCCAGCTAGATGGGAGCCTGCGCAGCGGGTCTACCTGGGGCCGAGCCGAGCTCGGGGTGCCGATGACGATCGAACCAAACCTATCCCCCACAGGCGAGCCTACGGACCTGCCAGCTAGATGGGATCCTGCGCAGCGGGTCTACCTGGGGCCGAGCCGAGCTCAGGGTGCCGATGACGATCGAACCAAACCTATCCCCCACAGGCGAGCCTACGGACCTGCCAGCTAGATGGGAGCCTGCGCAGCGGGTCTACCTGGGGCCGAGCCGAGCTCGGGGTGCCGATGACGATCAAACCAATCCTATCCCCCACAGGCGAGCCTACGGACCTGCCAGCTAGATGGGAGCCTGCGCAGCGGGTCTACCTGGGGCCGAGCCGAGCTCGGGGTGCCGATGACGATCGAACCAAACCTATCCCACACAGGCGAGCCTACGGACCTGCCAGCTAGATGGGAGCCTGCGCAGCGGGTCTACCTGGGGCCGAGCCGAGCTCGGGGTGCCGATGACGATCGAACCAAACCTATCCCCCACAGGCGAGCCTACGGACCTGTCAGCTAGATGGGAGCCTGCGCAGCGGGTCTACCTGGGGCCGAGCCGAGCTCGGGGTGCCGATGACGATCGAACCAAACCTATCCCCCACAGGCGAGCCTACGGACCTGCCAGCTAGATGGGAGCCTGCGCAGCGGGTCTACCTGGGGCCGAGCCGAGCTCGGGGTGCCGATGATGATCGAACCAAACCTATCCCCCACAGGCGAGCCTACGGACCTGCCTGCTAGATGGGAGCCTGCGCAGCGGGTCTACCTGGGGCCGAGCCGAGCTCGGGGTGCCGATGACGATCGAACCAAACCTATCCCCCACAGGCGAGCCTACGGACCTGCCAGCTAGATGGGAGCCTGCGCAGCGGGTCTACCTGGGGCCGAGCCGAGCTCGGGGTGCCGATGACGATCAAACCAATCCTATCCCCCACAGGCGAGCCTACGGACCTGCCAGCTAGATGGGAGCCTGCGCAGCGGGTCTACCTGGGGGTCTCCTCTCCAAACCAACTCCAACCCCCGAGTGAGCCTACAGCCCTGCCAGCTTGATAAGAGTCTGGTCAGCGGGTCTTCTCGGGGGTCTCCTCTCCAACACAACTCCAACCCCCGAGTGAGCCTACAGCCCTGCCAGCTTGATAAGAGCCTGGTCAGCGGGTCTTCTCGGGGGTCTCCTCTCCGACACAACTATAAAGGAAACATAAAGATAATCCAAGAACTCAAAAGAACTGTTAACCCGATCAACCAAGTAACAGTCCGACACGAGGCACCTCTACCCGCTACGTCCACCCTCTTGGGAACCAGAGGGGAGACGAAATGCTAGGATGGTTAAGATCGACTAAAGAGGAGTGGGAGGGGACTTCTTTCATCACATGACCCTGGTCGTCACTTGGTTCCTCTTCTATAGCCATGACGTTCGCATGAGTTCTTCCGTGCTGGCCACTCTCCACGCTCACCGCACCATAACTATTGAAGCCAAAATTGACCGAAGCCAAAATTGACTTCCGTGGAGTTCGGGGTCCCAAAAGAGGGGTGACCGCACACCTACTACACTCAAATGAACGATCTAGGCTCTAGACTAGGAACGTAAGGGATAGACCCAAGGTCTCAGCGTGGAGGACCCACCGCATACCCGGAAGACTAACGAACTCTTCCCCTCCCAAGCCAAAAGCTGAGCTAAGACACCTTCGGAGGGCGCTCTTGGCCGACCGGAACATCTAAGGAGGGTCTCAAGACCAACTCTCTCCTATCCAGATGTATCTCCTTGGGTCTATACAAAATGCTCCTCAAACGCGCTACTAAAGGCGCAACATCGTCGAGCCAGTCTATAACACGCTGCCCAACTGGGCTGCAAACAGCGCGACTCCGCTGCCTTAAAAGGCTATCAACAGGCCAACAGGGGCTTCCCGGCATAAACCTCGGGGCTCCCACGGGACGAGCGGTTCACGAGCACACCGCTCGCCCAAAGCAAAAAAGAGTAAAACGCACATTCACAGAGCATCACAGATTATAAATTATTACAGGAATATGAATTCCGTACATCGGCACGCAGGCCGGCAATATAAATAAAAATAGGCCTTCGAGGGCCGGCACAAGCTTGGGCTTAAGTCCGCTATTCCCCGCTTGGTACTGCAACACCTGTACGCCTACGTCTCGACGAACGACTGCCAGCTGAACGACAGTCGGCTAACATAAGCGTGCCAAACATATTTCGTACACCCCTTTTTCGGGGCTACGGTGCGCATTCCCTGCAAATAGACAATATCCAAATTCCTCGGAGTCTTCTCCGGGACCCCCAGAACATCACTGATTCGGCTCGTACGTCCGAACGGGCTTCACACAGAACATCACCAATTCGGCTCATACGTCCGAATGGGCTTCACACAGAACATCACCAATTCGGCTCGTATGTCCGAATGGGCTTCACACAGCATGCCTAAATCCGTATTCCCGCTTCCGGATACTAGATGCAATTAATAGCGGGGACGTACACGTCAACCCGTCGGAGAGCTCCCTTCCCCCACCCGTTGGTGGAGAGGGCTTCCATGCAAACATGTAAATTGAGGGCTTCACCTGCCCGAGAAGAAACATCGTTACCCTTGGCGCGTGCTTGGCGGCGATACCGGTGGCCGTTCTCCCTTTTAGGCCGAGCCTTGCTCGAGGCGGCGATGGCGGTGGCCGGTCTGGCCTAGATGCAGCCGGCTTCGAGGAGGTGGCCGAGCTCGACCTTGTCGCAGGCGGAGTCGAGGAAGAGGGTCGAGCTTGGGCCATGCCTTAGCGGCGACGGGAAAAGGGGTCGAGAGGAGCTCGGCCCCGCTGGAGGCGGCCTAGATGGGCAGTGAGGGGCCGAGAGGAGCTCGGCCCTGGCCGGCGACGGGAGAGGAGGAGGAGCCTCGCTCTTTTTGGCCGGCGGCGGGAGAGATGGAGGGAGGAGCGGCTGGCTCCAGGCGGCCGGCGACGAGAGAGGAGGAGGCCGAGCAGGTTGGCTCCAGGCTTGCCGGCGGCGGCCATGGCAAAGAGAGAAAAAAAAAAGGGGGGCCGAGCTTTGGCTCGGGCTGGCCGGCGGCGGCCATGGCAGAGAGAGAAGAGGGGGGCCGAGCTTTGGCTCGGGCTGGCCGGCGGCGGGAGAGGAGGAGGAGGCCGGTGCTGGGCGGCGTCGGGCCGGTCGACGAGAGAGAGGAAGAGAGGCGCTGGGCGGGCGGTTGACGGGAAGAAGGAGAGGAAGCCGAGGCGGAGCTGGCGTCGGGGGTGCTGCAGGCGGTCGACGATGGGAGAGGAGGAGGAGGCCGGGCTGGCGTCGAGCTCCAGGCGGCCGAGCCCTAGCTTGGCGGGGGAGCAAGAATCCCCATGCCCGTTTTCTCATTTTTCCTGCTCTATTTCTCTGCCTGCCCCTTCCCTGTACCCGAGGCCCCCCACTTGCCTTTCTTCTTTTTTTCTATTGCTTTTGCTTTTTTCCTTTTTTTTCTCCCCCGCCTGCTCCCCCCCACTTGCCTCTTTTCTTCTTTAATTATATATATATATATATATAATATAATATATATAATATAATATATATAATATAATATATATATAATATAATATATATAGTATAATATATAATATAATGAATATAAGAGCATATGCACACAAGGCCTCCGCACGCACGCGCGAGCACCCGCATGCCCCCGAACGGGGCTACATCAAAACGTCGCTCGTAGCATGTCTCGAGTCCGCCACTTGGGGAGGATCCCGCTCGGCCGGATACGGGGTTGAACACAACACAGTGGGCGAACAAAAATGCACGGGTAAAAACAGAACTGTGATTTCAGGTCCAACCACCGGCCCATGCGATTTTTCTCTCGCATGGTTAAAATCAACCGTGCATGAAGAAAACACACGACCACTAAAAACGTAAGTTTTAGACAAACCAGGCCAATCGTATGATTTATTCTCGCATGGTTGAAATCAACTATGCGTGATCAAATCACATGATTGGAGGTAGCACCCAGGATTTCAGCACACGAGAACAAGGAAAAACGCAAGACCGTGTATTTCTCCAGAACACCAGAAATGGAATGGCCACACCCTCAGCCTGTCCAAAACAATAATAGAAGCTACACAAACAAAATGAGGAGCATTAAGTGCTTACCCTCAACAAAACGGAGTGCAATTGCGCACCACATCGGGCAAAAAGTGCACTTTATGTACAAATGTGGAAAAAGTGGGAAATAAGCAATAAACTGCTAAATGTGAAGTGCTCGAGTGCGAAAATAAGTGTGGATGAGTTTGAAAAACACTACAAATGTCAGACTCATCAGTGCGCGGGGGATCGAGTGCGGCGATCGCGTTTACGACAGTCAATCCCATGATCCCACTAAGTTAGTGGGGATCATGAGAAGTTGACTAATTACTTCCCAATTTTCTATAAATATTATGATGACATCATCATGACTTAATTTATTTAAGTAGAAAACAAATTCCACGGTTCTAAACACTTGGATCGAACTAGTCATGGCCAAAAAGCCCGATCAGGCCGGGCTTGGCTCGGCCCGGTCGGGCTCAGGCTTTTTACCAACCGGACTCGGCCCGAGCCGTGCTCCCTCTCAAAGGGGGAGCCCGATTAGGCCCTTCAGGCCGGCCCGGGCCGGCCTGAATTAAAAAAGCGGGATTTTAATCCTGCTTCATCAGGCGGGATTAAAATCCCGCCTGATCCTCCCGATCCTAATCAGACGGGATTAAATATCATAGGCGGGATTAAATATCATAGGCGGGATTAGGATTTTAATCCCGCCTATGAGGCGGGATCTAATCCTAATCAGACGTGATTTTTTAGCCCAGTGCCGAGCTCAGGCTAGCCCAACGCCCGGGCTTTGCTCGGCCCAGCCTGAGCCGGGCATCGGGCCGAACAACTAACAAAAATGAGGGTCCGATAAGTGCCCCAAGCCCGGACTTAGCCTGAGACGGGCTTCGCCGGGCCGGGCCCAATCGGGCTTTCCGAACCTGGACTATTTCCGAACCTGGTCATCTTTAAGGAGGATGTCTATATTAAACATTCTCTACCATCTTCTACGCAAAATCAGGAGGTGGAGAGAGACAATCCGCATAAATGTCGTTGCAAATACCGATCGATTGGCGAGGAAAAATTTCGGCAAAAATCCAGAAATCCTGAAAATAGGATCGATTGGCGATGCTCTATTGCACCGCTCCCTCACGATAAGCAGGACGACGACAGCAGAAGATCATTCATTCTACACGGTGAGCTCCAACAAAAAGGAGCGACGGTAGACGTCCTCGCTTACTGCCCTATAAACGTTTTTTTGGTAAGCTTGTAGTGCATACTGGCATCGGAACATCATCTATCTCAACTTTAGAAGGATTTAGAAAGGTTGAACTTCTCAGGATCACGTCTTGTTCACACACTATGCTGTATTACGTGATTGATTTCTTTTGGAAAAATTGCTGGATTGAATGAAAAATGCGAAGTATGTTTCATTCGGTTTCTTTTGGAGGTTTTAAATTTAGTTTATTAGCCTTTAGCTTGATGTAAACTGCACGCTTTTCATTTTCAAGGGTTTTATGGAGCTCCAACAACCGAACACTACTAATATACATCTTTAAAATTTCCCCTTTCGTTAGGCAAGTTTAAACTCCCACTGATGACATAAGGACTGATACCGAACAAATTTACCATATATGGATCATTTTAGTTCGTCCTTTTTAATATCATATTCTGTAAAATCATGCAGTGTTCTTATTATCGCTAATTAATATTTGATTCCCTGTGAAAAGATGGCCTCAGTTCACGGGGCACTGGCTCTAGGTTTCATGTCAAGTAAG
This sequence comes from Platanthera zijinensis, assembly GCA_039513925.1. Lineage (NCBI taxonomy): Eukaryota > Viridiplantae > Streptophyta > Magnoliopsida > Asparagales > Orchidaceae > Platanthera > Platanthera zijinensis. The sequence goes on from CM077086.1 coordinate 147,003,556, forward strand.
AATGGCCACCTTACTGCAGCCAAGTTACCCAATACTTGTTTCTTGCCGGAATTTGAAGTTACTGGGAGAGGCTCAAAATTCTTGGAGAAGGAAACATGCATAAATTTTATGAGCTGGGGAATCAGAGCTTCTCTCACCATTGATTCTTTGTCTGAGCCTGCAAAACCAAAACAGAGGCGGCACAACGTTGATCCTGCTGCTCCAGAATTTCTTCCTCTTCCATCCTTTACAGAATGCTTTCCTAAGAGCACGAAGGAGTACAGGCATGCTTTGTATCAATTTATCTATTTATCACTTGACTATTGCTTACAGAAATTAAGTGTTTATTAAAAGTAGTAAATATTCTACTTTGAAATACTCATTGGATATGGTGGTAATGCTTTTGTAGGGTTACCGTTCATGAAAGGACTGGTCATAAGCTTAATGTACCATTTCGACGGGTTCATCTCTCAGGGAAGGAGCTATACTTTGATACATATGATACTAGTGGTCCACAGAATGTGAACCCTCTTGTTTGTACGTGTTCTTTCATATTCTATGATTTACTGGTAACATATGCATTCACAGTCACATGTATATATGCACAAATTTACACACATAAGAGTATTATTTATTTATTTGACAAAAATACTTACCTTATTTCAGAAAAATGTTACTAGAATCTAATCTTTAAACTCAAACTTGCTGTCCCCCTTTTATCTATGATATCCGGTCCATTTTTTCTCCGTGGTCAATACTTTGGTTTAGGGTTGTGTTAGGTAGACGGACATTGTATAATTTAGTCACATTTATGAATATGAATTGTTTGAGAAATTGTGAAAAAACTAGGTTGTTCCCCGTAAGGAACGTGCCTTATTATTCGAATGTGGTGTCTTGGCAAGGGCCACTACATCTCTAGGACTTGGGTGTAGTATTAAGTATGCAAGAGTTCTCGTCTTATAGTCCGAATGCGACATCTTGACAAGTACTGTTGCATCTCCAAGAGAACTTGAGTGTAATGTTAAATATGCAAGAGCTCTCACATATTATAAGTCATAAGAATGTAGATTGTAGAATTTGTGATCGACTTAGGTTTGGAAGTTGAAATATAGGTACGTTAACGGGAAAAATGATGGAATTAGTGAAATATAGATACATTAACGGGAGCTCCTCTCCTTGGTTGAGCTAACCATCGCTGGGTTCCTCCTTCATCAAAGGCTTCAAAGTGAAGGTGTTTCCCTTCTTCTTCTTCTTCTCCGCAAAGCAAGGTTGAGCTTGAGGGTAACATGAACGGAGTAGACACTCAAGAAGATGAGTATGTTAGGAGGTGGTGACACCTCTCCCGGACCCCGGACGCAACCGACGAACGTGCAAAGGTCTCAGATTGACAACTAGGCGGACTCCTTTCACTTTTATGGCAAACACTTGATCTTCGTTTGTATTTCTCCTCTTCTCCTCCGTCCCTTGGGATTATTGGTAGTGCATTTATGTGTTGATGAGAATGCATTGTATGAACTTGTCTTGATGTATAATTCATGTTCTTTTAGATATTCTGAAGGTATAAATGGTGTTCATGCTTAGTGTTTGAGGATTGTTAGATTGGTTAGTTTCTTCAAGTGTTGGTGTGCTCAAGTTTGATGCTAGTAAACGAAGAGGTGCCGTTGACTCTCATCTCATTCTCGATTGAATGAAGCGGTGAAGGCGACCCGCGCATGTTCTTGTGTTGTAACGCGCTGATGACAGCCCGTACATTTCCTTTTCATGCTTGTAGTGTTAAGGCAAATCACTCAAATCATAGTTTTTATTATTTTTCCGCGTTTACAATTAAATTTCTAAAATAACGAAGAAATCCATGTCGTGCTCCTTGTGAGATCGATTCTCTGGGAGCTACTCCTTATTTTATATTACTCGAACGATCGGTACATTTGCCGTCATCGCATCAAGTTTTTGACGCCGTTGTCGGGAAACACAACTACGATGTTTTTTGTGTTTAAGAAAATTAGTTGTGAGAGTTGTTTATTTGTTTAAGCTTTCTGTCTTGTTTAAGTATTTTTTTGTATGGAAAGAAGAAACCTTGGCAACCTAGAATTGTTTGATTCTGAAATAGAGCATACCCTGTATGAGCAGCAACGAGTCTTCCAAAGGATAGACGACAATACTTTTCAGCAGGCACCTAGTGTAATTGCAAATGCGGATCTCCCCAATGCCCGAGCCCAGGAGGAACATAAGTAATGCTTCTAAGGCCACACACTATGCATGATTGCACTACCCCAACTGTGGGGAGTGTTTATCCTTCCTTTGGCCTGGCCATCACCAATAATCAGTTTGAAATCAATCCAGCCATTCTGCATATGATTCAAAGCAATGTGCACTTCTTTAGGCTACCAAGTGAAGACCCGCACCTCCATCTGACACATTTCTCAGAAATCAGCACAAATTTTTGTTACGCAAGAATTGGTGATGATGTGGTCAAGCTACGACTTTTCCCTTTCTCTGTAAGGGATAAGACCAAAGCTTGGCTCCACACCATCACCCTGGGAGTGGGGGCTGCTACTACATGGGAGGGCTTGATGCAAAAAAATCTTGGAGAAATTCTATGCGGCAGAGAAGTTCGTTAGTATTCGTCGGGAGATCTCAAACTTCCGTCACGTAGATCAAGAGTCGATGGTTGAGGCTTGGGAGAGATTCACAGACGTGCTGCGAAAGTGCCCTCAGCACAAGTTCTCACAATGGCTTCTAGTAGAAATTTTCTACTTTTCTTTGGATCCGCACTATAGAGCCACCATTGATCCTGTTACTGGAGGGAATTTAATGAAACATACTTTGAAGGAGGTGTTTGAGCTCATTCAAGAAATTTTAGCTCGTAGTTCATATTGAGCTTCGGGGCGATATACCTCTAGGAGGACGATTGGCTTATACGAAGTTGATGCACACCAATAACAAGTGATCCAGACTGACCCGCTAGAATAATGGTTTGACAACCTATCATTGCTGAAGCGCCCTATACATGATCCCGCTTTCATCTTAGCTATTGCGTGCCAAAGTTGTGGAGACTCCGGGAATCATTCATTTGAATGCCCCGCTGGTGATCCTGTCTTTGATCCTATTCTATTTATTCTGATGAAACTGTCAACTATGTACGGAATCAATGCAGGAATTATCCATACTTCAACATGTATAACCCAGGGTGGTGAAATTATCCTAACTTCTCTTGGAAACAAAATGCGCCGTGACAGAGGTGGCAGCCGGGGCAACACCGACAAGAAGGGCAAGCATCGGGTAGCCAATCGCGGCCGCCACAATTTGCAAATGCCCCTCAACCAATGTTCGCTCCTAATAAGAACACTTTTGAGTAGATGCTAGAGAAGTTCTTAGAAGTAACTTAATCAGCTTTGGTGAATCAAAGCGTTTCCATCTGGAACCTGGAAACCTAAATGGGGAAGTCGATCCAAGTTCTCTTAGAGCGAGCAAAAGGATCCCTCCCAAGTACAACTGAGAAAAACCTGAGGTAGCAAAGCAAAGCACTCCAACTACCGGCTCCAGAGTTTTAGCGGAGTATTTCTTTGAACTGTGAAATTAATAACATTGAGGCCACTGCTCTTTACGAAACCGGTTCGTCCTGGAATATCATTTCTTTGCAGGATGTGGAGAAATTCACTCTCATAACGAGCACAGACGAACGGATGTCACTAGTCTTAGCCAACCAGACTATTGTTGAGACAGTGGGCGAGACAAGTGACATTTTGGTAGCTTTAGAAGGTGTGACCATTTTGGCTGATTTTCAGATCTTGGGGCCTATAAAGAATTATTCTCCCCCAATTTTATCTTGGGGTACCTTACGATCACATAAGATCCCTGACGCGTAGGTTGGTTGAAATGGGTAGGCGCGTCAGGGATCTTATGTGATCGTAAGATATCATTAAAACTTAAAGGCATGTTTTACCGTACTGCAATTAGACTAACAATGTTCTATGGTTATGAGTGTTGGACAGTGAATTGTGTACATGAGCAACAAATGGGAGTTGCGGAGTTAAGAATGCTTAGGTGGACGTGTGGACACACAAGACTGGATAAAATTAGGAATGAATGTATCAGAGATTAGACTAGCACCAATTGCAGAGAAGATGCGTGAAGCTCGACTAAAATGGTTTGTACACGTACAAAGGAGACCATTAGAGGCACTTGCTATGCGTTTGTGAGAGTCTAGTTGATGCTGGACGGTGCGTAGGGTTTGCGCGCCTGACAAATTTTTTTAGGAAACCCTAATGCATGCAATATTTAATGAATTTTGCAAAGATGTGAGTGGGTGTTGCACTCATTTTAAGAAATGAAACAACTTAATTTTTTGTAAAACACAAAATAACTATTTTGTTTGAAATGAATATTTTTGAAAAATAGTTCAATTCTAAATTCGTGGACGGAAGTTAACAACTTTTGTTCTGTTCTCCTTGTCGTAGCGAAGCGGAAATTGTGAACTCCAAATACGTTTCCATGTGGAGTTTTCAACGTAGCGTTCACTGACAAAATCCGGGCGACAAACCAACAATGAATCTAATTAACTTACGAGAAAAAATGCAAATACACACAAAGAAAGAGAAAAAAACAAGTTACCCATGAAAAGAGACGTCTTTCCACAATCGAAGTCGACGATGATCTCGCCAGGAATTTCTCGTCACCTTCGATCTCCCTCTTCGACGACGGCCGCTATCGCACACGGGCACCATGGAGAAATTTCGCTCACACTCATGTGACTCCACGAAATCTCAAAGCACAAAGCAAGAGAATTCAATTCCTCACAACCTTACACAGAAGCCACAAATAGAACCTGATGCAGGGCGAATCTATTGACGGCGAGAAACCTGCGACCTAACCCTACATGCTATGCAAAAGTCCGACAGTTAGATCACAATTGGATAATAAATAAAATCATCTTACGCAAATAATTCAAAAGCAAGCAAAAATAATTTATTTGGGCAAAAACAAGCTTTGGCTTTCCTCCGCGTAGAGTGCTAAAGCTAGAGCGCATGGCGAATAGACCCTTCCTGCAGTTAGAGATTTATCAAAGAGCAAATAACATAAAAACTATAATCCCACGCAAGCACTTAATATCAAAACCATGATAATGTTTACAGCCAAAAACAATACAAAACACAATACGAATAATAGGGCTGCTGTATATAAAACAAATCTGAATAATGGAGAGCTCAAAGAGGGGTTCCGGTGGTTGGTGGACTGAATCGGGTAAGGGGAAGTCTGGTTGGGGGATTAGGAAGGCTGGATCAGAGAGTTAAGTGGCTGGATCTAGGTTGAAATGCCCAAATCTGGACAGGTTTGGTGATGACCGGTTGTTGGGAGGTGGATCCATGTGATGGGGAGTATCAGAAGCAAATAAGGAAAGACTTAGCGGGTAGTTATGGCTGGAAAGAGGGCAGATTTGGACTGTTTGGGGCTGAAAACAACAAGGTGGATGTTTGGGGTTATGCGGGTAGGCGGCCTGGAAGTGGGGAGGAGGAGGTCTCGGTGTAAACAGTAACAGATGAACAGTACAGACGTGAATAGTGCTCGGATGAACAGTACGCCAGTGAATAGTACTCGGGTGAACAGTACCCGTGAACAGTAACCTCGTTTCCTGGACAACAATGGTGGGTTGGAATTTGGGGGTTGTAGGGGCTGTGGATGAGAGTTTTGGAGGGTTTTGAGGGAGGCCGACGACTGGACAACAAGGGAAAAGGGGTGGAGGAGATGGAGAATTAAAAAGAAAACAAAACTTACCCTAGGAGTCGTCACCAAGGGGGCTCCACGGAATCGGCACCGCCGAGGTGATCACCGGAATGAAGGAAGACACTCTCTTTTCCAAACATTCAACAATGAGAAATGACGGTAGCCCTAAACCATCTATTTATAAGAAATAAAAATTAGGGCACCCAGAATCAACGACTATGATTGGTCGTTGGTCTCGGGGCCAAAACTATATGAAATAGAATCCGAAAAGTACAATGCTATATATGAAATTGATTCGCAACGCTAATCCGGACGCATTCACGGAGTCGGATCGTCGATCCGGGCACGCCATATATGGTAAGTCTCCAAATCAGCCCCGAATGGGCCCAAAGCTCGTCCTCGTCTATGCTCCGCATCACTCTCCCCGGCTTGAAAGAATTCATCTCCCGATGAATAAGGATCAGAATTCTCTCATTGCATGCCAGGTAAAGCTCGAAGAGGTCCACTAGAGGTCGCCCAAGTGTCGTTGCTGGAAAAGTTTCCTCGCCAATCAACTCCTCCGGACTGAAAATCTTCCATCTCCAATGAATGAAGACGGTTGTACTGAAGTCGAAGTCCAGGGCGAGTCGATCAAGCTCCGCTGGTAGCATCCAGGTGTCGTCAATGAAGGATCGTCCGCTCCCGCAAACCAGGTAGCGACACACAAGACCGGCTGTAGAGGGGACGGACTCATGCGTAAAGATCTCAGTGATAATCTCATCTCTCAACATAGTAACAGAAGGATCCGGTGTGATCCGAGGTGCCAATGGTGGAACCGTTGGGGACATGATCTCAGGTAAGTGGGGGTCAGAAATGGGCTGAGCACGGGGCAATGAATGTGGTGGCAAGGGCTCGGGGGTAGATTGAGTGGTGGGTGGTAAAAACGGTGGTAAAGGCTCGGGAGGGACACTAAGATGTGGTCCCGAATACTCGTGAGGTGCAAAGTATGACATCAGGTCCTCGACATTGAACACAATATGGGTACCCATGCTCGCGGGGATGTCCAACTCATAAACATTTGTCCCGATGCGCCTCAGGACTGAGTAGGGACCCATTCGCCTAACGTTCAAGCTTTTATCAAGCCTCGCACAGAGCCTCACAACGCAGATTCTTACCATCACCTGCTCGCCTTCATGAAGTACCTGCACTTGCCAATGAACATCCGCATGTGATTTACAAGATTTATTACCAATATGGATTATTCGTCGGATTGACTCATGACACACATGCAAACGATGAACATACAACACAACAGACTCATGCAAAAGTTGACGAAACGACTCAACAGACTCATGCAAATGATGCAAATGACACATGACCGACACAACGTACCTGCTACAGGAAAGTTTAATAATGACCGGGACATCTCAAAAATATGGTGGCCTATCAGGGGGCTCTCTCGGTGGAGTGTGGAAAAACTCATCCCGTGTGTGACGAGTGCTCAGATGATCGTGAGAGACAACTATACTCAAATACGGGCTTGTAAAGAGCCAAATGTCTCTCAGGGAACGTGACACATCAGGGGGCTCACCAGGAGGTGTGTACGAGAAGTCATCGCAAATGAGGCAACCACCTGAATGAAGATCATGCACACTGACTAGAAGACGTGACTCTCGAGTATGGTGAGTGTCCCCGACAAGGAAGAACTCATCGGGTGAGTCAGCGGGTGGCTTGTCCCAAAACTTATCGAGAGTGCGATGTGCCATAAGATAGACCCTCAAAATATGTGTATGCTCAAGCGTACTCAAGGAAGGCTCTACATACGTTATGCTCCATGCAAGATCAATTCTCTGGGGCAAGACTATAGATGATAGCGAAAGAGACGCCAATAACTCAAAGCTCATAATCGAGCGTCTCACCCGAATCGTATCCTCACCGGGATGTGACGGCTCATCAGGAGGCTCAACAGGGGGGTCATCGTGAAACTCGTCACTAGGGTCATGATCCTCCACGTGAGTACCATCGTAAGGGGTCGTGTTCCCTTGAATGGGTGGCATAGTCACTGCGAGATCAACATCAAGCTCTGGGATCTCGGTCTTGATGTGACTTAGGGCAATGACAACGGGAGAGCAACATAGACCTACACTCAAGAATGAGTCTGTGGGTGTGGTGTCAAGAATTGGGTCTACGGTGAGGGTGTTAACTAACCCGGTGCATGGTAGAAGAAGAGGTGTGGGTGAGTGACACAATACTGCTGACTCAATAGGTCGCTCAGGCTCACTCTCAATCGGTGTCGCAGGAGACGGGTCAGAGACAAGAGATAGGTCACTCACTGGGCTAAGCACCACATGGGGGTGAGATCAATCCTCTTCGTGTATCACTTCTGTCGTGGCTGACAGAATAGTGGTAGGCGTCATGGTGACCTCAGTATGGGAGGGACTCGTACTGCGGAGGTCAAGGTGAGAATCCCATCGACCATCTCTTGCGGATCTCAATGACCGTTCGTAACGAAGAGCGAGCTGATATGTCCGCTCGAGGGACTCCGAGCTATGATAAACTACCTTAGTACGAATGTCAGATTGAAGCCCAGACCGAAATCTGGCAGTGACCATGGCTGGATCCTCTCGGATATCACTCCTCACAACTAACTCATCAAAGCGATCCCTGTACTTAACGACAGACATGAATCCTTGCTGTAGGGAAAATAATTGGTCGAGCAAGTGACTCCGATATAACGAAGGCAGATATCTCTGACACAATATACGCTTCATGTCCACCCAACTAGTGATGCGACGAAGACGGTCTCGCTCGCGGGTGCTCTCAACGCTAGCCCAATAAGTCCTCGCATGATCTAAAAGTCTAAGTTTCGCAAACTTGACGCGACGCTCGCCGAATAACTCAAAATGATCTAAATAATGCTCCATATCCACGAGCCAATAGCTGAAAGACTCGGGACTCGATGAACCGTCAAAGGAAGGGGAAGCAGTACGAAACTGACTCTCAAGATCTCTCTCGGAACGACTATCCTCATAATAATCATTCCTAAGGTAACCGAGTCGTGTCGAAGGATCAACACGATCTGCTCGCGTGTACGGATAAGCACGACGACAATCCTCATACTGATCGTCTCTAGCATAGTGAGGTCGTGTCGGTGGGTCAACACGATCTCTGAAAGTGGTGCACTGCGATCGAGAATGATCGTCGTAATAATGTGAGGATCTCCCTGACGGGGGTCTATGAGAGCTGGTGCAAGTGGACTCAAGACCTCCAAAGTGAGGTGGGCACAAGTGGTGATACCTAGACATAATGAAAAACCTATAGAATCTACGACTGTGCATCGAAAAGTGCGCGCAACCTGCGCCTCTGATACCAATTGACGCAGGGCGAATCTATAGGCGGCGGGAAACCTGCGACCTAACCCTACATGCTATGCAAAAGTCTGACAGTTAGATCACAATTGGATAATAAATAAAATCATCCCACGTAAATAATTCAAAGGCAAACAAGAATAATTTATTTGGGCAAAAACAAGCTTAGGCTTTCCTCCGCGTGGAGGTCCAAAGCTAGAGCGCACGACGAATAGACCCTTCCTGCAGGTAGAGATTTATCAAAGAGCAAATAACATAAAAACTATAATCCCACACAAGCACTTAATATCAAAACCATGATAATGTTTACAACCAAAAACCAATACAAAACACAATACGAATAATAGGGCTGCTGTATATAAAACGAATCTGAATATTGGAGAACTCAAAGGGCGTTCCGGTGGTTGGTGGACTGGATCGGGTAAGGGGAAGGCTGGTTGGGGGATTAGGATGGCTGGATCAGAGAGGTAAGTGGCTGGATCTAGGCTGAAATGCCCAATTATGGACAGGTTTGGTGATGACCGGTTGTTGGGAGGTGGATCCACGTGATGGGGAGTATCAGAAGCAAATAAGGAAAGACTTAGCAGCTAGTTATGGCTGGAAAGAGGGCAGATTTGGACTGTTTGGGGCTGAAAACAAGGTGGCTGTTTGGGGTTATGCGGGTAGGGGGCCTGGAAGAGGGGAGGAGGAGGTCTCGGTGTGAACAGTAACGGATGAACAGTACGAAGGTGAATAGTGCTCGGATGAACTGTATGCCAGTGAATAGTACTCGGGTGAACAGTGCCCCTGAACAGTAACTTCGCTTCCTGGACAACAATTGTGTGTTGGAATTTGGGGGTTGTAGGGACTGCATATGAGAGTTTTGGAGGGTTTTGAGGGAGGCCGGCGGCTCGACAGCAAGGGAAAAGGGGTGGAGGAGAGGGAGAATTAAAAAGGAAACAAAACTTACCCATGGAGTCGTCACCAAGGGGGCTCCACGGAGTCGGCACCGCGAAGGTGATCACCGGAATGAAGGAAGACACTCTCTTCTCCAAACATTCAGCAATGAGAAATGACGGTAGCCCTAAGCCATCTATTTATAAGAAATAAAAATTAGGGCACCCGGAATCAACGACTATGATTGGTTGTTGGTCTCGGGGCTAAAACTATGTGAAATAGAATCCGAAAAGTACAATTCTATATATGAAATTGATTTGCAACGCGAATCCGGACGCATCTACGGAGTCGGATCGTCGATCCGGGCATGCCATATATGGTAAGTCTTCAAATCAGTCCCGAATGGGCCCAAAGCTCGTCCTCGTCTCTGCTCTGCATCAGAACCCAATTCCACTTTCAGTATATATGGAAATCACAAACAGATCAACATCTTCTCTAGGTCAAAGAAGCAAACAACCCAATCAAATACAGTAGGCAGCAATTTCCAACTCCAAAAAAAAACTTCAATACAGCTCTACCATTCAATATCTCCTCAAACGAAAATCTGCAGCATCAACTTTAAAAGGAAGCAACAGCAAGGTTTTAATATTCAACCACATCAACATCTCTATCTCACGAAATCACTACACAGCAATAAAAAAATATTCAACAACCCAAGAACAAATTACAACATTAGTTTTTTTTTCTGAATTTCACCATTTCATCCCCTCTCTCCAAAGCAACAACCCCTTTTATATCGGTTCAGAAAAAAACAAAAAGGTATTGGAAAAATAGCAGGGTACTGGTACCGTTGATGTCATGGAGGAAAATTGTGGACAGGCGGGGGAATCCTGAGGAGTTCCAAATGGAAAATGATGTCGTGGCTAACCAAATTGTTGCGTGCTAGGGTTCGAAGAAAATAAACGCAACCGAACTAGCAACCCAATGAGACAAGTATACCTATGGAATTGTAGCTAGGGGACACAAGTGTCGTATTGAAATCTGGGAACTGTTGGCTATGCTTACTCACACGAACGCTATTATCTTATCGACGGAAAAAACTAGGGTTTTAGAAAATCTAAGTGCAAGGGAGAAAGTAAAGCTATACTAGAAAGAGAAACACCGCAATTAAGTAAAGCTATTAAGTAAAATGATTACTACGAAGGGTAGAAAATATGAAATGGAAATGCACTCGATCAAGATTCACCTCGGCTAAAGACGATTAAGAAAATGCGATAAAAATCTAAACTTAATAGGATAAAGGTCCTTGACCGTGGAGGTTCCTAAAGCTTGAACACACTTCTCTCGAAGTCGTGCCCAACTGAGTTTAGGAAGGTCCGACCGACTCCCGTCTAAATCGGAGGCCTAAAACTCGCTTTACGCGGTGAACCCCACTATTGGATTTTACTCCAATCCGGGAGATTTGGACGTCTGCCTCTCTCGAGGGGTGCGTACAACTCCCTTTACTCTTGAATGCTCACTTCATTCTTTCGGTCTCTCGGCTAGCCCAGAATGAAAGCAAAGACGGAGAGTATATATCGAAAATATACCTCCAACCCGTGATTAATCAAGAGTAATTCAAGACCCTAACCTAAAAAGAAAAGATTAATTAAAACATCATAACATAATCGCTCTAACCCCGGATCATCAAGATCGAGTACAAGGAGGATTAGTTAATCATAATGGAGTGGAGGAGGGGAGATGAGTAGAAAAGCATATAAAGGAACACAAGTAAAGGAAGAACACTTTTATTAATGAAAAAGAGCAAGTTACACTATTGAAATTGAAATTACAAGTGCATGAAAATTAAATCCTATTCTAGCCCTACAATTAGCACTAAACAACACTAAAGATTACAAGGAAAGCATAAACAAGCTAAGATTAAACTAGGGTTAAACAAAAATTACAAAGAGAGAGAGAGAGAGAGAGAGAGAAAAAAAGCATAAGAAAGGATCAAGAAACAAAGGGGCAGCACCTCCCCCTCTCAACCAAAGCTTGCTGAAATGGAGAGGGGGGGTCTCAATTTATAGAATTTTTTCTCGGGTTGGTCACGCCCTCCGACACGCCCTAGGGGGGGCGTGTCAGGGGGCGTGACAGTACTATGTTGACCTCGGACTCTGGATTCTGACGGGAGGGATGATTGCTTCGGTACGTCGGTGGTCACGCCCTAGGTCACGCCCTAGGTCACGCCCGTGACAGGGGGGCGTGACAGGCACGTCATATCCAAATCATTGGTCGGAAATCCGTCAGTCGTCGGAAAAGTTGATGCCACGCCCAAAGTCACGCCCATGACATGGGGCGTGTCAGTACTGTTTGCGTGCTGTGGCGGAACGACATTTAATGCGGCGGCAGGCTTTGCGGCAGAGGGCGACACGCCCATGGTCACGCCTGCTGACACGCCCAGGGAGGGCGTGTCAGGGGGCGTGACAGCGGGTTTTGACCGTTTTTCTGTCCCTTCCAGCAGGAGTCCTCGGGATCGGGTGACACGCCCTAGGTCACGCCCAGGGAGGGCGTGACAGGGGGGCGTGTCAGGTCATTTTTGCCAATTTTCTGGAAACCTGCAAAAAGACAAGAAAAAGTCAGTGGCAATAATATTTACAAAAAATGATAAAAATAAACTAATAATAGACATACTTTGTACAATATAAAATAGAAAATACGATAATAGTTTAGGCTACAAAATGTATTATCACAAATCACCACTCCCGCCCTTCTCCTGCACTTTTCAAATCCATTGCTGCAACTGATGGGAAGGGATTGTGGTTGGAGGTGATGGGAGCTCCGGCAATTGCAGGCTTTTCTCGCCGGAAATATCGGGGAATGCACGTGCTTAAAGCCCTAATCGAACGCCATTGCTGAACCGGGAAAGAGGAGCGGCGACTTTATGCAGAACAAGAAGTTGGACCAGCTGCAACTTTAACTGATTGGTAGGAAAGGGAGAATCGGGCTTTACTTGGGCTGGTTCCTTCTTACATTTGGAAGTATAATACCATACTATTTGATAATAAAGCAAACAACAATAATAAAAAAACAAAATAACTTTTGTCCCAACACAAAACTTTACATGCACATTAACATAAAATAAAATGCAATAATTAGGGCCAGTAGGGATCCGGTCGGGTGTGGCAAAACTTCACCAACTTTCCCGCTCTCGAAATAACTTTTGTCCCAACACAAAACTTCACCAACTTTCCCCCTCTCGAAATCACACATCTCTGGTGAGTGCTCCGATCGGTAGTGCTGTAGAAGATCAACGTCCATCTGTTTTAACTACTCAGCCAAGACCCAACTAGTCTCGGTCTCAGGTCTGTCGTGCCAACAAACCAAGTACCTCTGAAAACCACCATCAGTAGTGGTCATTGTCTCGTCGGCCAATATCTGCCCGGGAACTAAGATCTGTCGTGGAAGTCTGTCAGCGGCTCTGGGAACTGGTATGGAAGAATCTCCTGGTGTCTCATGCTAATCCTGAAAACTATCAGTGAAAAACAGAAGAACTGCCGGTGGTGTGTCAGTAATTGAACGAGTGTCAGTGTGTCCTAAATGTAGCTCCTCACTAGCACTCACCAACCCTGAAGAATCAAATGGAGGAGAAGACAAGCGATAATCTAAAAACGCATGTGGATAATCGTAGAATAAAGTCAGATCGGCTACGTTAAAAACCGGATATGCTTCCCAAACAGAAGACCTCTCAAGTTTATACGCATTTTGCCTAATCCGCTTTACCACTCTAAAGGGTCCAGTTCTACGGTCAGCTAACTTCTTTACGGTGCCAGAATGTTACCATTCCGGATTTAACCGAACCATCACCAAGTCATCTACTTTGAAACTAGTAGCTCTTTTATGCTTGTTAGTTTGAGTTGCATATAAGTCATAAGTACCATGTAATTTCTGCTCAATTTTTTTATGTAAATCATGTAAATGCAATGCATAATCATGTGTAAACTGGCTAGTTCTAAAAGTGGGTGATAGATGCTAAATCTAGCGGCACTCGTGTAGTGTGACCATGAACAACCTCATTAGGAGATAAACTCGTAGGTTTATTCTTCGAATTATTGTAGGCCAATTGAACGTGCAGAAGAATTAGATCCCAATTTCCCTAGTGATCTTCTACCAAACAACGCAATAAATTCCCTAAACTCCTATTTACAACCTAAGTTTGATCGTCGGTCTGCGGATGACCGGCGACCAAAAATAAAAGTTTATTACCTAACAATCTCCAGAGTGACTTTCAAAAATAACTAGTAAACTTGACATCTCGATTTATAATGATAGTCTTAGGTATCCTTCGTATGATGCTAAGAGTTTTCTTCATTTCGGTAGGAGGAAGAGACTCTTTCGCGCTATTGTTCGCGCGGGATGGCGGTGCTTTGGGTCGCACCAGAGTCAACACTACCCTCTGCCCATTCAGTAGAATGGAGCAAGTGTTGGACTTGCCATATATGGTGACATCTCGGTCGTATAACCATGGTTGCCCAAGTAATACGTGACACACATCCATAGGCATAACGTCACATCAAATCATATTGGAGCAGGTATCGATAGTGATGGGCACTAAACATCTCCTAGTCACCGATAATGTAGTCTTAGTAACCCAAGATACCTGAAATGGGGATGAGTGTGGCTCAACAATCAGTCCCATGCGGGCTAACGTAGTCTCAGCTATCACATTCATACAACTCGCGCTGTCCACTATTAAACGACACACTTTCTACCCGGCCTTAAAGTAGGCCTGGAAGATGTTCGTCCGCCAATAATTGGATGATTATTGTGGTGTAGACAAACTTGTCATGACGTCGCCTAGGTGTCCATGCGCCCGAATGTGTACATGGCGTTGGACGACTTGTTATAAAACTATTTTTTTTAAAAAAAAGTATAGACTGCGATTTTTATAAAAATCACAGTCTATACATACTTTATAAAACGCAGTAAAAGTATGTACATGTTTTAAATTTTTTTTTAAATACTTTAAACTGCGGCTTTTAAAACCACAGTCTAAAGTATTTTTAAAAAAAAATATATTTTTTAAATATTAATTTTTTATAACTTTATGCCACGGTTTTTTATAAAAACTGCAATCAAAAGAATTTAAAAAAAATTTAATTTTTTTTTACAATTTAGACTGCTGTTTTTATAAAAACTGTTGTAAGCCGCTTAAAAAAATTAATACTTTGGACTGCAGTTTTTATAAAAGCCGCAGTCTAAAGTAAGTCTTAATTTTTAAAAAATATTTAGTTTTCTTCTTGACTTGCTCGCCTTATTGTCGCCTAGGCGTACGCCTTATCGCCTCAACGTCCAGGCGCCCGACGCTCGCTGTTGGGAATATTGCCCTCAATGTTCTCTAGATTTGAAGATGCATCACAATCAATACTAATAGCATAATTGTATTTGATGTTGTTCAAGTTCATCATGTACAAGATATTCCTTGGAACAAGTTTAGACAGGTTGTCTAAGTGATTGTGACAGGTGATCACAAGGAAGAAAGGTAGAGAAACATAAATTTGTCTAAGTCCACAAGCGTTGAGTGAAACAAGTTCACTCAACGCCAGATGTCAAGGAAGGATGCTGAAAAGACTCAAATTTGTCTATGTCCACAAACATTGAGTGAAGCCAATTCACTCAACGCCAGATTGCAAGAAGCGCTGAGTAAAGCATGGACAGCAAAAACTCAACTGTTTGCAAAGCAAATTTGCTGCTAAGTCCACAGACGTCGTGTGAAGGCAGTTTACTCGACGCCATATAACAATTCTTATAAGAAATTCAAATTGTGAGACACGCTTAGACGGAATCTGAGTTCCAAAATTACATTTTATTGTTATGAATTATATTTATATATAGATAATTAATAATCTGATCTTATCTTAATTGGAATCTGACTTTATTTACTATCTAGCCCTGCGCAAATATGATCCAGACGCATATATGATATATCATATATTTCATATATGTGTGGACATATGCGTACGTATCAGGAACGAATAAAATGCGGATATGGTCGAATGGTAAAATTTCTCTTTGCCAAGGAGAAGATGCGGGTTCGATTCCCGCTATCCGCCCATGGTATAGTTGACTCCTATACATACTAGTATATTTACTACGTCGAGTAAAGCTCAGTCTGTCAAAGCTTCAGCATTGACAAGGAAGAAATTCGACTAATTCCAGAATCGTTGAATGAAGACAGCTCACTCAACGCCTGAAGAAAGAAGCGTTGAGTGAGAACAGCTTACTCAACGCCCAAAGAAGAAGGCGTCGACAGACCAGTGTTCAGTCAAAGCTTAAGAAGATATAGACAGAAAAATATGTCTAAGTCCAGATGCGTTGAGTGAGCACAACTCACTCAACGCAAGCTAATCAAGAAAATCGGCTAAGTACAAAAGCGTTGAGTGAAGACTGTTCACTCAACGTCTCATCAAAGAAGACAGACAAAGACATAAGCGTTGAGTGATGAAGGCTCACTCAACGCATTCATAAAAATGGAAATCGACTAAGTACAAAAGTGTTGAGTGCTGACAGTTCACTCAACGCCTCAGCAAGATGACCGACATTCAGAGAAACGGCTAAGTCCAGAAGCGTTGAGTGATGAAGGCTCACTCAACGCTTAAACAGCAGGAAGATTATCTAAGGACAAAAGCGTTGAGTGAAGGCCATTCACTCAACGCACTCAACACCTAGCAGTGCACAAGTAATTGGCTAAGTCCAAATTCGTTGAGTGATGAAGGTTCACTCAACGCACTCAACGTCTGGCAGTGCAGATTATTTGACTAAGGGTTTTTGCGCTGAGTGAAGGTCTTTCACTCAACGCACTCAACGCCTGGGATGAACTAGCTGAATTTGGCTAAGTCCATAGATGCTGACGTCAGCAAATGTCAGCAAAGTTCAAAATGTTTCAGGAAGTCTACAGTACACGACAAATGGCGCCGCGGGCCTACTGTATGACTTTTCCTATAAAAGCAAAGTTGTAGTCAACAATTTCAGTGGGGCCCACGGGTCAAATAGCCGTTGGACGGCGGAAGTAAAAGAATAGAGATCGGCGGAAGCAAATCAACTTTTAGGGTTTATCTTTTCGTAAAAAGGCGGAACTTCATCGTCTTCCTCTCGCCATTGTTTCAGATCTTGAAGCTGAAGTTCAAACCCGCTGATTTAAAAGTTCACCTAGATAGCTGTAGCGATCATCACCTGCTACAACAAGTTCAGAAGAGATTTCTGAGAAAGAAGAAGAAGCAGAACATTCTAATTTCTGCAGTGAAGGTTAGCTGATTGAAGAATACTAAGAATTGTCAAATTATTGTCTTCATCAGCAAGATCAGAAATCTGTGTTTCTGAGTTACTTCCTGCCAGTGGCGGATGCAGAAATTTTGTTTAGTGTGGGCGATGTATATAATTATTTATATAATATTTGATAAATATAGAAAATATAAGTCTGTTAAATTAATGTCACATAAAAATTATGTACAATAAAAAATTTAATACATGCATAAATTTTTATTTGTCATAATACTTTAATCAATTATTGTTCATAATATGAGTGATATCGAGTCGATTTCGATCGAATCAGGCTTGACTCGAAATAAAATTTTTTTGACTCTGAATCGACTTGAAATCAAAATCAAATTTGAATCAATCTAACTTGACTCTAAATTTTCTTGATTTCGAGCGAGCTCATCAAAAAAGTTTAATGTAAAAAAATAAATTGACAATCATTTATGCAAAAAATAAATTGGTAATAAAAAAATGATGGAACATAATTTCATACCCCCTAAAAGATTAAAAAAAACGTTTTAAAAATTGTCTAAAATAGGGCTCGATCCAATGATCATTTGAAAAATATTTTAACAATCTACCAACTGATCCAAGCATGATTAATGGACTTTCATAATCTAAGTGTTATTTAAATGCAAATTATAAAAAAAATATTTTCTAGTAATATTTTTTTTGAAATTGAGTGTGGGCGGCCGCCCACACTCGGCCCTATGTAGGTCCGCCCCTGCTTCCTGCACAAACAGCAGTGTACTGAAGATCAACATTCTTGTTGCTGAGAAGAAGTTAGGGTTGAGTTCATCTCAGGTCAGGAAGCAGAAGTGATGCAGAGCAGAGACGAGGATGCGCTTTGGGCCCGTTCGGGGCTGATTTGGCAACTTTCCATATATGGCGTGCCCGGATCGACGATCGGGCTCCACGATTGCGTCCGGAGCGTCGCCGCTAGTCAAAATACTATATTACTTTATTTTTTTCAGTTTATTTTTGATGTATTTTAAGGGAGAACCCACCGGCTAATCATAGCCGTTGATGGTGAAACTGATGTAGGGGTAGGCTAGTGGTGCTCGGAAACTAGGACTCTACGTGCACGTGTGAGGGGATATGCGAATGCGATGCCACATGCAATGAAATAGTCGGATAGCAACGACAATTAATTTCAGCAATGCGAATTAACAACACCACGCAGTTAATGGAAATAAAGAAGCAATTAGATAATTTTGGCGATTCGGCAACGGCTTCCTCCGCACGGAGGGCCTAAGCAAGCGGCAGCAATTAATTCCACAAACAAATATTAGCGCAAAGTACAACAACTACCAAACTATGATCACAACACAAATATAGATAAACAACCAAGTGTAAATGTCAAGTACTAAACATAATACCACGAGATACTCACGATGCAGTGGGCTGATCCGAGACGGTGGAGAAGTTGAGAGACCGGATGCAAAACGGGCGATCGGAGGCGTACGCGGTGGCACGGTGACGTCACGGTGGCTGCCCACGGTGGAAAAGAGGAGATGCGGGCCGGAAACGGCGAGATCCGGCCACTAGAGAATGGATCGGGGTGTCGGTGGGTAGATCCGCTAATTTTAGGGCGGATCCGGACTACGGAAGTGAAAATAAGTAAGTGGATGGTAGATCGGGGAGGGGTAGCGCTAGATCAATTAGATCTAGGGTTTTCGGAGCGGTAGGAAGTGGATCCACGAAGGGGAGTTGGCGGATTAGGAAGGAGGGGAAGTTGGCGGCCCGGGTGAACAGTGTTTCGGGTGAACAGTGGCGGTGAACAGTGGTCGGGTGAACAGTGCTCGGATGAACAGTGCTCGGGTGAACAGTGTTTCGGGTAGGTAATGGTGGCTGCTGGCTGGAATGGCGGGCTGCAGCGGTTTTGGGGGGTTTCCGATGGCTGGAAAAGGGATTTGAAGGGTGGAAAATGAAGGTGGGGGTAGGGGTTACCTTGGGGAGGAGTTTGGCGGCCTAGGAGTCGTCACCTAGGGTTCCACGGCGTCGGCACCGGGGAGGGATCGCTGGAATCCGGGAATACTGCTTCTCCAAATTCTGCAATGGCCTCCAATCAGCCCCCTAGCATCCTATTTATAAGAAAACACAAACTAGGGCATCCCCATCAACGGCTATGATTGGCCGATGGGTTAGCCCTTTAAAATACATCAAAATAAACTCAAAAATATAAAGTAATATAGCGTTTTGACTCGCGGCGACGTTCCGGACGCAATCGCGGAGTCCGATCGTCGATCCGGGCGCGCCAAATATGGAAAGTTGCCAAATCAGCCCCGAACGGGCCCAAAACGCGTCCTCGTCTCTGCTCCGCATCAATCTCCCCGGCTTGAAAGAATTCATCTCCCGATGAATAGGGATCAAAATTCTCTCGCTGCATGCCGGGTAAAACTCGAAGAAGTCCACCAGAGGTCGCCCAAGTATCGTCGCTGGAAAGTGTCCTCGCCGATCAACTCCCCCTGACTGAAAAGATGTCATCTCCGGTGAATGGAGATGGACGTGCTGAAGTCGAAGTCCAGGGGCGAATCGATCAAGCTCTGCTGCAAGTACCCAAGAGTCACCAACGTCTGTAGTGGGAATGCACTGGTGGAGTCTGGTCTCCATGAAGCTCTCAACGCTCAACTCACGAGTGGTGGATCCCGGTGCGATCGGTGGTGCCTGTGGTGAAATCAAAGAAGACGAGTCCCCAGGTGGGTGGAGGTCAACAATGGGTGAGGACGTATGAGGGTGATATGGTAACGACAGTGCGGATGGGGGTAGCTGGGTATCTCCACTGCTCGGGTCCACATACTCATGAAGTTCATAGTACGGAGTCAGATCTTCAACATTAAACACAGGGCGAATTCCCATATTGGCCGGGATGTCAAGTCGGTAGGCGTTGGTCCCAATACGACCAATAATTGAGTACGGACCCATTCGCCTCGCGCATAACTTCTTGGCAGACCCCGAAGGGAGCCTCTCAGGGCGGACTCGCACCATTACCTTCTCGCCTACATTAAGTATTTGCTCTCGTTTTCGCTTATCTGCATGGGTTTTGTAATTTTCATTGCTTGTTAATATTCGTCGGCGGACCGACTCATGCAAATCATGCAAATGCTGTGTAAATGACTCAGCAGACTCATGCAGGTATTGCAAATGATGCGAAGACAACATGACAAACACGGTACACTCATTATAGGAAAATCTAATAATGCCTGAGATGTCTCTCAAATGTGGTGGCCTATCAGGAGGTTCTTTCGGTGGAGTGTAGACAAACTCATCCCGTGTGTGACGAGTGCTCAGATGACCGTGAGAGACAACTATTCTCAAATACGGGCTCGTAAAGAGCCAAATGTCTCTCAGGGAACGTGGCGCATCAGGGGGGTCCCCAGGAGGTGTGTAAGAAAAGTCATCACGAAGGAGACGACCACCTGAGTGAAAATCGTGTGCATTGACTAGAAGTCGTGACTCTAAAATGTGGTGAGCGTCCCAGACAAGAAAGAACTCATCGGGTGGCTCAGCGGGTGGCGTATCCCAAAACTTATCCAGTGTGTGAGGTGTCATAAGGTAGGTTCTCACAATATGAGTATGCTTAAATGGACTCAAGGTAGGCCCTATATATGTCATGCTCCACTCAAGGTCCCTTCTCTGGGGTAAGGCCAGAGATGATGATGAAAGAGGCGTCATACCTGAGTGGCTCACCCGAGTCTCAACCTCACCAAGATGTGGCGGATCATCAGGAGGCTCAATAGGGGGCTTGTCATAGGGCTCGTCACTAAGGTCAAGGTCCTCCCGATGAGTACCATCGAAAGGGGTAGTGCCCCTGTGCAGGGGTGACATAGCCACTACGAGATCAACACCAAACTTTGAGCTCTCAATCGTAACGTGGCTCAGGGTAATGCCAAGGGAAAAGCGACATAGACCTACGCTCAAGAATGGGTCTGCAGGTGCGGTGTCAAGACATGAGTTTAGAGTATGAGTGTTAATTAACCCCGGACATGCCAAAAGTGGAGGTATGGGTAAGGGGCACAACACTACATACTCAATAGGTCGCTCAGTCTCACTCTCAGTCAGTGCCACTAGAGGAGCGTCAGAAACCAAAGGTAGGTCACTCACTGGGCTATGCACCTCACTGGGGTGGGAGCAATCCGCACCAGGCATCGTGGTGTCCTCAATAGGGGAGGGACTCGTACTGCGGAGGTCAAGGAGAGAATCCCATCGACCAGCTCTTACGGATCTCAAGGACTGTTCATAGCAGAGAGCGAGCTGATATGTCTGCTCGAGGGACTTCGAACTGTGATAAGCCACCTCAGTACGTATATCAGATCGAAGTCCAGACCGAAATCGGGTGGTGGTCATGGCTGGGTCCTCTCGGATATCACTTCTCACAACCAACTCATCAAAACGATCTCTATACTCAGCGACAGACATAGGTCCTTGCTGAAGGGAAAATAATTGGTCGAGCAAGCGACTCCGATATGATGAAGGCAGATATCTCTGGCACAAAATACGCTTCATGCCCACCCAACTCGTGACACGATGAAGACGATCTCGCTCGCGAGTCCTCTCTACGCTAGACCAATATGCTCTCGCCTGATCTAAAAGCCTAAGTTTCGCAAACTTGATGCGACGCTCACCGAATAATTCAAAATAATCGAGATAATACTCAATATCCACGAGCCAATAACTGAAAAACTCGGGACTCGATGAGCCGTCAAAGGAAGGGGAAACTGTACAAAATTGACTCTCAAGATCTCTCTCAAATTGAGGATCCTCAAAATAGTCATCCCTAAGGTAATCGGGTCGAGTCGAAGGATCAACACGATCCGCTCGCGTGCAAGTATATGAGCGACGAAAATTATCATACTGATCGTCTCTGGCATAGTGAGGTTGTGTCGGTGGGTTGACACGATCTCGAAAAGTGGTGTGCCGCAGACGATAATGATCATCGTGATAACGTGAGGATTTCTCTGAAGTCGCTCTATGAGAATGAGTATAGGCGGACTCCGAATCTCTCAAGAGAGGAGAGGAGCGACACCGATAATTAGTCATGGATAAACCTAAAGACTCTATATGACCTACCACTACAAAGCATGCAAATGGTCTAACCTTGACCTCTGATACCAATTTGATGTAGGGGTAGGCTAGTGGTGCTCGGAAACTAGGACTCTACGTGCACGTGTGAGGGGATATGCGAATGCGATGCCACATGCAATGAAATAGTCGGATAGCAACGACAATTAATTTCAGCAATGCGAATTAACAACACCACGCAGTTAATGGAAATAAAGAAGCAATTAGATAATTTTGGCGATTCGGCAACGGCTTCCTCCGCACGGAGGGCCTAAGCAAGCGGCGGCAATTAATTCCACAAACAAATATTAGCGCAAAGTACAACAACTACCAAACTATGATCACAGCACAAATATAGATAAACAACCAAGTGTAAATGTCAAGTACTAAACATAATACCACGAGATACTCACGATGCAGTGGGCTGATCCGAGACGGTGGAGAAGTTGAGAGACCGGATGCAAAACGGGCGATCGGAGGCGTACGCGGTGGCACGGTGACGTCACGGTGGCTGCCCACGGTGGAAAAGAGGAGATGCGGGCCGGAAACGGCGAGATCCGGCCACTAGAGAATGGATCGGGGTGTCGGTGGGTAGATCCGCTAATTTTAGGGCGGATCCGGACTACGGAAGTGAAAATAAGTAAGTGGATGGTAGATCGGGGAGGGGTAGCGCTAGATCAATTAGATCTAGGGTTTTCGGAGCGGTAGGAAGTGGATCCACGAAGGGGAGTTGGCGGATTAGGAAGGAGGGGAAGTTGGCGGCCCGGGTGAACAGTGTTTCGGGTGAACAGTGGCGGTGAACAGTGGTCGGGTGAACAGTGCTCAGATGAACAGTGCTCGGGTGAACAGTGTTTCGGGTAGGTAATGGTGGCTGCTGGCTGGAATGGCGGGCTGCAGCGGTTTTGGGGGGTTTCCGATGGCTGGAAAAGGGATTTGAAGGGTGGAAAATGAAGGTGGGGGTAGGGGTTACCTTGGGGAGGAGTTTGGCGGCCTAGGAGTCGTCACCTAGGGTTCCACGGCGTCGGCACCGGGGAGGGATCGCTGGAATCCGGGAATACTGCTTCTCCAAATTCTGCAATGGCCTCCAATCAGCCCCCTAGCATCCTATTTATAAGAAAACACAAACTAGGGCATCCCCATCAACGGCTATGATTGGCCGATGGGTTAGCCCTTTAAAATACATCAAAATAAACTCAAAAATATAAAGTAATATAGCGTTTTGACTCGCGGCGACGTTCCGGACGCAATCGCGGAGTCCGATCGTCGATCCGGGCGCGCCAAATATGGAAAGTTGCCAAATCAGCCCCGAACGGGCCCAAAACGCGTCCTCGTCTCTGCTCCGCATCAGAAACCCTTGCTTGTCTTTTCTTTTAAATAGGAGTTATGAGGGCTGAAATGAGTCGTTGTTGAATTTGGAGAAGAAGTATTACCGGATTCCAGCGATCCCTCCCCGGTGCCGACGCCGTAGAGCCCTAGGTGACG
Organism: Platanthera zijinensis; assembly: GCA_039513925.1. Taxonomy (NCBI): domain Eukaryota; kingdom Viridiplantae; phylum Streptophyta; class Magnoliopsida; order Asparagales; family Orchidaceae; genus Platanthera; species Platanthera zijinensis. Next base: position 147,027,318 of record CM077086.1, read on the forward strand.
ACTCCTAGGCCGCCAAACTCCTCCCCAAGGTACACCCTACCCCCACCATCGTTTTACACCCCTCTCCCTCCAGTTTCAGCCACCGGAAGCCCCCCAAAAGCCAGCCACACTGCTGTCTAGCAGCCCTCAAAACAGCAGCATGTTTCACTATTCAAAAATACATTTTACTGTTCACCACTATAGTTCTAATTCCCCTCCTAGTCCGCCGCCCTCCCCCTCTCTTCCCTGTACAAGCAGCGGCCAGCGGCCAGCCCTCCATCCCCCTCACTGCCCCTCTCCTCCTCAAAACCGACCCCCCTAAGGCCCGACCTGCCCTAGCCGGCCACTCCCCCCCCCTTCCCCTTCGTGGATCCACTTCCCATCGCTCCGAAAACCCTAGATCTATTTTGATCTAGTGCTACCACCCTCCGATCCATCATTTTCATCCGTATTCCTCTTCCCGTAGCCCGGATCCGCCGTCAAAACACCGGATCTATCCACCTACACCCGGATCTATTTCCTAGCGGCCGGATCTCTCTGTTTCCGGCCCGTCTCCCCTCTTTTCCACCGTGGGCAGCCACCTCGCCATCACCGTGCCACCGTTCTCACCTCCGATCGCCCGTCTTTACATCCGACTTTCAAATTCTCCAGTGCCTCGGTTCAGCCCTCTACGTTGTGAGCATTTGTGGTATTGTATTATGTGATTTGACATTTTTCATTTGGTATTTTATCATATTGTGCTGGGATTATTGTTTCCTAGAAATTGGTTCTCTTATACTAATAATTGTAGGAATTATTCGCCGCACGCTTGCTTAGACCCTCCGAGCGGAGGAAGCCGTTGCCTAATTGCTAAAAATTAATTATTTGTTTCTTTATTTCAATTATTTGCGTGTCGTTATTAATTTCATTGCTTATAGTAATTGTCGTTGCCGACCGACGACCACCTTGCATGTAGCATTGCATTAGTGTGTCACCCCTGCACCTGCACCTGCACGTAGAGTTGTAGTTTCCGAGCACCACTAGCCTACCCTACATCAAATTGGTATCAGAGGGCAAGTTTAGACCATTTGCATGCTTCGTAGTGGTAGGTTTTAAATAATCATTGAGTTCATTTATGTCTAGTTATCGCCGTCGTTCGTCTCCTCCATCTGAGTATCCCGAGTCTACATGTACCCAACCTCATAGAGCCCCTCTAAAGAGATCTTCATGTTATCATTATGATTATCGTCGTTCCCCGCATACCACTCCTAGAGATCGTGTCGACCGCTCGACACAATTCCATCATGCTAGAGGCGATCACCACGACGAGAGGTCCTCACGTCTTCATCATTACACCTCTCCGCGATTTCACGATGATAGAATTGAATATCGTTCAGGTCATCGCCGCTACACATCTCCTCTAGGAGAAGAACCTGAGTTGGGATATGAGCGACCTCCACTGCACGTTCACAGGGCTTATACACACCCACGAGCATAATCTAATTATGTTAGGAACTACCGTCTAGACGACTCTCAGGAACCCTATAGAGGTCACCATCGACAGGATCACAGTACATGTCAAGACCCTCCTAGTGTTCCACCAATAGAGTTACCTGAGGCTGAATTTATGCGCTTAGTACTTGACCTTTTTGATCTCTTAGAAACTCAGTTTGATCACCTAAGATCTACATTACGAAGAAAGCCTAGGGATTTAGGTCAAGCCACCGATGCGGCGAGTAGTGCTCCCACCGAGATAAGAGATCCGACAGTTGGTTTTGATCCTTCTCAGTTTGATGAGATTCAGTGCTCATGTGACCTTGAGGTTGAACCTGATCATGACCTTATGATACAGACGGAGAGTGATACTGGCATGACTAGTGAGCATGGTCACGTAGGTGAGGACGAACGACCTAGTGACGCTGTGATGGTATACCCATCCTTTTCACCTCACCTAGACCTACACCTAGACCTAATGCCCCCTTTGAACAGAGACAGTTCTCGACACCATATCGATTGACCCACACTTGAGTCTGGGCACCCCCTACTCTTCCCTTAGTACTATCTCGAATCACTTCACTACTGAGAGTCAAGAGTATAGTGTTGACTTCATAGTGGCTACTTCACCCATTTACGAGGACACGACCTCTATCAGCGATACTCATCTGAGGGATCTTCTCATTATTAATGACCTCATTGTTGAACCTCCAGATAAGTCTCCTGATGAGCCACAACTCCTTTGGGAGGTTCATGACGCTAGCGTTGACTTTGTTGTGGGTGTCCTACTTCCTCACACAGACACTACTGTTATTAGTGCTCTCCTCGTGGTGGACTGTCCTATCATGATCGACCTCCTCGGGATTAAGTCCCCGAGAGGCTCATTTAACAAGCCTTCCCTCCTACACTTTAGTGATGAATTGTGTATCCGCACTAGTGATCATCTCACACATGATGACTTTTGGTATACACCCCCTGGTGAGCCACCTGATGGGCTATATCATTTGAGAGGTATCCATCACACCAGAGCTCCGCACTATTTTGTCACCATCTACGTCGTCCCCACGGGCGATGACGTCGGTCACCCCAGTTTTTTCTATCGACCACCCAGTAAGCCTCTTGATAGGCCACCCCATGTTAGCAATATTCAAGTCATTGCCAGGTCTTCCCTTAGAAAGTGTGTCGAGTATGTTGTGCTCTATGTGCATCGTTTGCTTCATTTGCATGAGTCAGTTGGGTCACTTGTTCATCATTTGCATGCATTATATAAGTCGGTTCGCCGACGAATAATAACAAACAATGAAAATTACAAAGCCCATGCAAATAAGCGAAGGTGAGAGCAAATATTTAATGTAGGCGAGAAGGTAATGGTGTGAGTCTGCCTTGAGAGGCTCCCTTCAGGGCCTGCCAAGAAGTTAAGTGCGAGGCGAATGAGTCCGTACTCCATTATTAGTCGTATTGGGACCAACGCCTATCGACTTGACATCCCGGCCGGTATGAGAATTCACCCTGTGTTTAATGTTGAGAATCTGACTCCATACTATGAGCCTCATGAGTATGTGGACCCGAGCAGTGGAGATACCCAGCCACCCCCACCCCTACAGTCGTTGCCTTACCACTCTCTTACCCCACCTACGTCTGATGGCCACCACAGTCCACCCCGTGCTACCACCCGCCCACCTGGGGATTCGTCTTCTTTGGTTTCACCACCGGCACCGCCGATCGCACCGGGTTTCACCCTTCGAGAGATGAGCGATGATAGCATCACAGAGTTCAGATTCCACCAGTTTGTTCCTACTTCAGATGAGCTGCGCTGTCGCTTCTTGGTACATTGGCGGGGCCGCCCCGAGGCAGTTGACGTTTGGATACTTGCAGCAAAGCTTGATCGATTCGCCCCTGGACTTCTCAACACTGTTAGAAAGGTGGGAGAGACAGTGGATGTACCCATAATCTGGGGAACCACTATAAATTCTGTGTGTGCTTTTGTGGTGTCTCTTGAAAGCAAAATATGACTAACTTACAACACACTTAAAGAAGGAAAATCCAAAAGAGACCAAAAACCTATTCACCCCCTCTCTAGGTGTTTAACTATTCTTGAAACTAAAGACTTTCACTCGTCTTGGTTTGCCTTGACGTCGTGACAAAAATGGGTGTAGATAACATGCATCTCACCACTAGAACGCCGGGATCTATCTCTTCATCACTAGGCGTACCGTACACTTCGTCATTCAAGACGCGCAAGTATTTCTCAATTAAAGCCTCTTCTTCATGCTCGTCCTCCTCAGTCATCTCGTGAATAACTAGCGTGCTTTTTCTCTGGGGACAATCCCTAGATATATGACCTATCTGCTGACACTCAAACCATCGGATCTGTGACGGGGTCACAGTTCCCATGGGGGACTTCACTTTCTGATCTCTCGTGTAATTCGAGGTAGGCTTTGACAGACTGTCCTTACTTTTAGGTTCTTCTTTCTTGTAAGGAGTATTTGTTTTGGTTTGAGATTTGAATCGAGAGATTCTCTTCTGGTGCTCAATATTGATGTCAATAGATATGGTCTCAACTAGGGAAAGTGGCCATGTCGAATCAACTCATCTCGAATATTAGTTCGTAGTCCACACCTAAGTTTAGATAAGGTATCACGTGGGTGTTCTACTACGTTGCACCTAATTATAAGCCTTCATTTCAGCAAGGTAATCAAAAACTGATTTGGATCCTTGTCGTAGAGATGTCAGCTCATCTCGTAGACGGGTCTGATAATGTTGGGGAATGTACTGCTTCTCCAATATGACCTTCATGTGTGGCCAATATGTAATGGGAGGGCGTCCATTCCTCTCTAAACTTTGCTCTTCACATATCCAAAAGATTTTCGCTCGCCTAGTCTACCTCATTTTGGCGAACTGAACTTTTTGGTCCTCCGCCATACAATACTACTCAAAATAGATCTCGATGTCTATAACCCAGTCAGAAAAGATTTTGGGATCCATAAAACCATCATAAAGTTGCGGATCTAGCTTCACAACTCGGGTGAGATCCAGTCGCCTATCCCGAGGAGGATAGTCATAATTGTCATCGTAGGGATCATGATTGTTTCGACGCCGTGGGGGTGGAGGTCGATGCCAATCGTCATGATGCATGGCCGGTATAGGCCGGCGATGGTCTCGAGTGTACACCCATATTCGTCGAGAAGGGGCCCCACCAGGGCATGGTCAGCAAAGGTCAAAGTCAGCAAGTCAAGACGATGGTCAGATTCAACGTGCTAGCCTGAAGAAGGCCTGACGAGTATGACGAGCTCCCCTCGCATACTCGCCAGGTAGGCGACTAGGCCAGTTGCTCGCCCAGCCGTGGGAGTTCCTCCAGGAAGTCGCCTAGTCGCCGAGGGTTGGGGGTATAAATAGACCCCCCTCCCCCAGGATTTCCCTATAAATAGGACCCCAGAGGTACGAGGGGAGACACTTGAAATCCCAATCAGGATGTCGCGAGCCCTACTTCTTGGATTCCAGCTGAACCTTTGGATTCTTTCTCCTTAGAGACCAGGTCGCGACCTCACGACTTAGTTACCAGCTAGTCTCCCTCGTTCCTTGCTCAGCCAATTTTGGTTGTGGAGGGGTTGCTTCTTCCAAGCATCCGGGTACGTGGTGGGACCTTCCTGCCGTAGCATCCGAGGTTCTGTTTGTTGACTTCCTTCTTCGTCCTAGTCTCCTTAGCCGTTTAGCCTCGCTGCGGAGTCAGTAATCTTAGGCTGCCTTGATCCGATTCTTGAGGTTGAGAATTTTCCTGGCTTCAACACTTGGTGTGGTGAGCGTGGATCGCAGCCGAGGAGGAGAATTTCGTGGTTTAGCGAGATGGCAAATGATGGAGAGCATGGAGAGTTGGTCGACAACTCGGCGGGGGCTGGTAATCCTGCGCGAGGTAGCGAGTTCTTGATTGTGATAGCTTTCGAAGACTTCGCACAGAGGATGGAGAGGACCATCCTCGCCGGGTTTTCTCATCGCCCCGATGTCACGACGTCCTCCCCCCGTCGCGTGACACCGCCGGATGAGGAAGCGCTGCCGAGGCGAGCTGGGAAGGAACCTGCTTGGGCGAGAGAGGAGCGACCGATGCAGTTGCGACATTATCCGATAGGAAACCAGGGGATTTGATTCCGAGATCCAGAGCCGCCAGCGAGATATCGCGATACTCGCCAGTGGAGCGAGTATGATGATTCTAGCGAGGATGAAACTCGTCATCGTCAGGGAGGGAGGAGCCCCTTCTCTGACGAGATCCTCGCGGACCCAATTCCTGAGGGGTTCAGAGAGCCCGTCCTCACCTACTACTCCGGCAGAGATGACTCGGTCAGGCATCTCCAGTGGTTTGAGGACGTGGTGTCGATCCGCAACATGTCCGACGCCTTCAAGTGTAGGTTCTTCTCCATCACCTTCAAGGGTAACACAAGATATTGGTCCACCAGTTGCCAGCCGGTTCCATTTACTGCTTCGTCGATCTGCGTCGGGGCCTCATGACGAGGTTCGCGACATCTAAGAAGAGCAAGAAGGAGGCAACCCCTCTCTTCAAGATCGTTCAAGGGCAACATGAGAGTCTCGGCCACTACATCGATCACTTTCCGGAGATCTTAGAGGTGGAGGAGGTGGACGACTTCACTCTGATGCTGGCCCTCAAGTTCGGTTTGAAGCAGGGGCTGTTCAGTATGGAGATGGGGTCCAAACCTCCGAGGTCCTTCGAAGAGATGGTGGAGAGGGTGAATACATTCGTCCAGGGAGAAAAGAAGAATAAGGACTTCTTGGCACGACTGGATGGGGATGAGCCGTTGGGGAAAGGGAGATGAAGACCTTCGGAGGCAAGAGGTGGAAGGCTGTCGGAGAGACAGGTCGAGAAGAGAAGGGAGGAACCGAGAAGGTAGGAGCCAAGGAGAAGAGAGTCGAAGAGAGAGGAGCAGAGGAGGGAAGAGCCCAGGAGGGCAGAAGAACGGAGGAGGCAGGAGAAACCTCGAAGGCAGGAAGAGAGGAGGCCCGTGGAGGCTCAGGAGGGAAGAGGAGAAGAGAGACGATTCCAGTATCTAGCGAATCGGCCTCAGTGGAGACCGACAACTAGGCCGCGGTCCCAACAAGAGGAGAGGAGGAACGACAACCGGCAGGAGAAAGGCCAAGGAGGGGGTAGAAGGGAAGCGATGACCATTGCCCGCCAGGGGAACAAGCGTCGCCGGAGGGAGCAACGGGCGATGCGTCAGGAGGCGGAGATTCCCCTCTGCTGCGATATTCACCGGATAGAGGGGCACGAGACGTTGGCCTGCCTGGAGTTCTGGGAAGCAAGGAGGAGGTTGGAGGTCGGAGTGACAGAGAGGGAGCAGCAGAGGCAGGAGGCCCCGGTAGGGCATGTGGCATTCCAAGCTCCAACAAGGAGGAATGAGGATTGGGTCGATCTGGGAGGTCGCGGAGAGGTGATCCACGGCCCAGGAGGTGGGCAGGTCGGTGTGATCAACGACGGGGCCGGACTCGGAGCTTCCCGCAAGGGGAGTCTCCATCAGATCTATTGGAAGAGCGTCGCCTCGACCTCTCAGGTTCCGCCGTCATTGGATGAGATCACCTTCTCCGAGGAGGACATGTTAGGGAAGGAAAACCCCTTCCATGATGCCCTCGTCATCCAGGATGCCATCAAGGATTTCACCGTCGACCGAATCCTTGTGGACAACGGGAGTTCAGTGAACGTGATTTTCAAGAGGACCTTCGTCAGACTGCAAGTGGAAGCATCCAAAGTCCAAGCTGCGGACGGACCCCTCTTTGGCTTCTCAGGAGAGAAGAAAGAGGTGGAGGAAGGGATGGACCTCCTGGTCACCCTGGGTGACACTTCAATCCGATGCCGCTTTGTCATCGTCGACGCGCCAAACTGCTATAGTGCCATCTTTGGGCGTTCCCTCATCAACTACTTCAAGGAGGTCCCATCATCATGTCATCAATGCCTGAAGTACTGTCGGGGAGATGTCCAAGTGAGGATCAGAGGCGATCCAAGAGCTGCCAGGGAGTGCTACCTGAACGCCGTCAGTCCATCAGCTGGATGGTGGACATGAAGAGGTTGGAGAAGATGCTGGAGAAAGAAGAAGGTCTGCGTGCTGCTGAGGAGTTGGAGGAACTAGAGGTGATCTCCCGGAAGGGGGAGCCGAGTTTGCTGAAGGTTGGAGGATCCTTGCCACTGGAAGGAAAGATCGAGATGGATGCTTGCCTGCAGGAGAACATTGACATCTTTGCTTGGAGTGCTGCGGAAATGCCAGGGATCGATGCCGATGTTGCCTGCCATCATCTCAACCTGGATCCCGCAGTGGACCCCGTCCGACAGAAGCAAAGGAAGAGCGCCGTCGTGCTGGCCGATCCGATCAGGGAGGAGGTGGAGAAGCTGCTGGAGGCAGGGTTCGTCTCAGAGATCTAGTATCCAGGCTGAGTCTCCAACGTTGTAATGGTAAAGAAGCCCGGAGGGGGCTGAAGGTTATGTATCGACTTTTCTATGTTGAATAAAGCTTGCCCGAAGGATTGCTATCCCTTTTCTCAAATCGACGCGCTGGTTGATTCCGCTGTCGGGTTTCCTGTGCAGAGTTTTTTTGATGCTTTTTCAGGGTATCACCAGATCCGGATGCATCCCCCCGACTGCCGCGATGTCTCCTTCATCACCCGCAATGACTGCTACAGCTACAAGATGATGCCCTTCGGGCTCAAGAACGCGGGCGCAACATACCAGAGAATGATGGAACGAGTCTTCAAAGAGCAGAAAAGACGGAACCTGGAGGTGTATGTCGATGACCTCCTTGTCAAGAGCAAGAGCGTCGCAGAACATATACAAGATCTGGCAGAGAACTTCGCTACCCTGAGAAAGTACAAGATGCGACTCAATCCGGCCAAGTGCTTCTTCAGAGCGGGAAGAGGGAAGTTCCTAGGTCACCTCCTCACTCCAAGGGGGGTGGAACCTAACCCCGACAAAGTCAAAGCCATTCTTGAGATGACATCCCCGAAGGATCCCAAGGAAGTGCAAAGGTTAACTGGAAGGCTGGCGGGTCTTAGCCGTTTTCTCTCCAAGACAAGAGAAAAGTGTTCTCCGTTCTTCAAGACTCTTTGAGGCAAGCAGAAGTTTGAGTGGACCGCGGAGTGTGAGGAGGCCTTTGTAAAGCTCAGCAACAGCTAACTCAGGCTCTTCTCCTCCAAGGCCCGCAGGGAAGCGAAGACCTCCTCCTCTATCTTGGAGTGGGAGCGGAAGCGGTCAGTTCCGTGTTGGTTAGAGAGGAAGGAAAGAAGCAGCTCCCCATCTACTATGTAAGTAGAGTGTTGCGGCAATCAGACACGAGGTATCCTATCCTGAAGAAGTTGGTCTTTGCCTTGGTAGTTTCAGCTCGTAGGCTTCGCCCATATTTTCAGGCTCACTCCATCAAGGTTGTCTCAGATCATCCGCTTCGTAGCATCTTGGATGGAGTGGAGCATTCTGGCAGGTTGGCAAAGTGGGCGGTGAAGCTCAGCGAGTTTGATATCTCTTACTCTCCGAGGGTAGCGATCAAGGCTCAGGCAGTGACAGACTTCCTGGCCGACTTTTCGGTCGAGGTAGGAGGAGACGAAGGCTCTTCCAGCCCAGTCTCTTGGAAGATGTTCGTGGATGGGGAAGACAAGTATTCCTTAGGAGCCGGAGTAGTGCTAGTAAGCCCGCAGGGAACTAGGATCGAGCATGCAGTCAAGATCCTCTTCCCCATCACGAACAATCAGGCGGAGTACGAAGCTATGGTGACCGGCTTACGTCTCGCCAAGGAGTTAGCGATCCAGGATCTCAGGGCCTTCATCGACTCAATGGTGGTTGCGTCGCAAATCAGAGGAGAGTTTGAAGTGCACGACCCCGTCCTGCAAAAGTACTTGATCAAAGTTAAGGGTCTGATCGGGGGTTTCCAATCTTTCTTCGTCGAGCATGTACCCCGAGAGGAAAATTCAGAGGTCGACTACCTTGCCAAGTATGGTCCCTGGGCTGGGGGGAAGTGACCGAACTGTTTCGACCGTCCATCGAGGAAGGGGAGATGATGGAGATCGAGCAGAGAGCCTCATGGAGGGATCCGTTCGTTGCGTTCTTAACGACGGGTCAGCTCCCTGCCAGTGAAGGAGATCAAGAAAAATTCCGGTACAAGGCTGCTTACTACCTGCTACAGGAAGGGGAGCTTTATCGCAAAACTATCTCAGGGCCCTTAGTCAGATGTTTTTCAGAGATCGAAATCCCTCGTGTGCTAGAAGAGATCCATTCGGGAGAGTGTGACAGCCATTCGGGGACTCGTACCCTGGAACAGAGGATCCTAAGATATGGTTTCTTCTGGCCAACCATTCGGAAGGACGCGGAAGCCTTCTCGAAGAAATGTTCTAAGTGTCAACTCTTTGCACCTCTTCAGTTGCAACCTGCTCAGCACCTTCGCTCGATCACCGCTCCCTGGCCTTTTGCCATCTGGGGAATGGACTTGATCGGCCCCTTTCATCAAGCTAGCGGACAAAGGAAGTTCGTTCTCGTCATGATCGACTACTCTAAGTGGATCGAGGCTAAGACGCTCGCCAAGACCACTTCACAAATCGTAAAGAACTTCATCTGGGGGGAGATTGCCTGCAGTTTCAGGATTCCTCTCGCCATCGTCACCGACAATGGTCCACAGCTTGCCAGCTTGGAGCTGGAGGACTTCTGCAAACAGCTAGGGATGGATCTTCGATTCGCCTCTGTGCATCATCCACGGAGCAACAGACAGGTGGAAGCCGCCAACAAGCTAGTCATCAACCTCCTGAAGAAGAAGGTCACCAACCTGAAAGGCAGCTTGGCAGAGCAGCTCCCCTCGGTCCTATGGGCTCTAAGAACGACTCCCAACTCGGCCACGGGGGAAACACCTTTTAAGCTGTCCCACGGTTCTGAGGCACTCATTCCAGTGGAGTTCGAGGTATGAAGCCCAAGAGTGATTGCAGCTGGAGATGGCAGCGAAGAATGACGCTTGGAAAACGAAGAGACTCAGAGGCTCTCGCTGGATTATGTCGAAGAACTTCGCGACTTGGCCTCCGCCCGCCAAGAAGAAATCAAGAGGCGCATGACGAAGCATTTCGACAAGAACGTCCGCCTCAAGCATTTCCTCGCTGGAGACCTGGTCATGAAGAAGGTGGATGCTGCGGGAAGGGGAGCTGTAGTTGGTAAACTACATCCCAACTGGGAAGGCCCCTTCATCGTGAAGGAAGCCCTAGCCCCTGGAGGCTATCGTCTGCAAGATCAAGGAAAACAGCTGGGAGATACCTGGAGCGGGGATGACCTGAAAAGGTTCTATCCCTAGTGGTCGCATATTTGCTTCCTTGTAATCTCGTTTATATATATATATATACACTTGCGTAAAACTGTTTCTTGTATACTGTTTCATCACAAGATATTGGGTAGCGTGGAGGATCAACCCTCTATCGATCCGGAAAACCAGCACTCGACCTGTTCCTCCTAAATAGCCCAGGGCGGAGGATGGGACGATGCCTCGGGATTTAAGCGTCTTTGTAAGACCGAGCCTCTGCGTTGAAGGCCGAGATCAGCTCCCCCCTTGCATGTCGGCCTAGCTACCCCCGATCGCATCTCTCCTTCGACTTGAGGAACTATCAGGAACAGTCCGAGAAGATAACCTCTCGGGCTCGAGGGAGGGCCGACCTCACCAAGTGCCCCCTCGTGTAAAGGCATCTCAGTTATACCCAAGGCAGGATAACCTGCCAGGGAAGAGGCAAGAGCAAGCTCAAGGGATAAGGTTAACCTCGAGTGCGTCCTATAGGACCCTCGGTGGGATTCTCCCCTTCGCTCACTCACCGGCATTCAAGGCCAAGTGGCTTAGCCAAAGGCGATCTCCGCGATTGGATCGGGACACGAGCCTTCGACCCGTTCCTTTTGAATAAGCCAGTACGGATGATGGGACGATGCCTCGAGATATAAGCGTCCTCGTACGACCGAGCCTCTGCATTGACGGCCGAGATCAGCTCCCCCCTTGCATGTCGGCCTAGCTACCCCCGATTGCATCTCTCCTCCGACTGGAAGAATTATTAGGGACAAGCCTGGACGCCAACCTCCCGGTTCGATGGAAAGAGAGTCGTGTCATTGAAAAATCTCCTCTATTCGCAAGGCATCGGTACAACTAATCTCTTTGTCGCTCCTCAAGTAGCAGGATAAACTACCTTAGCAACCGTAAAAGTCCCCGAGTCGTAGGGTTATCATAAGTCCGAGTCCCTGCACGGGGTTCTCTCTTGCATACCGGCCATCAACCCACTCGGCTGAAGAAAGTTCCTCGTTGGAGTGATGCCGTAGTTCGTGATCTCTGTACGGGCTTCTCCCCTGCAGATCAACTACTAGCCACCCGAGTCGACTACTTTCCACCAACAGTTGAGCTTGGCTCCTGCTGGGTGTCGACTGCTTCCCACCAATAATTGAGCTTGGCTCCTGCTGAGTGTCTACTACTTCCCAACAACAGTTGAGCTTGGCTCCTGCTTGGTGTCGACTACTTCCCACCAACAGTTGAGCTTGACTCCTGCTAAGTGTCGACTACTTCTCACCAACAGTTGAGCTTGACTTCTGCTGGGTGTCGACTACTTCCCACCAACAGTTGAGCTTAGCTCCTGCTGGGTGTCGACTACTTCCCACCAACAGTTGAGCTTGGCTCCTGCTGGGTGTCGACTGCTTCCCACCAACAGTTGAGCTTGGCTCCTGCTGGGTGTCGACTGCTTCCCACCAACAGTTGAGCTTGGCTCCTGCTGAGTGTCGACTACTTCCCACCAAGAGTTGAGCTTGGCTCCTGCTAGGTGTCGACTGCTTCCCACCAATAGTTGAGCTTGGCTCCTGCTGGGTGTCGACTGTTTTCCACCACCAGTTGAGCTTGGCTCCTGTTGGGTTTCGACTACTTCCCACCAACAGTTGAGCTTGTCTCTTGCTGGGTGTCGACTACTTCCCACCAACAGTTGAGCTTGGCTCCTGCTGGGTGTCGACTGCTTCCCACCAACAGTTGAGCTTGGCCCCTACTGAGTGTCGACTGCTTCCCACCAACAGTTGAGCTTGGCTCCTGCTGGGCGTCGACTACTTCCCACCACCAGTTGAGCTCGACTCCTGCTGGGTGTCGGCTACGATCTCCGACTCAATTGAGCTAAGCCCCTGCGAGATAAGTGACTATGCAGGTGCAAGTATACTTGGGCGAGTATGCAAGTAAGAGTATCAATGTGCGAACAAGAGGCGCCGACCTACGAGTAGGCGATGAACCTTGATGAGCGACATCCGTGCGCGAGTAAGTGTACCGCAAGCACTCCTCCTCCCCGAGCCTATGAGCCTAGCAAGCGCCATCAGTCAGTATGCGAGCACAAGAAAAATAAAAAGGCGGTAACAAAAAGCTTGTACTATTTGTCAAATTTTTTTTACAAACTTCAAAATTTGTAAGTATTTACAATTCTTTGGATATGCGAGTATGAAGAAAATCAGTAGGCAAATAGGACTCATCGTCGCCAGTATCAGGACGATATTCTTCGTCGCCAATGTCAGCGTCTTCCTCTTCCTCGCCGTCATCCTCGCCCTCCTCGCTGCTTTCCTCATCGCTGCTTTCGCCGCCGCTGCTGCTGCTACTATTGTCGCTGCCGCTGGAGCCCAATGCCGAGGAGAGGACACGGTCGGGTGAGTTAGACTCCTCGGCGAGGAACTACAGAATGAGTTCCTCGACGGTCATCTTCTTAGCCTCTTCATCAAGGTGGCCGTCGATCCTCAACCTTGCGAGTATGATATCCCCTGCCGCTCGCGCTATTCCCCGAAGGATGGCCGACATCTCGTCCCCATGAGGGCGGACCTTCTTGACCATCCCATGGTCGATCACGTCCTGCGGAGACATCATCGGGCGAGAATCCGAAGGGCCGGGGTGATCTTCAGCAGAGACCCGCTGAGTTTCAAGCTCGGCGACCCGGACCTGGGAAGCTTCCAACTCGGCTTTGGTGTCGGCGAGCTCCTGCTCAAGCTCAGAAATCCTTTTTGCCGTCTCGACCTCGGAAGCCTGCGAGTATCAGTGGACCATCAGTCAACAACCCAAGTCAAAATCGGCTATGTCGCGTGAGCGGGCTACTTACCTCATACTCCTTCCAGCGAGCTGACTGGATTCCGAGGTCAATCACCTTTTTTGAGACGACCTTCAGCGCCTCATGCGTCTCCAGGAGCTTCCTCGCCGAGAAATGGCCCAGCTCGACAGCCCGCAAAATGGAGCGCGAGGTCAGTTGGGCGAGCTCTTCCAGACTGAGCTCCATCATCGACGCAACATCGCCTCGCCCATAGATCGCGTGTAGGACGTCGAAGGCCTCCGCCTTGTCCTCCCAATCCTCCGACCAGGCGGGGAGGTTGGTGCTCAACGACACCCGATGCTCGTCCGCTGACCAGGACACCAACGGGCAGCCGAAGGCATCCTTACCTTCTCGCCCAAGGTTGAAGTTTGGGTGGAGGTAAGGCGCTCCGTCATCGACCAGAGATTCCCGATCCTCGAACAGCTGGCGAGATACTTTGGCTCGCTTGCTCGCATGGTCCGGCAAGTTAACCGTCTCCTTTCCTTTGGCGAGTTTCTTTTTCTCCCCAACTACCGGCGTCTGGTTGGAGGGTTCTGGGTGTGATGAAGCGACTTCCTTGGCCGGAGGAAGCGGCTTCGCCGGGAGCTCGAACGGCACTGCGAGCATTGAAAGCAAATTAGTGCGACTTTCAACGGCGAGCGGAGGTAAGTCGGCGAGTATGATCAAAATTCCAAAGACCGTTTACCTTCGCAGGGGAGGATCTCTTCAAGAACGTTGACGTAGATTCGCCAATGGATCACATCGAATCGTCGCCCGCGGAAAGCCTCGACTAGCTTCTCGCGGGCGCCCTCCAAGATCGGCGGCAGGAAGGCGACGTCGACGGGTTGATGTGGCCTTCCCAGCACACCGTCGAAGTCGCCGGTGACGACAACCAGATACTCGCTCCACTGGTGGACTTTGTTCGCCGTCCCGACCAACGTGCTGACGTGGTTGCTGAAGAAGACGATGCCTTCCGAGGTCGCGACAAAGGCGAACACCTTCCTGAAGACGGAGAGATCGACGACGATCCTCTCTTCTCGCAAGAAGCACAGGAACCCCATGATGATCGCCACACCATTGCGGTTGATCTGAGCGGGCACGATACCGAAGTATCGCAAGATCTGGCGATATTCAGGCCATAGAGGAAGTCGCAGACCTGCCTCGAAATGGCGGAGGGAAAGTACCAATCCACCTTCGACATACGTGTTTAACCGCTCAGATCACGCGAGGAGTCTGACCGAGTAGCCCTCAGCGAGATAGCGCTGACGAAAATCCTCCAGATCTCGCTCAGATGTTATTGACCTCTTGAAGGCGGCATCAGTGAAGTTCGCGACATGAGCTTGTCGGCGAGCGCTAGCATCATCCCCGACCATTTTGAGCGAGTTGGGTTTGCGAGAAAGGAGGGAGGCGAGCTAGAGAAGTTACTCGCGAGTATAAGTTAGAAAATCGCAACAGCGTACTTATGACTTACCTACCCCCTCTATTCATATTCAGAAGCAAGAAGGGGGGGGGGGTGTATTTCAGGCTTGGCGAGTATCAACCTAAGTCGCGTCCTAATCGATGGATTTTCAGCATCAGCTCTATCTCGCACAATGCAGTCACGAATCTCGCATCTTCGCCAGAGTCTGCATAAAAACAAACTCGACACATTGCAGAAGAAAGACGAGTATACGAGAAGTAAAAATCAACAAAAGGCGCAGATTAAACGCAAGATTCAAACTCGCATATTACAAAGAATAATTGTCTGAATACATCATCGCCAGAGGCGAGCTCAACCAAAAAGAAAAAAGAAAAACTAAGTCCTAGTAGGCCGCTCCGGAGGATGAGGATGTCGCCCAGCCCAGCCCATCTCACGAGCCCGCCGGTAATGGTCGGTTGCCATCGATATCACGTCATCGCCGAGCCTCAGTTGTTCCTCCATCCTCGCCAGCCGACCGACAAAGCCCATGCTCGCGCGCATACCCGCCAGCTCGTCATGAGCGATCTTAAGACGATGGTCGTTCATCGCCATCCGCCGATCGATCTCGTTGATCATGTGGAAGCGGGCCTCGTAGTTCTCCAGGCTGGCCCGAAGTTCTTCCATCCTCGCCATCCTCACCTCCAAAGCCGAAATACGACGATGAGCCTCACAAATGGCGAGTTGGTCGAACTTGGTCTCCAACTCCAGGTAGGCGCGAGCAGCAGCATGACGATATGCGCTCCCATACAACCCAATGACATCGAGGAAGGCCGCTCCAGGAGTCGCAGGGCGATCTGTCAAATCAGAAGGAACGTTGCCGAGTCAGAAGTCGGCATCAGTAATCAAGTAAGCACAACGGTGGTGCGGGTTACCTTGTCGAGGAGATCGAGATCGCCGTGGAGAATGGCCGCGACCTGAAGATTCTCGTTGGCCCGAAGAAAAGCCACCCGCGCGTTCGGCGGGCCTCCCCTGCCCGCGACCTCCTTGGTCTCGATCCCCGTTCCTCGGCGGGAAGTAGTTAGGCCGCTGCCTATCCGGCCTTCGGGCCGAGCTGTCCAGCCGAGGACGTGGTGACAGCGTCGTGCCCGACAACGTTGTTCGCAAGCTCGTCAGGGGAGGCGGCGGAGGCAGATGAGTGCTCGCTAGCTATCGCGAGGTTGAAGGAGCAGCAGGGGGTGGCGGAGGCGCAGGGATACTCGCCTCCAGCTGCGGTTTGGAGACCGAAGGAGGAGGTGGTGGCGGCATAGGGATGCTCGCCGCCGACAGTTGTTGGGCAGTAGCAGGGATGGTAGGATCTTTGCCCGTCCCAGGTTGAGGAGTCTTGGCCGGCGCGAGATTCTTTCTCGCATGGGGATCCTTGCTCGCCGAAGAAACCTTTCCGGCCGAGGAGGCCGGTGCGTCAGTCGCCTTCTTATGGCCAACGTTGATCCGCACAACGCGCGCGGTTTGGACTCGCTTCCCGACTTCGAGAGCGATCGGCGGTGCCGTTCGCAGAGGAGTAGCGTCGATCACCACGACGACGTCATCTGGCGAAGGATCTGCATGTCAGTGAAAATCGAGTCAGCAACGCTTCGGCAACCGATAATACTTTTAATAACTTCGGCAAGATGGCGACCTTGCGAGCCAGCCTGGTCGACCTGCTTCTATGTCTGAGTATCGACGACTTCAGGGGCAGGGGGATGATCGGCGATCTGAGAAAGTCGGCGCCATAGACGGATATGTCGGGAATATCATCCAGCCCGTGCTCGTTAAAGAGTTGTTGTGTACTTGTAGGGGATGCGAGATCCTTGGCCGTCGCGGCGACATCCTTCGGCGACAGAGGCGGGTTGTCGACCTTGGGGGCGAGCGACTTCTTCGACTTCTTCGTCTTCTTCTTCTTGCTCGGAGGGAAGTTGGTGGCGACTTCACCTTCACGCGGCCTCTTCAGCTTGGAAGGTTGGAAGAAGCCTGACAGCGCGTCAAGGCTCTGTTTGAGAACTTCCTCGTTAGTTTTCGACATAGTGTGCGAGCTCCAGAGGGCGTACCTCGAAGATCAGCCCCCCTATTTAAAGAGTTTGGCAGGCATCCATCAGTTGCGAGTAATTCAGATACTCGCCCAAGCAGCTCGCCGAATAAGCGTTGGATGATTCTTTCCGAGTTCCTACGTCGCTCGAAAAGAGCGGAGATTGTGTACAACCCACATTCGTCGAGAAGGGGCCCCACCAGGGCCAGGTCAGCAAAGGTCAAAGTCAGCAAGTCAAGACGAAGGTCAGAGTCAACGTGCCAGCCTGAAGAAGGCCTGACGAGTATGGCGAGCTTCCCTCGCATACTCGCCAGGTAGGCGACTAGGACAGTTGCTCGCCCAGCCGTGCGAGTTCCTCCAGGAAGTCGCCTAGTCGCCGAGGGGTGGAGGTATAAATAGCCCCCCCTCCCCCAGGATTTCCCTATAAATAGGACCCCAAGGGTACGAGAAGAGACACTTGAAATCCCAGTCAGGATCTCGCGAGCCCTACTTATTGGATTCCAACTGAACCTTTGGATTCTTTCTCCTTAGAGACGATGTCGCGACCTCGCGACTTAGTTACCAGCTAGTCTCCCTCGTACCTTGCTCGACCAATTTTGGTTGTGGAGGGGTTGCTTCTTCCAAGCATCCGGGTACATGGTGGGACCTTCCTGCCGTAGCATCCGGGGTCCTGTTTGTTGACTTCCTTCTTTGTCTTAGTCTCCTTAGCCGTTTAGCCTCGCTGCGGAGTCAGTAACCTTAGACTGCCTTGATCCGATTCTTGAGGTTGAGAATTTTCCTGGCTTCAACATCGAAGACGCTCTTCTCTCGCCATGTCATAAAAGGGTCTCTCCTGATAATTATCTCGAAGGCCGAAGAAAGGTTCTTGTTGGGGTTCAGGAAAATATCTCGGAGAATTTCTACCCCGGTCGTGCTCAAACTCAAACCTATCCGAGGGATTTCTAACTTCTTCCTCAAAAAGAGGATTTCTCCTAAGTGTAGATCTTTCTAAGTAGTGAGGTGAGACCTCGTGATGGGGTCACACAAAATACTAATCTCGAATTGGAGGTGACATTGAAGCCGTGGAGGAAAATCGTTGCCACGCGGGGGAATCTTGAGGAGTTCCAAACAGGAAATGAGGTTGTGGCTAACCAAATCACCACTCCCGCCCTTCTCCTGCGCTCTTCAAATCCATTGTAGCAACAGACGGGAAGGGATCGTGGCTGGAGGTGATGGGAGCTTCGGCAGTTGCGGGCATTTCTTGTCGGAAATATCGGGGAATGCACGTGCTTAAAGCCCTAATCGATGGCCTTGCTGAACCGGGAAAGAGGAGCGGCGGCTTTATGCAGAACAAGAAGTTGAACCGGCTGCAACTTTAACTGATCAGTAGGAGAGGGAGAACCGGGCTTTACGTGGGCCGGTTTCTTCTTACATTTGGAAGTACAATGCCATACTATTTGATAATAAAGCAAACAACAATAATAAAAAAACAAAATGACTTTTGTCCCAACACAAAACTTTACACTCACATTAACAAAAAATAAAATGCAATAAATAGGGCCGGTAGGGATCCGGTCGGGTGCGGCGTCAGGAACTTTTGCGTCGGTTTGATTGGGGCTGGTCTCCGCCAACCCCGATCAATAAAGACTTGGAATGAAACTATCTCGAAAGAAATGATGTACTTAGAAACTAGTGAGATTATGTCTCTGTTTGGCACGGTGGTGGTGGTCATGAACACGGGGGTTAAATTGTCATTTGTTAACGCCCACCTAAAAAATTTCATCCACTTTTACGTTCAAACGGATGATGTTTGTTAGGTGATCCTTAACGAATGACGTTTTAACCCATGCGCTTACGACCGCCACCACCATGCCAAACGGAGCCTATGACTAAAGATACGGCACAATGGCCGACTCCACTATTGTGGGATGAAGGCTTTGAGAGTTGTCGTAGGGGCCTCATTTCTGGAATTACTTGGCGCCACTCTGCATCTTGCAGAGGGACATGCCTCTCTTCCTTCTAGAGAGCAGCATATTAACATTCTTGAATTTTCTACTTTTACTGCTAAAATTATTGAAGTAACATCCTGATAGGTTTGCCCAAGATCCGCAAAGATTGGATTGATAAGAGAGAGCAGGTAGGTGAACCGAGATACACACAGATGTATTTTGCTAAGAAGGGAATCATTACAGAAGAGATGATGTTTTGTGCTGCTCGTGAGATGCTTGATCCTGAGTTTGTAAGGTCAGAGGTTGCTCGCGGAAGAGCAATCATCCCCTCCAACAAGAAGCACCTAGAGCTAGAGCCAATGATTGTTGGTAGAAACTTCTTAGTCAAGATAAATGCTAATATTGGAAACTCAGCTGTGGCGAGCTCTATTGAGGAAGAGGTACACAAACTTCAGTGGGCCACATTGTGGGGTGCTGATACAGTTATGGATCTGTCAACTGGTCGCTATATCCACGAGACTCGTGAATGGATTCTTCGTAACTCTTCTGTGCCAGTTGGAACTGTTCCAATTTACCAAGCATTAGAGAAAGTGAATGGCATTTCAGAAAACATTACCTGGGAGGTTTTTAGAGACACTCTTATTGAGCAAGCAGAACAAGGTGTTGATTATTTTACAATCCATGCTGGTGTGCTTCTTCGTTACATACCTCTTACAGCAAAAAGAATGACTGGCATTGTATCACGTGGGGGATCAATTCATGCTAAATGGTGCCTAACTTACCACAAAGAAAACTTTGCATATGAGCATTGGGATGATATCCTAGACATTTGCAATCAGTATGATGTGACACTGTCTATTGGTGATGGACTCAGGCCTGGTTCTATATATGATGCCAATGACGCTGCACAGTTTGCAGAGCTTTTAACACAGGGTGAATTAACACGGCGGGCTTGGCAAAAGGATGTACAGGTACTTAAAATGTATTAAAACTAATTTGGCTATTTCCTCTCAATAGTTAATTTGTTTATTTACAATGGTTACTAATCGATTGAGTCATCAATTTGATTAATTGTGATGAGCTATCAAACAGTTGATTTTATAACTTTATCACGAGGTATCAAACTGTGATTTTACAATGGTTCACCTATTCACCCCCTATAGGTGAAGAGACATGCCATAACTTACGAGTAATATTAGAGTTAGGTTGTTCAAAAATAGCCAAACAGCTTGAACAAATCTACCTTTGCTATTTGGAAATACAAAGAGTTGAGCTCCATGAAGCTGCTTATTTGCAACAAAAAAACTTTGCTATTTGGAAGGAGGGGGTCTTATGGAAGCCTCTGAGCCAAGGATCTTCATCACTGTTGAAGAAGGTTCATTTATTCTCACAAAAGATTCAACCATTGAACCAACCAGAAAGGATATAAATTTTTATAGTTAATTATTTACTAATGATTATTTCTTTTTATTTAATTTTGATTTAAATAATTATATTAATTAATCTATTTTGTAATTTCTTATTATGTGTGCTCTCCCTCATCTATATAAGGGGAAGGGTACGAGTCTTGGGCATTTTTGGATTGTTGATCTTTTGGGCCCTCATTAGAGAGAGGTTCTTTGTAGGATCCGGCCTTCGAGAGCTTAGCCGAAGCTTACCTTTGGATTGTATTTTGTATGTTTACATTATTTAATGTATGTTCCCTTTGTGTGTTTTATCATTTCTTCCACCAAGTCATAGCAATTTCTCCACCGGTGACAATGGTTCGACTTGCTGAGAACCATCCCTTAGACCGACACCTTCGTCCTCAAGGCGCCTTTCAAGGCCATCTGTACCACTATCCATTCTAGGCTAGATGCGCTCGATCAAATTGTTGAAGGCTTGCCTCCTTTGCCCCCAACGGTCACCACCACGGTTGCATCACTCATCATACCGGAGTTCCACCTTCAGGTTTTCCCCAACACAACCAAGCTGGACACCTACGTTGGATCCCTTTCTTCACCGACAATTTCTTCCCCAACCAGTCCTCCTTGTCCTCTTGCGGTCTTGACAACTTGTGCTCAGCTCAATCTCTCTGCGAACCTCGACAGCACCCCGCAGGAGTAGGAGCAGTTATCATAACTCACAGAGCAAATACTACTGGACCATCCATCTTCATCCCCAACCCCGATGACCACCCTCAGCCTGCCAGTGACTACACTTGCCCATTCCAACATCTCAGCTGACACCACCCATCTCGTAGGTGCTCCTTTTGATCGAGAACAGATACTGGAGGAAAGGACATGCACAGTCCGCCAACTCGTGCAGCCCTTCTAGTCCCACAAAGACCTCAATCATCTTATCTCGCCGTAACCACTGCTCCATTGTCCCTTTAACAATGTCCCTGGCAGCGTTGTACATCCTTACCGTCGTGGCTCCGCCTCAATGGTCACACAGGACTTTCTGCCCTCGTGGGTCCATTCCTAGCATTGATCCCAGCGCTCCCCATTTTTTCTGCTTTAATTGACGTTACTGCTTGTGCTCCTTTGCCTCTTCCTTCCCACTGTAGCTCCGATGCTCTCAACAGAGCTAATGAAGCCACTTTTTTTCCTTTTCAGCATCTTTGTCAAATCGACACCCAACCTTCAAGCCATCCACGTAACCTGCCGCTGGTCTGTGAAGAAACAATCAAGGTTCTCTTCCTTCCAGGAAGGATCTAATAAGTTGTCTCTAAAGAATGAAGATTACTGCTTTGAAATCTCACAGGAGAAGAATAATCATTCTTGGTGTGTGAAGAAACAAAAACAGAAATCTTTCCATCGTTGTCATAATATCTATGAGATGTCTTACCATGCTGGTCCTCCTCCTTATTCAAAAATAAGGAAATCCTATCAGAAGAACAAAGGAAAGACCTGGATGGAGTGCTCGGGTGAGTGGCTGATGGCGAAGGCCTAAACATTGTCCTCCAAAATGCAGTTAGGTGGGGAAAGGGGCTCACTTGCCGAGAGGTAATGGAATCGACAATGAAGGATCGATCATCATCATAGTTTGGGGAAATGTTACGGATCCGCCGTCAGTTATTATTATTATTTATATGCTGAGTCGTGTTGTATGGAGTCGTGTTGTATCGAGTCGTGTCGCGACGCATTTAAGTGTTTTAACATTTTGTGTGTTCGTGTTATTTACGAGTATGCCATCGGTGCTTATATATAGGGCCTTTGAGGTCATGTAATAGATATGCAAGAAATTAATCAAAATTTCTCATTCTCTCAAGTTCTTCTCTCTCTAGTTCTTCTCTTCTCACCCCTTCCCTTCTAGGGTTTTCTTCTTCTCTCATCTCCTTCACCATTTCAAGGGTTAACCCCCTTGTATCCCCACCTCTATCCACATCTCCGCAGCCCTCCGACAACCCGCCAAAATAGGTACGTAACAATTTGGCATCAGAGCCAGCGCCCCTACCCGCTGCTGCCACTCCAGATCCAACGCCTTCCGCGTCCGCTGTTGCCAACCACACCTTCTCCATCGAGCGTCGTGACCTTTGCCTCCTGGACGCCGTTTCCTTACGCCAGGCCGCACCGATCGGCCCCAATCCGTCACCGCTGCCGCTACAGGCTACAGTCGTCCGCCCGCCCTTCGCCGCATTTTGTTTCATTGACGTACCCAGCAAAGCAACCACCCATCTCCCTTCCCAGCTTGGCCAGCCATTTTCCTCTACCGTTGTATTTCCTCCGACAAAAACCGGACCTCCTTCCTCAGATAATCTTCGTTCAGCGTCCCCGATGACTTTTTGTCGACCCCTTCCGCTGGAAGCTTCGGCTCATTCCTCTCCTGTATCGCCACATCCTCTAGCGACTCACGTGGACGACTTCCTTCCTCGCATGTCCCGTTCCATACGATGCGCTGCCTCTGCGTCAACTTCTCAAGCTTCCTTTCTTCGTTTCTTGATCCCGACGCCCTCAGCCCGCCTATTTCCCGCTGCCCTTCAACCCTATACTCATTTATTATTTTGTCTGTTCCCCATTTCTCTTCATTTTTTAATATTTTTTTGATCCTCATAAGTCATATCCCACCAACCTCTCACATCCGACCCCCATTCTTTTGTTTTTTTATTTCTCCTCCCAACCATCTCTCTCTTCACCCTTTAATTCCTGGAGCCCACCGCCTCTATCTTCCTTCTCCCACTTAATTAATCACCAAGTTTAATTACATGCCCAAATCTTCTCCTACTTATTAAATGATTATACAATTATTTCCCCATTTCTATCATGTCGCTTAGCGGTGTCGACCGCTTTGAGCTCCTCGCCATCCTCACCAAGCTAGATCGCCGCATTGCTCATTGGGAGGCTCTACTCGGCCACGTCGATGCTCAGCTCGACCTCACGCTCGACGGCCTCCGCATGTCTCGCGACTCGTTGGTGGTTTTTCTGTCACCACCACCACCACCGGAGTTGGACTCGTCGCCTCCCCCTCCAATGATGGTGCCACCACCGTCCTCCGTCGTTCATGACGCGTCGCCGCCGCCGCCGCTACCGCCGCCGCGGCAGTCGCCTCCTTCACCGCCGTCGTCGCCATCATCGTCGTCGCCGCCGTCATCGTCGCCGACCGATGATATACCACCTCTCTCCACAGTGGTCGTCCTTCCACCGCTTCCTCCACCTCTCCGGTCACCCGCACCATCACCTCTGGTCATTTCGCTGCCTCCTCTACCAGCTCTTCCTCCGCCGGCCCCGGTATTGCCGCCTCCTTCGGGCAATTCACCGCCTCCTTTCCCGGATCTTTCTCCGCCGGCCCCTGCTTTGCCGCCTCCACTCGCCTCATCGCCGCCTCTTCTGGCGGCCTGTGCTCTGGCGACCCTGATGGATCCATTCCTACTGCCGGCTGTCGGCCCTCCGACCTCCATGACGCTACTACTCCCAGCCCCTCCAGAGACCCCGACAAAGCCTTTTCAAATGCCGCAGATTTTACGGATGGCACCGCCGCTCCTCGCCGACGCCACCTCCGCCGATACGCGTTACTGCGCGTTGTTCTGGAGGGAGGTCAAAGTACCAGATGGTCCGGCCACCCACATGGAGCACGAGCTTGAGGGCAAGCTCGTTTTGAAGGACGGATGGAGTGTTACCGATTCGTCGTCAGTTATTATTATTATTATTATTTATATGTTGTGTCGTGTTGTATCGAGTCATTTTGTATCGAGTGGTGTTGTATCCAGTCATATCACAATGCGTTTAAGTGTTTTAACATTTTGTGTTTTCATGTTATTTACGAGTATGCCATCGGCGCCTATATATAGGGCCCTTGGGGTCATGTAATATATGCAAGAAATTAATCAAAATTTCTCTTTCTCCCTCAAGTTCCTCTCTCTCTCTAGTTCTTCTCTTCTCACCATTTCTAGGGTTAACCCTCTTGTATCCCCACCTCCGTCCACATCTCCGCAGTCCTCCGACAACCCGCCAAAATAGGCACGTAATAGGAAATAACTCCCAGATTGGGGTTCGCTAGTGGTGGATACTGCGGCTGGGATCTAGAAAGTTGTCTTCTATTAGTTAGAAGTTGAAAGTGAGGTTGACATCGACCAAGGATTACTGACGTGGATCGCTAGAGGCACGGACTCTGGTGGAGGTCGCCAGTGATGGTGGTGAAGCCGGAAGCTTGGCGCGGAGGTCGGGCAGAAACACTGGGAGAGCACTTGGGGTCTCTTATTGCAGCAAAGGAAGCTATGATTAACAGTCACTCAGTGGATATGACCGAGTTTAGGGGCACTTGGATTGGGATTGACCTTTCTAAAAGTTTTTTTAGCACTGTTGTTGGTATCATTCTTGAAGGAGATTCCACCGAAGCATGCTCCAAACTAGCTTTGCCCCCTTTCTCAAAGATGTTTGAAGGATCGAGACCTCTCTTGTGGAATGCCGGATGAACAAAGCCACGGTCCACATTTCCAAAATTGGCCTGTAATGGAAATATTTTATGGAAAGAGGAATGCCTCTAAGTCTCTAACCCAAGATTTATCGCACTTGCTTTTGCTAGATTTAAACCCTTTGTAATTTCTTTGTTTTTATTATATAATATATATAGGCCCATCCACCTTTCAGAATCACTGGGAGAGAAATACTAAATGGATTTCAATACTTCTCCACTGATAAGCCCGTGATTCAGGATTTAAATAGGATTGGTTTTATGAATTGTATTGAATGATGAGAGGAATATTAAGTATTTTTTTGGGGTCCAAGCAAGGTTGTCAGGATCGAGATCCTAGGTGGGATCGTTTCAGGGGTTGGATCGGATCGGATCGTAGGATCGGATCGCGGATCGTAAGATCCTAGTACATTGATAAAACTAGACTTATATGATGTAAATGGATTTGAAATCATACAATTACACAAATAATCTTTCAAAAAAATTATACAATTAATCATTTTCATTGGTTGACAGACACTAAATATAAGGAAAAATAAGAACATGAATAAAAAAACATTTATAATTATAAATGTACCTGAATACTAGTGGAACTTCTGAGTTCTGACTCTATTTTAGCTCTGTAAAGCCAAGATGAGTAAGCATTTTTCCCTAGTTGTCCCATCTTTTTCAAACTATCTTCAGTAACCAAATTATGAAAATGAACCTACAAATGAGAAAACAATCAAAACATAAATCTAAGAGACAATCATAAAGAAAAATTATCAAATTGTCTAATAAGTAATAATCTAACCTCATAAGCAAAGCATCGGGAATATTGCCATCCTGCATGACAAATTTCCTATTTGACATTTATAAGTATAAGGAAATAAAAAAATAAAGTCTACCACAAATGAGGGAGGTAAAATCAAATAGAAGTATTCTAAGTTTCAACACATCAAACAGGAAATAAAAAAATAAAGTCTAACACAAAATAACAAATCTAAGAAGTCCATTGTCTATCAAAAGATCATCAGTAGAGATCATTAACAGGCACATCAACCATATCTTCATCAGCAATAATCGCATCTTCCTCATCACCACCACTGGCATCCTCATCATCATCCCATTCACCTTCACTAATATACTCAGTAACTTCGAGATCACTGCGCCTTAGGGTGAGATCTTCGACTCCACCTATAATAAAGAATTTAATTAACGAGTTATTTACATTTGATACAAAAAGTGAAAACTTGAATTTTACAAATATTCTTCATTAATTATAAAATTACCTTCTTCATTTGCTTCTTTAGCAGACTCTTCATCGTTCTTTTCAACACTATCATCACTATAAGCTTCATGTGTATTTCGAAGGATCCCCAACCAGTTGCCCTTACGTGGAAGAACTGGATCTTCCCTCTCCGTGATCCATTCATCATCTGAAGGGATATCCTCGAAATTATAAAACCTTTCCTTCAATTCTGTATCCCTTTTATCTTGTCGTTCCATTAACCTCATGTTGTACATCACAAAAACCAGATCGTTCATTTTTTTTTGATGCAAACGATTTCTTTTTTTGGAGTGTACCTATTAAATATCATGACAATTAAAAACAGTAAAAATATAAATACAAGAATTATTCTTCAACATTCAAAATTTGTTTTTATTTGGAGCTAACCATCTCAAATGCGCTCCAATTGCGTTCACATCCGGAAGAGCTACATGTCAAACTTAGAACGCGAATAGCAAATTTTTTCAATTCCGGGCAATTATCACCATAGGAATCCCACCAATCAGCTATAAAATACAATGTTATAAACTAGTAATTGATTAACATGATATGAATTATTTAATATGCATATTGATTAATAAATTAAAACTGTTTTACCTGGAGCTCTTTTACTTCTAGTTGACTTTGCAGAGTCTAAGCCAAATAAGCCTCTTGCGTGTTTGAAATCATCCATCTGAATATCTATCTTTGTCCTCTCATCTTCATTTGGAATCATCCGTTGAAGGCAACTATAAAAGCCAATTTTGACTTCTGCATCCGCTCTAAAAGTCGGGCTGAAGTGATAATGTGGATTTAAATAATACGCTGCCGCATGCAATGGTCTATGAAGTTGGCTTGCCCATCTCTCATCAATGATGGCCCATATTGGCTCATATCTACATAAGAAATAACATTGTGCATTGTAACAAAATTAAAAGAAATTAACCAATGCATATATTATAAACACTTAAATTCAAAATAATTAAATTACTAACTTTTTTTTGATGTTATCAAAATTGAGTTGAATTTTTTCTTTTGCTTTATCCATCTGCTCATATATAAATCCCATCATAGGACCTTCTGAGTCAACCATTCTTAGCACCTTGATTAGTGGAAATGCTGCTTTCAAACATATGGTCACATGAGACCAAAAACGCCCCGTGTTCAAAACAATTTTTTGAATAAATTTTCCCTCCTTAGAACCAGCAAATCTACTAGACTTCCATTTGGAGGAAGTAAACATTGCCATCAAACCACCTTTGTTCTCGGAAAGACATCCCAATGTCAAGTACGCAGTTGCAAATCTGGTCACTGCAGGTCGGATCAATTCTCTCCCCTTTGTAAATTCAAGCAACCAAGCATGAACCATAGTTCTAGAGTAGATGTATGTTGTTATTTTTCTACCCTTTGCTATTGTTGATTTATGCAGCTCAATTTTTTTTTCAAAATCTTCTAATATTAAGTCAATACAATGGGCAGCACATGGTGTCCAATATAAGTGTTTCCTCTTCTCCATCAACATTTGACCGGCGGCCTTATAGTTCGATGCATTATCGGTTACTACTTGCACAACGTTTTCCTCCCCGACCTTCTCCACAACCTCATCTAACATTTGAAAAACTTTTTCGGATGTCTTAGAAATGTCAGAAGTATCTATAGAAGACAAGAACACAGTACCTTTAGGACTATTTACCAAAAAATTGCATATAGATCTTCTTTTCCGATCCGACCATCCATCTGACATAATTGTGCAACCAACTTTTCTCCATTCTGCCTTGTAGTCCTCTAGTAATTGAAGGGTTGTGTCGACCTCTTGTTTCAAGTATTTGACTCTTATGTCGTTATAAGAAGGAGGTGTCATTCCGGGGCCATGTTGCCCAATCGCTTCAATCATACTTATGAATTCCGGATTCTTCACACAGTTGAAGGGAATTGCGCTTGTGTAGAAGAAACGAGCAATTTGTTGGCATGCTCTTTCACGTGCATCTTTTTTGAATATCGCTCCAATTGTTGATTGACTGCTCTTTCTTACAAAAGCATCCATTGGCTCTTTTCCCTTTGTTTTTCTTAGTTGACCCAACTCGGCTTCATAGTCAACTGTTGCTTCCTCAATATCTCTTTTCTTCTTCATAGCGTCCTCTCCATGAGCTTGAAGAATGCTCAAAAATTGATTTCTCACTTTTTCAGGTACTTTAGTGCAGGCTTCCACGTTAAATTTTGTCCCTGCTAGATGATGTTTCAACCTATATATTCCACCTGATCTAATGACTAAACAATATTTACATTGTACTTTTTTGGTAGTACTGTCTATTTCGATCCCATGCTCCCACCCAGGATCACTTCTAGTGCCGGATGCATTTTTTCGGGACTTTTTGCTTATGGGTTTTGAACCAGAGGTGGCCATCTAAATATTAACAATAATTAACAAAAAAAATAAGGCCATGATTCATGAACTAATGATAAGCCAAACCCCCAACTTTCTGGACTGATTCAGTCCAGAAATCAGGATGATTGCTGGACTGAATCAGTCCAGAAATCAGTCCAGATTTCTGGACTGATTCAGTCCAGAAATCAGGCCAGATTTCTGGACTGATTCAGTCCAGAAATCTGGGCTGATTTCTGGACTGATTCAGTCCAGAAATCATCCAGATTTCTGGACTGAATCAGTCCAGAAATAAGCCTGATTTCTGGACTGAATCAGTCCAGAATTATGGAAGATTTCTGGACTGAATCAGTCCAGAAATATGGAAGATTTCTGGACTGAATCAGTCCAGAAATCATCCAGATTTCTGGACTGGAATCAGTCCAGATTTCTGGACTGATTTCAGTCCAGAAATCTGGATTCTGGACTGATTTCAGTCCAGAAATCTGGACTGATTTCAGTCCAGAAATCTGGACTGATTTCAGTCCAGAAATCTGGACTGATTTCAGTCCAGAAATCTGGACTGATTTCAGTCCAGAAATCTGGATTCTGGTCTGATTTCAGTCCAGAAATCTGGACTGATTTCAGTCCAGAAATCTGGACTGATTTCAGTCTGGACTGATTTCAAGACTTCAAGATAACACATATGACCTAACAAAATTGCATGATCCATATCAGAAATGATCCAGTTTTCTAGATGATTTCTGGATCAGAAATCATCCAGATTTCTGGATGATTTCTGGATCAGAAATCATCCAGTTTTCTGGATGATTTCTGGATCAGAAATCATCCACATTGCAGGAGAAGAGGAGTGTGCAGCAGCAAGAAAAAGAAGAGTGTGCTGCACACTCCTCTTCTCCTGCAATGTGGATCAGAAACCATCCACATTGCAGGAAGAAGAGGAGTGTGCAGCAGGAAGAAGAGGAGTGTGTGTGCAGCAGGAAGAAGAGGAGTGCACTGTGCAGAGAAGAAGAAGAAGAAGAAGAAGAAGTGTATGTGCACTGTGCAGAGAAGAAGAAGAAGAAGAAGAAGAAGTGTGTGTGCACTGTGCAGAGAAGAAGAAGAAGAAGAGGAGGAGTTTGTGTGCACTGTGCAGAGAAGAAGAAGAAGTGTGTGACTGTGTGTGTGCACTGTGCAGAGAAGAAGAAGAAGAAGAAGGAGTGTGGAAGAAGAAGTGTGTGTGCACTGTGTAGAGAAGAAGAAGAAGAAGAAGAAGTGTATGTGCACTGTGCAGAGAAGAAGAAGAAGAAGAAGTGTGTGTGCACTGTGCAGAGAAGAAGAAGAAGAAGAAGAAGAAGAAGAGGAGGAGTGTGGAAGAAGAAGTGTGTGTGCAGAGAAGAAGAAGAAGAAGAAGAAGAAGAAGAGCCACCTGTACGGGAGGAGGAGAGGAATCGCCGGGAGGGGAGGAAGAACAACCGCCAGGAGGGGAGGAAGAACAGCCGCCGCCGTCGGGAGGAGGAGAGGAATCGCCGGGGGGGAGGAAGAATCGCCGGGAGTCGAAGTCGATCGGGAGTAAGGAGAGATCGCGGAATGTTTAGGGCTAGGGTTTTGCGTGTTTTAAAGGAACGGCGGGATCGCGGAATCGGGACCGGAATCGCGATCCTACCGATTCCGCGATCCGGCTCGCGATCCTACCTATACACAGCATAATTTCGATCCAGGGCACGATCCGGATCGAATTGCAAAATCCGGATCGTAGGATCGTACGATCCTACGATCCGGATCGCGATCCTGACAACCTTGGGTCCAAGTAGCTGAAACTCTTTAGATTCACTCAATTTAAGGTGATTTTTATTAATTCCAAAAGTGAATAAATATTTCATTTTAATATATTATACTAGTAAATATTTAAATCTATATTATCAACGTATTAAACTGATGCGGGACAGGCGTCACACCTGCCCGTCACCCTGGAGTCCCACCAGGGGGCCCACCTGGAGTCAGCAACATGCGGCTTTCATCAGGGCCGCAGCCCGTACACCCCAACCAGCTCTCCGCCATGGAGTCACCACCATGCGGCAGGTGGTTGAGGCCGGGGATCGATCTCCTGACCTCCTAGATAAGAGGCCTTCACCAGCACTCTCATCACCAACTAAGGCCGCGACCCGTACACCCCAACCAGCTCTCCGTCATGGAGTCACCACCATGCGGCAGGCTGTTGAGGCCGGGGCTCGATCCCCTGACCTCCCAGATAAGAGGCCTTCACCAGCACTCTCATCACCAACTGAGTCTCAGTTGGTGATGAGAGTGTTGGTGAAGGCCTCTTATCTGGGAGGTCAGGGGATCGAGCCCCGGCCTCAACAGCCTGCCGCATGGTGGTGACTCCATGACGGAGAGCTGGTTGGGGTGTACGGGCCGCAACCCTGATGAAAGCCGCCTGGTGCTGACTCCAGGTGGGCCTCCTGGTGGGACTCCAGGGTGGCGGGTAGGTGTGACGCCTGTCCCGCATCAAAGTATATATTGAATTACCTCTTGGTATTCAAGTTTCAGATTCTACTATGGTCTGTAAACTGAATAAGTCTATATACGATCTTAAACAGACGAGTAGACAATGGAATGCAAAGCTTTCTGAAATTCTGTTCAACTCGGAATCCAAAGCTGACTCTTCTCTATACACCAAGTCAAAATTACAGAAGTTTACAGCCATACTGGTCTATGTGGATGATTTGGTTCTAGC
The DNA here is from genome assembly GCA_039513925.1 of Platanthera zijinensis. NCBI lineage: Eukaryota > Viridiplantae > Streptophyta > Magnoliopsida > Asparagales > Orchidaceae > Platanthera > Platanthera zijinensis. The sequence goes on from CM077086.1 coordinate 147,058,468, forward strand.
TGGAAATGATATTGAAGAAATTAATTCAATAAAACAAATGTTAGATAACAAGTTCAGCATCAAAGATTTAGGCCACCTAAAATTTTTTTAGGGTTTGAAATTGCTAGAAACACCAAAGGAATTGCAATATATCAAAGGAAATACTCTTTAGAACTACTTCAAGATGCTGGATTGTTAGCTGCAAAACGATGTTCAACTCGTATGGATTACACCACCAAGTTACATAAATCATCAGGGAATCCTTTTCATGATATCACTGCTTATAGATGCCTTGTTGGGAAATTGCTATACTTAACTCATAGAAGGCCGAAAATTTGCTATGATGCAAGTCATTTAAGCCAATTTCTCAGTTCACCACCCGAAAAACATTACAGGGCAGATCTGAGAATATTGCGGTACATTAAAGGGTTACCTGCTCTTGGACTATTCTTCCCTTCCACTTCAAGTACAAAGTGATGTGAAGCAGAGACGAGGACAAGCTTTGGGCTCATTTGGGGATGTTTTGGCGACTTACCATATATGGCGTGCCCGGATCGACGATCCGATTCCGTGGATGCATCCGAATTTGCGTTGCAAATCAATTTCATATATAGCATTGTACTTTTTGGTTTTTATTTCATGTAGTTTTGGCCGCGAGACCAATGACCAATCATAGTCGTTGATCTCGGGTTCCCTAATTTTATTTCTTATAAATATAAGGTTTAGGCTGCCGTCATGCCGATTGCTGAATGTTTGGAGAGCTTCTTTTTTCATTTTGGTGATCTTCTCCACGGTGCAGACTCCGTGGAACCCCTTGGTGACGACTCTTTGAGTAAGTGCTTTGTATCTTTGTGTTTTCCTCCTTCCCCACCCTTCCACCTTACTGTCCAGCCAGCCTCCTCCCTCAAAAACCCTCCGTCCAGTTGTTGTCCAGTCAGCCGCATCCCTCCTGAAGCCCCTTCCAGCCAGCCTCCCTTCAAACCATCGACCTCCACTCCCCAGGAACCCGCTCCACATCAAGCCGCCTCCCCCTCCCCCTCCCCCGCCCTTTCCAAAACAGGCCGACGACCTTTCTTAGCCCAAATCCAGCCAACAACCACCCCTCCCCTGTTTCCAGCCCTGCCGCTCAATCCTAGCAGCCCACCGCCCCTCTTGTGGCAGCACAACCCTAGCCGCCACTCTCCTTTCATGGGGATCCACTTCTAAACAATCCTAAAATTCTAGATCAGTCCAGATCTAGAGTTTTAGTGTCCCGATCCGTTATTTCCATTACCCGTTCATCATCCCCTCACCCGGATCTCCCTCCTAGTGGCCAGATCTATTTATTTCCAGCCCGATCTCGCCACTTTCCGCCGAGGACAGCCACCGCCATCATCATTACGCATTTACGCCTCCGGTTCCACAGTTGATCGCCACTCTACTCAACAGGCTCTGGAATATTCATTGCCTTGATCAGCCCACTATTTAGTGAGTATTGTTGCATTGAATTATTATTTTTCAGCATTTATTTATCGGATTGGACATCATATTTGTTTGGATATCTCGTATGGTAGTAGTTTGTTAGATAAATATTGTGATTTGTATGGTTTATTCGACGCACGTTCTTTCTTTGGCTCTCCACGCAGAGGAAAGCCTAAGCTTTCCTCGCTTAATTAATTTATTTTGACTTGTCTTGAATTAACTGCGTGGGATATTTAAATTCATTATCTAATTTGTGATTTAATCCGCCAGTCTTTGCATAACATGTAGGATTAGGTCGCTGATTTCCCGCCGCCTATAGATTCACCCTGCATCAATTGGTATCAGAGGGAGGTTACGCACACTTTTCGATACACAGTCACAGAGTCTATAAGTTTTTCATTATGTCTAGGTGTCATAATTATTCCTCTTCTCACTTTGGAGGTCTCGAGTCCACTTGCACTCGCTCTCATAGAGCCCCATCAGGAAGACCTCATGTTACTATGACGATTATTCTCGATTGCAGCACACCACTATTAGAGATCGTGTTGATCCACTGACACGACTATACTACACTAGAAACGATCATTATGATTATTGTCGTCGTTCATATCCTTGCACGCAAGTGAATCGTGTTGATCCTTCGACTCAACTCGGTTACCTTAGAGATGACTATTATGAAGATTGTTGCTTTGAGAGAGATCTTGAGAGTTAGTTTTGTACTGTCGCCCTTTCCTTTGACGGCTCATCGAGTCCCGAGTCTTTCAGCTATTGGCTCGTGGATATGAAGTACTATCTTGATCATTTTGAGTTATTCGGTGAGCGTCGCGTCAAGTTTGCGAAACTTAGATTTTTAGGTCAGACGAGGGCTTTTTGGTCTAGCGTTGAGAGGACCTGCGAGCGAGACCGTCTTCGTCGCATCACTAGTTGGGTGGACATGATGCGTATATTGTGTCATAGAACCGCCTTCGTCGCATCAGAGTCGCTTGCTCTACCAATTATTTTCCCTTCAGCAAGGATCCATGTCTGTTGCTGAGTACAAGGATTGCTTTGATGGGTTAGTTGTGAGGAGTGATATCCGAGAGGAGCCAGCCATGACCACTTCCAGATTTCGGTCTTGGCTTCGATCTGACATTCGTACTAAGTTGATTTATCATAGCTCGAAGTCCCTCGAGTCGACATATCAACTCGCTCTTCGTTATGAGCAGTCTTTGAGAACCACGAGGGCTAGTCGATTGGATCCTCACCTTGACCTCCACGGTACGAGCTCCTCCCACACCGAGGACACTACTTTGCCTATCATTGTTCCGTCAGACATGACTGAAGTGATACTTGATACGGATGACTCTCACCCCAGTGAGATGCTTAGCCCAGCGAGTGACCTATCTCTTGTGTTTGACCCGACTCTTGTGACCCCGATTGAGAGTGAGCCTGAGCGACCTATTGAGTCTATAGTGTTGTGTCCCTCACCCACACCTCTTCCTCTGCCATCCACCGGGTTAGTTAGCACCCCAACCACAAACCCATTTCCTGGCACCACACCCACAGATCCATTCTTGAGTGTAGACCTATGTGGCTTTCCCATGGTCATTGCCTTGAGGCACATTACGATCGAGAGCCCAGAGCCTGGTACTGATCTCGTAGTGACCATGTCACCCATTTACGGGGACACTACCCCTCACGATGGTACTCATATGGAGGATCTTGACCCTAGTGACGAGTTCTATGACGACCCCCTATTGAGCCTCCTGATGAGTCGCCACATCCAGATGATGATACGATTCAGGTGAGCCGTTTGTTTATGAGTTCCGAGTTATTGACGCATCTTCCATTAACGTCCCTGGACTTTCCCCAGAGGATGGATATTGTGTGGAGCATTGAGTGTCTAGGGCACCATCTGTTGACACATCGCACTCTCGACGAGTTTTGGGATGCCCCACCTGCTGACTCCCCAGGCGAACTCTTTCTTTTCGAGGATGCGCACCACACCCGAGAATCACATCTTCTAGTCGGCGTACACGATTTTCATTCAGGCGGTCGTTTCATTTGAGATCACTTTTCGTACACACCTTCTGATGAGCCCCCTGATGTGTTACGTTCCCCGAGAAACATTTGGCTCTCTGTGAGCTCGTATTTGAGTATAGGAGTCTCACGCGATCCTCTGAACACTCGTCACACACGGGATGAGTTTTTCTACACTCCACCGAAAGAGCCACCTGATCGGCCACCTCATTTTAGAGACACCCCGATCATCGCTAGATTTTCCGATCGAAAGCATGTAGTGTCTGTCATGTTTCATCTGCATCATTTGCATGAGTTTGTTGAGTCGTTTCGTCATCAATTGCATGAGTCTGTTGTGTTGTCTGTTCATCGTTTGCATGTGTGTCATGAGTCGGTCCGATGAATAATCCATATTGATAATAAATCTTGTAAATCACATGCGGATGCTCATTGACAAGTGCATGTCCTTCATGAAGGCGAGCAGGTGATGGTAAGAATTTGCGTTGTGAGGCTCTGTGCGAGACTTGCTAAAAGTTTGAGCGTTCGGCGAATGGGCCCCTACTCAGTCCTGAGACGCATCGGGACAAATGGTATGAGATGGACATCCCCGTGAGCATGGGTACCCATACTGTGTTCAATGTCGTTGCCCTGACACCATACTTTGCACATCACGAGTATTCAGGCCCACATCTTGGCGGCCCTCCCAAGCCTTCATCACCATTTTTACCACCCACCACTCAGTTTACCCCCGAGCCCTTGACACCACATTCATTGCCCCGTCCTCAGCCCGTCCGTGACCCCCCCTTACCCGGGATCCTGTCCCCACCTACTTCACCATTGGCACCTCGGATCCCACCAGATCCTTCCACTAGTGTGTTGAGAGATGAGCTTATCACTAAGATCATTACGCATGAGTCTGCCCCCTCTAGAGACAGTCTTGTGTGCCACTACCTGGTTCGCTGGCGCAGACTCTTTACCGATGACACCTTGACGCTATCAACGGAGTTTGATCGACTCGCCCCGGGACTTCGACTTCAGTATGACCGTCACCATTCATCGGAGATGGAAGCTTTCAATACGGAGGAGTAGATTGGCGAGGGCACTTTTCCAACGACAACACCTGGACGACCTCTTGTGGGTCTCTTCTAGTTTTACCTAGCATACAACGAGAGAATTTTGATCTCTATTCATCGGGAGATGAATTCTTTCAAGCCGGTGAAATTGATGCGGAGCAGAGACGAGGACAAGCTTTGGGCCCATTCGGGGCTGTTTTGGCGACTTACCATATATGGCGTGCCCGGATCGACGATCCGATTCCGTAGATGCTTCCGGATTCGCGTTGCAAATCAATTTCATATATAACATTGTACTTTTCGTTTTTTATTTCGTATAGTTTTGTCCCCGAGATCAACGACCAATCATAGACGTTGATTCCGGATGCCCTTTTATTTCTTATAAATATAAGGTTTAGGGCTTTCGTCATGCCGATTGCGGAATATTTGGAGAGCTTCTTCCTTCATTCTGGTGATACTCCTCCGCGGTGCCGACTCCGTGGAACCCCTTGGTGACGACTCATTGGGTAAGTGTTTTATCTTTGTGTTTTCCTCCACCCTTCCACCTTGCTGTCCAGCCAGCTTCCTCCCTCAAAAATCCTCCATCCAGTTGCTGTCCTGTCAGCCGCATCCCTCCTGAAGCCCCCTTCCAGCCAGCCCCCTTCACACCACCGGCCTCCACTCCCCAGGCAGCCGCTCCTCTACATCAAGCCGCCTCCCCTGCCCCTCCCCCGCCCTTTCCAAAACAGGTCGACGGCCTTTCTCAGCCCAAATCCGGCCAGCAGCCACCCCTCCCCTGTTTCCAGCCCTTCCGCTCAATCCTAGCAGCCCACCGCGCTTCCCTAGCTGCCCCACCTTCCACCTTGCTGCCACCATCCTCCGCCACATGGAACCACTTCAAAAAAACCATCCCCACATCAGATTTTTACAGATCTTGGCAAACCAGCCCTCCCAAGCCCCTAACCAGCCTCCTCCTTACTCGATCCGGTCCACCAATCACCGGAATCCCTCTTTGATCCCCCAAACGCTAAGATCTACTATTATTACAGTAGCCCTAATATTTGTATTGTGTTTTGTTTTGATTTGTTCGGTTGTAAACATTGTTATGGTTTTGGATTATTATATGTTATTGGGATATTCTGCTCATAGTATTTGGTCTCGGAATAATCTCTAATTGTAGGAAGGGTTTATTCGCCGTGCGCTCGTGCTTTGGCCCTCCACGCGGAGGAAAGACTAAGCTTGTTTCGCTCTAATTAAAATATTTGCCTTGCTGTGAATGATTTGCGTGAGATGTTAAAACTTATTATCTAATTGTGATTTTTCTGTCGGGCTTTTGCATAGCATGTAAGGTTAGGTCACCGAGTTTCCCACCACTTATAGATTCGTCCTGCGTCACAAAGTTAACTGGATTTAGTGATTCTGATTGGACAGGTTGTCTTGACACTAGAAAATCAGTGACTTGGTATTGTTTCTTCCTTGGATCATCCCTAATATCATGGAAATAAAAAAAACAGGTGACTGTATCTCGTTCATCCTCCGAAGCAGAATATAGAGCTTTAGCACAAGCTACTTGTGAAGCACAGTGGCTGATTTATTTGCTGCATGATGACAATAAATCAAATACAACCCCAGTAGAGTTATATTGTGATAGTCAATCAGCTTTGCACATTGCCATTAATCCAGTGTTTTATGTACGTACAAAACATATAGAGATAGACTGTCATTTAATTAGGGAAAAAAATTCAAGCAGGTTTAGCACATCTGCCGATATCCAGCAAGTCTTAGATCGCAGATATTCTAACTAAGTCTTTGGCGACATGACCTTTTTCTCATTTTCATTCCAAGCTAGGAATGTTGGATATCCACATTCCAGCTTGAGAGAGGCTGTTACGAATATAGAAATTCATTATTCCTTTTGTCTCTAACGGTGCTAGTCTTTTCTTTAGCCCTCTATATAAAGGAGCTAGCTACATGTTTGTATTAACTATTAAGAAAAAACCAGAATCTCTTTTCTCAATTCATAGATAATGTAGAGAAGGGAAAAATCAACCTTGTATATATATTCACTTGTATAAAATACAAAGAATGAGTACAAATATATAGATGAGAGAAAAAGAGAGGAAGTTCCTATACATGATGTGGGACTAAAGAGGAGAGAGAATAACAATAAAAAATACATAATGAGCCTAGATTAAATGAGCTTCTCTAACACTCCCCCGCAAGATGGAGCGTATAGGTCATATGCACCCAGCTTGGACAAACACTGGTGATGGAGACGTTGCTGATGCGGCTGCCATTGATCCCCATCTGAGAGAGTTCGTGGATTGAGACGACCGTTGCCGCAAGCTCTGAGGATGAGATTTCTACCACGACGCCCGCCGCCATCGCCGCTACATGTTTTGCACGACGTCCGCCATCTCCATTAAATAAAATATATAATTATAAAATAAATAATTATAATTATATATTTTATATATTAGTATTTTGTCAATTATTATTTCTAGCAATTTCTAATCAATTATTATTGTATTTTCATTTCATGTCTTGATGGGTGCCTATCACCATCCTAGTTTCTTTTTGAATTTTGAATTTTGAATTTTGAATGAAAGGTTGATTGAGTGGTGTAGGCTATAAATAGCCATGTTGATGAAGGATTGTTTAGAGAATGAAAAAATTAAAACCTCAATTCAAAGATTGAATTTTCCCCCTCTTTCCCTCTTCCCCCTTAGGCAAAATTCGGTCTTCCTTCTCTTCGTCCTCCTCTCCCAAGCCGCCAACCCTCCTTCTCCCTCTCAAAAAATCCGGCCACCACTCCACCTCCTCCTCCCTCCTCAAGGTTTCCACCACCTTTTCTCTCTCCACCTTATATATATATATTGTTTTCAAGGTTTCTCCCTCTCCTAGGTTTATTGCAAAGGAAACGACTAGTGTTTTCATCGTCCGGTGCGGATCCGTGGTTCGCGTGGAAAATAGGAAATCAACCACCGTCGTGAGCGCTTCCTCCACTCATCTTGTGGACGGACTTTTTCTCGGGATTTGGGTAACGATTCCTACATCTCTTTGTGTGATTTCTTCTATATTATTTTGTGATGTTTTGGTGGAATTAGAAGGATAGTTTTTAGTCCGGATTTATATTGAAATTAGCGCTTAATAAAATCTGAATTTTCAAGCATATATTTCTCGAATATTTTTCGTATAATTTGGAGCGGGTAGATCTCGTGAACGCTAGGAGAAATCGGGTTCATCACCTTTGATTTTCCCTTGAGTTCAAGTTATTTGGTATACCCTCATATTAATTAATTTTTGGGATTGTTTGGACTTTATTTTTAAATCGTTATTCTAGTCTGGATTACCTCTTTTGTGTTTGTGAATGCTTGCGGGTAAATTTAATTGGAATTGCCAATTGTCTGGATCGGGTAGGTCCTCTTCGCTTGAGCGAACATTGACATATCGCCCTTGTTCAATCTCTATAAGGGCTATCGCCCCTTTGCGTTGATTGTTGTGGAAATTGTTTCTTTAATTGCTTGAGTATTTGCTAGTGCTAAGTAGAGAAACCACGCGCTAGATATTTAATTAAATTGTCGAACATAAGAACACGTGTTTAACCCGTCGAAACCATGAGTAATACCAACAAAATGCAATAAGAGGAATCCAGTCAAAAGAGAGGGCCGGTTAGGGTTTAGGAGAGAAGAAGAAGGAAGCAAGAGGAAGAGAGGAGAAGAGGGATCAGCCCCCAAAGTTCCAAGATACAAAACATAACCCTAAAGCAAAAGCCCAAGTCCCCATATATAGGGAACCAAAATTATTACAAAGCATAAATAAACCAAACCCTCAACAAGGGGCCACCCGGTTTGCAATCCCGCCCGGTCCGGGTCCGCCTAGCACGCCGGCCGAGCCGCCCGGTTCGGTGTTGTCTCCATCCGCCGGCCGGTCCGACGCCTCGCTTGAGTCCGCATTTCCTCGAGCTCGTCGTGTGTACACCCGCCACGGGGGTTCCTCCACTGCATCGGTAACAATGCCTCCATCTGGAAAATTGTCCTTGTCCTCAAGGCAATAATCCGGAAACTGGCGGCGGAAGTCATCTCGGATGAGCCACGTAGCCTCGGTGACCGGCCTATGCCGCCATGCAACCCGAACCTCCTCGGGGGCCGCATCGCCGGGAAGATGGTTGCGGCGATCGATGATGTTGGCCGGATAGAGTGGTTCCGAACCCGCATGATCCAAGTCGCTCGGAATGTGAGTCGCCGCCGGGTGGTCGCCAATGACGCGGCGAAGTTGTGACACATGAAAGACCGGATGGATTCAGCTTTCGTCGGGTAAACGAAGCCGGTATGCTACGGCCCCTATACGGCTAAGTACCTCAAAGGGGCCGAAGAATCGTGGAGCTAGCTTTGGGCAAGGTCGCCGTGCGACCGAGAGTTGGCGATATGGGTGGAGTTTGAGAAACACCTTTTCTCCCACTTGAAAAGAGAGATCCCGGCGTTTCCTATTTGCAAAAGAAGTCATCTTTCCTTGGGCACGGTGGAGGTGGTGCTTCAAGCTATCCAAAATAATGTCCCGATTGTGAAGATGAGCGGCCAATGTGGGGACGGGGCATTCACCCGGAAGGTAACAGGTAATGGATGGTGGGGGTCGGCCATAGACGGCTTCGAACGGTGTCATGTTCGCCGCATGATGATATGAAGTGTTGTATGAATATTCCGCCCAACAAATCCATTTGGCCCAAGATCCGGGGCGTTCTCCGATGAAGCACCGTAGGTAGGTTTCTAAACACCGGTTGAGAACTTCCGACTGTCCGTCGGTTTGTGGGTGATACGCCGTGCTCATGCGTAAACGAGTCCCTTGGAGCTTAAAAAGGGATGTCCAGAACCCACTGAGGAACAGGGGGTCCCGATCGCTAACAATGGAGCGAGGGAACCCATGTAGACGCACCACGTCCGAGATAAACACGTCGGCCACCGTGGTTGCCGTGTACGGATGGCGAAGTGGAAGGAAATGACCATACTTGGTAAGCCGGTCCACTACCACAAGTATGCAGTCGAAGCCATTGGAGCGAGGTAATCGCGTAATGAAGTCCATGGCTATGTCTTCCCAAATGCGTTCCGGCACCGGCAAGGGTTGGAGGAGGCCGCCGGGAAACATGGTTTCATACTTGGCCTTTTGGCAAGGGAGGCAAGCCGCAACATAAGCCTTGACTTGTCGCATCATACTTGGCCAATAGAGGGTCGCCGCAAGGCGCCGATAGGTGCGGAATGCTCCCGCGTGGCCACCGGTTGGAGTCGAATGAAACTCGGCGAGAAGCCGTGGAATGCTCGGAGAGCTGGACGATAGCACGAGGCGATTCCGATGGAATAATCGGCCTCCGATAAGGGAGTAGGGCGGGTGGCCGGTCGGGTTGGCGAGAAGAATGCGACAAATGTTTGCCAACTTGGGGTCGTTGTCCGCCTCCTGTTGTAGAGTTGATATATCGTCCCAAACCGGCCGGGAGATGGCCGTTAACTCGGGCGCGGTGGTCAGGCGAGACAAGGCGTCCGCCGCTTTGTTGGATTTGCCGGAGCGGTACTCAATGGTGAAGTCGTAGCCAAGTAGTTTGGCGACCCAAAGTTGTTGAGCGGGTGTGGCGATCTTTTGTTGTAGAAGGTAGCGGAGGCTATGATGATCCGTTCGAACGATAAATGGACGGCCAAGGAGATACGGCCGCCAGTGTTGGACGGCAAGAACCAATGCCAGAAGCTCATTTTCATACGCCGACCGGCTCCGGATGGCCGTAGAAAAAGCCCGGCTGTAGTATGCGATGGGGCGGCCGGTTTGCATGAGGACTGCCCCTACGCCCGTGCCGGAAGCGTCACATTCAATGATAAAAGGTTGGGTGAAGTCCGGCATTGCCAAAACCGGAGCATGAATGAGAGCGGATTGGAGCGCCGCAAAGGCGGCGGTTGCCGCGGGTGGCCACGCGAAAGGGGCCTCGTCCGATTTCGTCAATAATTGCGTGAGAGGGCGGGCTATCCCGCCGTAGTCCTTGATGAACCGGTGATAGTAGCCGGTAAGGCCAAGAAAACCGCGAACTTCCCGAAGTGATGTGGGTGTTGGCCAATGGAGCACCGCATGGACCTTATCGGTGTCCATGGCGACGCCGCCGGCCGAAATAGTGTGCCCCAAATAGTGGACGCTCGTCTCGCCAAAGGAACACTTCTTTTGATTCACCGCCAAGGTATGACGCCGAAGAGTAGAGAATGTTTGACGCACATGAAAAAGGTGTTCCTGCCAAGTGGAACTAAAAACCAAAATGTCGTCAAAAAACACAAGCACGTGTTTACGGAGTACCGGCCGAAAGATGTCGTTCATCGTTGCTTGGAAGGTTGCCGGGGCATTGGTTAGCCCAAACGGCATGACCACGAATTCAAAATGGCCGTCGTGGGTACGAAACGCCGTCTTGTGAATATCCTCCGGGCGAACCCGAATTTGATGGTAGCCGGCCCGCAAGTCCAACTTGGTGAAGAAGGTAGCGCCATGAAGTTCATCCAACAATTCTTGTATTACCGGGATCGGATATTTGTCCGCCACGGTTGCTCTGTTGAGCTCGCGATAGTCCACACAAAAACGCCAACTTGCGTCTTTTTTCCGAACGAGCAAAACCGGGCTGGAAAAGGGGCTAGAGCTTGGCCGAATGAGACCCCCCAAGAGCATCTCCCGCACTAGGCGTTCGATCTCATCCTTTTGTGTGTGACCGTAGCGGTATGGCCGAACCGAGATTGCGGTGGATTCCGGTTGGAGGACAATAGAATGGTCGGTTGGGCGGGCCGGAGGAAGTCCGGTGGGAGTTGTGAAAATGTCCGAGAATTCAGCGATAAGAGCTTGCAGTTCGTGGGATGGCAGAGCCGCCGGGGAAGCCTCCGATTGCATGGGCGATAACCATGCCGCAAAGGTGGCGTCCGTAATGCGGTTTAGGCTTCGGGCGGATAGCGGGGAGCGGAGGAGAGTTGCATCGCCTAAAAGGCGGCATGGTTGGTCTTGATGGTGGAATAGCATGAACATGTTAGCCCAATTGACGCGAACGTCGCCCAAAGTTTGGAGCCAAGCGACGCCCAATATTGCGTCCAAACCGCCCAACGCGAAGGCATAGAAGTCCGTCGTAAAAGTATAATTGCCGATAGAGAAGTTAACATTGTCACACCGGCCCAAGGTTGGGCGGCGGCTTCCATCGCCCAAGGCGACGACGAAAGTTGGGGAAGATTGGCGCGACAACTCCAATGCCCGAGCCACTTCGTCGGAGAGAAAGTTATGACTCGCGCCACTGTCGATCATGATAATGATAGGACGGCCGCGGACCGTGCCGCGCATCTTCATAGTACGCGGTCCGGTAATACCACCAACCGAGTAGAATGGTAAATCAAGGATGTTCAGCGCCGCCGCCGCCCCGGAGGTTCGTCGTCATCGGGTAAAACAAGTGCATCAAAATCAGCCATGGTGACCTCCGTATCGAAATCGCCAAATAGGGCGTGAAACTCCTTGACGACGCACACGTGTTGAGGGGAATACGGTTGACGACAACGGAAGCACAAGCCCTTGCGACGGAGTTCGTTGTAATCTTGGTTTGATATGCGGTGCGGCGGTGTGGGGCGACCGGTCCGAGCCTCAGTATGGCCTGTTGGCCGCGGTTGGGGATCCCGTCCGGTGGAGTGTTTATGCCCCGGAGGATGAGGTGCCGCCGGTGGCCGATGTCCAAGGTCGGCCTCGACGGCCCGCACAAGTATTAAAGCGTCCGATACGGTGCGCGAGTTGTGTGTCCGGAGGCGAGATCGAATGGAGGGAACGAGACCTTGGAGGAAAAACCCCAAATAATGATCGGGCGGAAGGCCCGGTACTTGTGTGACCAAGGCGACGAACTCGTCGATGTAGGTGTCCAAATCGGCCGATTGCCGCGCGCTACATAGGCGTTCAATGGCGGAGCCGGTATAGCGAGAATCGTAGCGGGTAACCATCTCTTGTTTGAAATCGACCCACGAAATGGCGGGTTGGCTTTGGCGTAGCCAACGAGCCCAATGGAGGGCGGATCCGTCGAGGCCAATGATTGCCGTGCCGACTCGATCCGGTAGCGGTGTGAAGTTGAGGTCGAAATATTGTTCCGCGCGTGCGATCCATCCCAAAGGATCCACGCCGGAGAAGGAGGGAATGTCGAGGTGTTGTGGTAAGCGACCCCCTCCCCCCACGGGTAGCGCAGGCGGCGTGATGGGAGGAGCGGCCGGCGGAACACCGAGAATCGAGGCGGTGTCGGTGGATGATGCGGACGCCGGTGCCGGTGTGCGGGGCGGCGCGAGCGCATCGAGGCGGCTGAGGATGAGCGATTGACCCGCCAAGAGGGCGTCAACCGAGGTCTTGAGTTCTCCGATCTGAGTCGCGTGGAGGGCGACTTGACTCACGGTTGCGTCGGCGGTGTCGGCCGCGGAAAGGCGGGTGGTCGGGGCCATAGGAATCCGGCGGCAACGAGCGGGCGGAGCGGCAGGTCGGACCAGTTAATACCAACAAAATGCAATAAGAGGAATCCGGTCAAAAGAGAGGGCCGGTTAGGGTTTAGGAGAGAAGAAGAAGGAAGCAAGAGGAAGAGAGGAGAAGAGGGATCAGCCCCCAAAGTTCCAAGATACAAAACATAACCCTAAAGCAAAAGTCCAAGTCCCCATATATAGGGAACCGAAATTATTACAAAGCATAAATAAACCAAACCCTCAACAAGGGGCCACCCGGTTTGCAATCCCGCCCGGTCCGGGTCCGCCTAGCACGCCGGCCGAGCCGCCCGGTTCGGTGTTGTCTCCATCCGCCGGCCGGTCCGACGCCTCGCTTGAGTCCGCATTTCCTCGAGCTCGTCGTGTGTACACCCGCCACGGGGGTTCCTCCACTGCATCAGTAACAATGAGCCTGCATCAATTTGGTATCAGAGGGAGGTTCACGTCAATTTCCTAATTGGCACCCTCCCCCTCTTATTAGCACATCGACATGCACTTTGTATGCACGTTTATTTGCCAAAATTGCAAAATTTATTTTTTCCTGGTCTGCCAATAGTGGCCTAAATTTCTTATTTTCCAGCAAAAATCAAAATTTTTTTTATTAATCTTCAATCTATTTCCTGTAAGCAAAAAAAATTTTTTTTTTTTACCCTAGTTACTAGGCGGGAGCAATTCCATCTTTTCTAGAGTTTAGTGGTTCAGGTTCCTTTTTCATTGCTTGTGCACACGTTTCGAGTAGATTTTTCTGTCCCATCACCACTGAATATGGCATATGACGTATATGCTGCCCGATTAGACTATTCATATGCTAAGGAAATGATTAAGCACACCCTAGCCTTGCCTTCCAACCGTCCCCACACGTATTCTCACACTGAGAATGAGATACCAACGTATGATGGTTACGAGAGTTTGCAAAAATTTAGGGACTGGCTTAAGTGGGTAGATATTTACTTTGATTGTCACGAATGGGATGACCACCAACAAGTTAACATCGCCCGAGTGCGATTAGTAGGTCAAGCCCGCGTGTTCTGGTACAACAAATAACTTCGTGTTGGTAGTCATAAACACTCTTGGCCGCACATGCGTAGCCTGCTCTCGGATCGATTTGATCCCGCCTACCTTCGCCCTGCTGACCCCAATCCTATGAGTGAGTATCATTATGACGCTAGTTCCATACCTGTCTTTAAGAATGATTATAAACCAGACGCCCAGACCAAGCGACAAATAACTGATGATTTGACTAACATTAAACAAGGGAACAAGTTGGTCTCGGATTATATGCGTCTTTTTAAGGATATGATGGTTAGAAGTGGTGTGAAGGAGTTGCCAGAGATCACCCTCTATAGGTTTCGTAAGGGATTAAACCCCTACATCCAGGGTAACTTACTGCGTTATTGTTACACCGATCTAGACACCACTTTTAATACGACATTAGAAATTGAGAAGCACCACCTTCCTAGGAATAAAGCTCACTCGTGTCAGACCGGAAAGGCCGTATTAGGACCACTACCCCCCGTTAGGGAAACCTCTCCTAATAGGTCTTTTGCTGTGGACTCGATAGATGTTACCACTAGAGTTATTCCTCCATTAGCCTCGACATCTAAGCCCCTAGAGATAGTGACTGATACCCCTGAGGATGCTAATGTTGATATACTATCTCTGGATTTTGAGGATGACCTCGTAGGTGAGAGTATTCCGACATGTTCGTTAGTGCCCGACGATTCTGATGCGTCTGAGTCTGAGGGAATCCCTAGTGATCTAGTAGATGATGTTTGAGATGATGATGATAGTCCAAGCTGTGAGTATCTCTTTGCCTATTACGTGCCCTACTAGCGTTGTGTCTGTGCACCCTAGTATTGAGTGCCCTCTCCCGGATACGATCCCCATCGCGTTAGAGCCTACGATTATACCCACTGAGACTTTATCTGACTTTCCTGAGGAGCCTGTGAGTGAGGATTTTTCCATTGTCATTGACGACCCTGAACTTAGTGGATGTTCCAACTGATTGGGAAGACTCACCTTATGTGAGAAGTTTATGTTTGGATGATTTTAGCGTCGCGAACCCGAACGATAGTTCTTTGTTGTTATCACCATTATCTGAAGATCAATCTGAATTAAAATTTCTGTCGGGTTCGATTTTTCCCATTTATGAGGCCTATACTGACTCTGAATTGGATGACGTATCTAATTTGTTGGAAGAATTTTCATGTGAGAGAGATATACTTTTGGAAGACGTTATTGAAGTAGACCCGGATGAGCGTCCCCTGATGCTGTCTCCGTTGCGTAAAATTGAATATGATTTTGATTCTCTCTCGGTTTTAGTTTTACCGACTCTCCCACCTGATCCGTTGACTCGTTTAGTGGGCCCTTTAGGACACGAGTTTGGTATGTTTGATCTGTGTCGTTTTATGTTGCCAACCCTGCGGGCCCCTCCTTTGGACATGACTTGTCGTACAAATTCTAGTGAGTTGTTATATTTTGTAGCCGGTCTTTTCACCGCACCTCCTGGATTTAATTTCACGTCACATTTGACTATTCATTTCTCTGCGTGTCCGGCTACGGGTCTAACCTCGTCTGTGTCTGATTCTTTGCCTATTGTGCCTCTGGGTGTGGTGCCTCCTTGACCTACTTATATACCACACCCGATCGCACGCATTTATCCACCGCCATTTGATGACCATCATTTTCCCACGTTAGTGACTATTGTTGAGTCCCTTGAGTTGTTTCGCTCGCACATCTTTTCACATTCGGGAGCGTCCAATTCAATTATTTATGATGAGCGGTTCACCTTGGCATATCTTCATGCCAAGCATGAAAATATTAAAATTGAAATTAAGACTGCGGTTTTGTAGCCCATCAAAATCATCTCTGATTATAAGGCTCCCGTGCTACCTGACTTAACTCCCTTATCCTCCGTATTTGGGTCTAGTCATGTAGCACATGGCTTCGCTCCTCATGTATCTAGGACATTAGAGTTCCATTTTAAGTTATGTCGCACGCACTTCCACTCTTTTCTGAGACCGTCCGACGTTAGATTTAGTGATTTGGGTTTAGTATGGTCAGTCCCCGAGCGAATGCCTTCTAGCTCCGTTAATAAATTAATACGTAGCAACGCCGACCCATCCATGATTATGAAGAACGTCGGATTGCATGCTTTTATTTCATATTTTATAAAGCACAGGGTGTTTCACTTTATTTCAAGTTTCCGGACTTTTTACTGTACGTCTCTGTTCCACCTGAGTGCCTTTCTCCAACGTTTCTTCCTACCACTAAATATTCTCTTGGGTTGGGGAGTGTTAGTACTGACGTGTCTATTTTCCACGTGGACTCCTTGGTTCTTGAACCAGATGGTAAGATTCAAGTTAATTTTCTTTTGCCTGACACCATTTCGAGTTTTGCTATTTCTACACCTGATAGGTTCTTAGTGCTATTGGTTGTTCATGCTACTACGATACGGATTGCAGGGCCAGATTTGCCCCATGTTGCTGCTGCTTTCGACTGTTCCCCCCTCACGGGCCACTCGTCGGTGATGAGTAATTTTGAGTGGGGGAGGATTGATGGAGACGTTGTTGATGCGGCTGCCATTGATCCCCATCTGAGAGAGTTCGTGGATTGGGACGACTGTTACCGCAAGCTCGAGGATGGGATTTCTACCACGACGCCCGCCCCATCGCCGCTACATGTTTTGCACGACGTCCGCCATCTCCATTAAATAAAATATATAATTATAAAATAAATAATTATAATTATATATTTTATATATTATTATTTTGTCAATTATTATTTCTAGCAATTTCTAATCAATTATTATTGTATTTTCATTTCATGTCTTGATGAGTGCCTATCACCATCCTAATTTCTTTTTGAATTTTGAGTTTTGAATTTTGAATGAAGGGTTGATTGAGTGGTGTTGGCTATAAATAGCCATGTTGATGAAGGATTGTTTAGAGAATGAAAAAATTAAAACCTTAATTCAAAGATTGAATTTTCCCCCTCTTTCCCTCTTCCCCCTTGCAAAATTCGGCCTTCTTTCTCTTCTTCCTCCTCTCCCTCTTCAAAATTCGTCCAAGGCTAGTTCCTCCTCTCCCAAGCCGCCAACCCACCTCCCTCTCAAAAAATCCGGCCACCACTCCACCTCCTCCTCCCTCCTCAAGGTTTCCACCATCTTTTCTCTCTCCACCTTCCATATATATATATTGTCTTCAAGGTTTCTCCCTCTCCTAGGTTTATTACAAAGGAAACGGCTAGCGTCTTCATCGTCCGGTGCGGATCCGTGGTTTGCGTGGAAAATAGGAAATCAAGCACCGTCGTGAGCGCTTCCTCCACTCATCTTGTGGACGGACTTTTTCTCGGGATTTGGGTAATGATTCCTACACCTCTTTGTGTGATTTCTTCTATATTATTTTGTGAGGTTTTGGTGGAATTAAAAAGCTAGTTTTTAGTCCGGATTTATATTGAAATTAACGCTTAATAAAATCTGAATTTTCAAGTATATATTTCCCGAATATTTTTCGTATAATTTGAAGCGGGTAGATCTCGTGAACACTAGGAAAAATCGGGTTCATCACCTTTGATTTCCCCTTGAGTTCAAGTTATTTGGTATACCCTCATATTAATTAATTTTTGGGATTGTTTGGGCTTTATTTTTAAATCGTTATTCTAGTCCGGATTATCTCTTTTGTGTTTGTGAATGTTTGCGGGTAAATTTAATTGGAATTGCTAATTGTTCGGATTGGGTAGGTCCTCTTCGCTTGAGCGAACATTGACATATCGCTCTTGTTCAATCTCTATAAGGGGTAGCGTCCCTTTGCGTTGATTGTTGTGGAAATTGTTTCTTTAATTGCTTGAGTATTCGCTAGTGCTAAGTAGAGAAACCGCGTACTAGATATTTAATTAAATTGTCGAACATAAGAACGCGTGTTTAACTCGTCGAAACCATGGGCCTTCATCAACTGGTAAAACAAGGTACTTGATAAAGCCTTTGTGAGAATATCAACGACTTGATCAGTTCCCGGAACATGTTTTAATTCAAGTTTCTTCATTTGAACTTTCTCTCGAATAAAGTGACAGTCGACCTCGATATGTTTCGTGCGCTCGTGAAACACCGGATTCTTTGCTATGTGTATGGCTGCTTGACTATCACAAAATAGAACAACAGATGAATGAAGTTTTACTCCCAGGTTAGTAAGGAAGACTTTCAAGCCATGTGAGTTCTCAGACAACCGATGCCATCAATCGGTATTCAGTTTCGCGGAGGATCGAGCGAACACGGCTTGTTTCTTACTTTTTCATGTAATGAGATGACCACCAAAATAAGTACAAAACCCACTGGTTGATCGCCGATCGTCCAGGGAACCGGCATAATCGGCATCAGAATAAGCAATCATTGCTGGAGCAGAGTTGGAGGTTTTGTAAATAAGCCCTTGACCCGGAGCTGCCTTAAGGTATCGAAGAATCCGTTCAACCGCCTGGAGATGAGAAACCCGGGGAGCATGCATGAACCGACTGACAACCCCAACAACAAACGATATATCAGGCCCCGTGACCGTTAGGTAGATCAACTTTCCCACAAGACGTCGATAGTATTCCGGGTTTTGGAGAAGCAAATCATCATCAGAGGCATGAACACATAGTTTGTGATTTGCCTCCATCGGTGTATTAGCTGGCTTGCAACCAGACTGACCAACGTCTTTGAGAAGATCGAGACAATACTTCCGTTGGGAGAGGACAAGCCCATCCGGCCGTCGTGCGACCTCAAGACCGAGGAAGTAGCGAAGATGCCCCAGGTCTTTGGTCTGAAACACGGTGCTCAGATGCTGTTTGACCGCTTGAATCCTCTTTGAGTCATCCCCAGTAAGTAGGATGTCATCAACATAAACCAACAGAAGGACGGTTCCAGTTGCCCGGTGTCGGGTGAATAGGGAGAAGTCTGCAGAACTCCGTGTGAAACCCATGTCCCGAACCACCTTGCTGAACTTGTCAAACCACGCCTGAGGGGATTGTTTGAGACCATAAATGGATTTCTTTAGAATACACACACGAGACTCCCCCGTGGTCTCAAACCCGGGCGGTTGGCGCATGTAGACGGTTTCCTGAAGATTGCCATTCAAAAAGGCATTCTTGATATCGAGCTGATAAAGGGGCCAGTGGCGGTGCACAACCACGGAGAGAAGTACACGAACGATGTTGAGCTTGGCCATCAGAGTGAACGTTTCCTCATAATCAAGGCCCTGCTGCTGAGTGAAGCCATGGGCCACCAGTCGGGCCTTCAGTCGGGCAATAGTGCCATCCGGAGCATGTTTGATGACGAAAACCCATTTACACCCAACAGGGTGCTGACCGGGAGGTAAAGGGACATGGACCCAGGTCTGGTTGGCCCAAAGGGCTGTCATTTCTTCGTCCATGACAGCTCGTTAGCCTGGATGTTGAAGCGCCTCCTGCACAGAGTTAGAGACAGAAACAGAGGATAATGATGTGGCAAAGTGAAGAAGTGGCGATGAAAGGAGATGTAGAGAGACATAATTCGCCATCGGATGAGCGGTGGAGGCTGGAGCCGGAGCAGCAGGTAGTGGAGCATTAAAGGTCGAAGCCGACTGCAGTGGGGGCAACGGGATGAGGAGAGCGATGAGAATAGACCCGGATAACTGGTGGATGTGGACGGACCGGAGGCTGGGCAGGAGGAGGAGATGATGAGGAACGCGGAATAGAGATGACAGGATGAACGACGGGCTCTGGAACATGAGCGATATCCAGAGAAAAAAAGAAGGGAAGATCTTCCCGGAAAGTGATGTCCGCAGAAACAGTCACTTTGCGAGTAGTAGGCGAATAACACACAAAACCCTTTTGAGTGCGCGAGTAGCCTACAAAAATATTTTTGGCTGCATGGGGATCCTACTTGTCTGCAGAGGGACCGAGGTGGTGAACATAACAAGTATACCCAAAAATTCGGGGAGTAACAGGAAAAGGCGGAGTGGAGGGAAATAGGAGGCCGAAAGGAGTAGCATTCTGGAGGACGGAAGATGATAGACGGTTGATAAGAAAACAGGCCGTGGAGAGTGCAAAGTTCCAGAATGGTTTGGGAACCTGCATTTGAAGCATAAGGGAGCGAGCTACATCAAGAATATGACGATTCTTGCGCTCGACGACACCATTCTGTTGTGGAGTATACACACACGATGTTTGGTGATTAATGCCAAACTCAGAGCAGAGGGTCGCGAAGTCATGACAAGTGTACTCGCGCGCATTGTCAGTACGAATAGTTCGAATGGGCGCAGAGAATTGAGTGCGAGTCTCAAGAATGAAGGCCCGGAAGACGCGAGGAAGCTCAGAACGATCGCGAAGGAGATACAACCATGTCATGGGAGAATAATCATCGATAAATGTAAGAAAGTAACGGTAGCCAGAAATACTAGTAATCTTGTACGGACCTTATATATCGGAGTGTACCAAAACAAAAGGAGCGGAGCTCCGAGTACAATGAGAATGAAAAGATGAACGTGGCTGCTTGCCAAAAATACATGTTTCACACTGAAAAACAGGAAGAGATATATCCGGGAGAGCCTTTTGGAGGACTGGGAGAGGAGCATGACCAAGACGTCGATGCCAATCCGAAGAGGAGACAGATGCGAGGAGAGTAGGAGAGTCATCAAGAAGGTAGAGCCCGTTCTGCAACCGCCCCCTACCAATGATAGTCCGCGTCTGCTGATCCTATATCAGAAAAGAAGAGGAAGTAAAGGTCACTGAGCAATTTAAATTAGTAGTAAAGCGACCAACAAAAAGTAAATTGAAAGGAGAGCCCGGAACATGAAGAGCCGAGCGCAGGAGAAGGGAGGAGGCGATAGGAATATCATCACATCCAGAGACGGGGACAGATGCCTCATTGACCACAATAATGTACTTCGGGTGAGGGGAAGACAAGTACTGAGGCGGTCGAACAGAGGTGATGTGATGAGTGACACTAGAATCGAGGATGCATCGCGGGCCAGAGGAGAGGCAGGCGATACCTTCATTGAAGATGGAGGCAGCGGAGGCAACCGAGGCTGGTGGGCGGCTGAGCAGACCATGAAGATGCTGGAGCTGAAGGCGAACCTCGTTGAGGTCAGTACGAGTGGGAGATGAGTCGGTGGCAGCAACAGAGGCCTGCGGACGAGGAGGACGACCATGCTTGCGATAACACGTGGCTTCAAGATACCCGTCTTTGCCGCAGAAAGAGCACTTAGGCCGAGGCCGGCCACCCCGACCACGTCCCCGAGAATCAGAGCGGCCCCCACGAGCTGAAGAAGGGAGAGGCAGTAAAGGAGCAGGTGCCTGCTGGACAATGTCCGGAGAAGGAGGTCCAGACAAATCCGGAGGCGGGGAGACCTTGAGAAGCATCGAGCACACATCCGAGAAGGACGGGGTAACAGTAGAGGAGAGGATATGAGCCCGTACACTGTGAAGGCGATGGGGTACCCGAGCCATCATCATGGCGATACCTACAGCTTCCTTCTTGGGCTCCACAGTAGGATGTTGGTGTTGGATCCAAGCTTCGACCAGAGACCGAGCCCGGGCAACAAAGGAGGTCAGATCGGTCGCGCCACCACTATCAAGGGCCTGAAGAGCAGTGATAATGTCATACAAATGGTGGAGACTATCCTTGCCGGAGTAAAGGGTATGGAGCTCATCCCACATGCCCTTGGCCGTCTCGTGGTACATGGCCAGGCGATAAGACTCGCCATCAAGAGAATTAGGGATCCATGTCTGCACACGACCATCGTTGCGTAACCAGTCGTCAGTAGGAGTACCGGTAACGACCTGGGTCAACTGATGAAGAAATCCCTTCGATTCCATGACCCTGCGAACAGAGTGCGCCCATTCCACAAAATTCTTCTTGCCGGTCAGAGAGATAGTGATGCGGGACCGGAGTCCACCGGCCCCGCCACCTTGGCATCACCACCAAGGGGCTCACCTGGAGTCAGCACCAGGCGGTTTTATCAGGCCCGCGGGCCATACACCCCAACCCGCTCTCCGCCACGGCATCAGCACCGCGCGGTAGGTTGTTGAGGCCAGGGCTCGATTCCCTGACCTCCTAGATAAGAGGCCCTCACGCAACCTCTCATCACCAACTGATCCGGCGGTTTTATCAGGCCCGCGGGCCATACACCCCAACCCGCTCTCCGCCACGGCATCAGCACCGCGCGGTAGGTTGTTGAGGCCAGGGCTCGATTCCCTGACCTCCTAGATAAGAGGCCCTCACGCAACCTCTCATCACCAACTGATCCGGATCAGTTGGTGATGAGAGGTTGCGTGAGGGCCTCTTATCTAGGAGGTCAGGGAATCGAGCCCTGGCCTCAACAACCTACCGCGCGGTGCTGATGCCGTGGCGGAGAGCTGGTTGGGGTGTATGGCCCGCGGGCCTGATAAAACCGCCTGGTGCTGACTCCAGGTGGGCCCCTTGGTGGTGATGCCAAGGTGGCGGGGCCGGTGGACTCCGGTCCCGCATCATAAAAGTGCAGGATCAGTTGGTGATGAGAGGTTGCGTGAGGGCCTCTTATCTAGGAGGTCATGGGATCGAGCCCTGGCCTCAACAACCTACCGCGCGGTGCTGATGCCGTGGCGGAGAGCTGGTTGGGGTGTATGGCCCGCGGGCCTGATAAAGCCGCCTGGTGCTGACTCCAGGTGGGCCCCTTGGTGGTGATGCCAAGGTGGCGGGGCCGGTGGACTCCGGTCCCGCATCATAAAAGTGCAAAAGTGCACTTTTATGATGCGGGACGGGCATCACCACCCACCCGCCATCCTGGTCCAGGAGTCAGCACCTGCCAGGAAGGCCCACCTGGCATCAGCACTAGGCGGCTTTATCAGGCCCGCGGGCCGTACACCCCAACCAGCTCTCCGGGCCCACAACAGGCGCCGACAGGTTGTTGAGGCCAGGGCTCGATCCCCCGACCTCCTTGATAAAGCATTCTCATGCGAATGCTCATCACCAACTGATCCGCGGATGCCAGGTGGGCCTTCCTGGCAGGTGCTGACTCCTGGCCCAGGATGGAGGGCGGGTGGTGATGCCCGTCCCGCATCAAATAGTAGTAATACGGAGCTCGTCGCGTACTTCCGGAATAGAGGCCGGGCGGTCTGCAGGAGGAATCGCCGTTCCGGTAGAATCAGCAGAAGAGGCCATGAAGATAAGTTGCGGCTAGGAGAACAGACCGACAATAGAGGATACCGCGCGACTAAAGATGAGACCGCCTGGTCACGATTTGGAGACACCAGCGGCAGGAGGAGGCCGCGACCAAAGGCGGAGCCTAGTAGAAAGAGAAGGCAGCAGCGGATAGAGACAAGCCGCGCGGATAGGAGAGAGGAGAAGACCGCGACCTAAATGCGGGAAGGCAACAATCCGCACGGTCTGACTGAGGACAACAACGGTCAGAGTAAAAGGAGGCCACGAAGCGGGCAGAGAGAAGAGACCGCGAGTAAAGAAGACTCAAGCGGATAGAGAGATCAGATCGCAGCGATCAGGAACAGGCCGCGACGAGTAAAAGGTCGCGAGTAGGACTCTAGCGACAAGGCATCGGTTAGCAGAACACAGCGGACAAGAAGAGTTCGCGAGTAAGACGAGGCAGAATGTGGCGAGTAGAATCAGGCCGCAGCGAGTTGGAGAAGTCTGCCAGAAGAGCAGGAGCAGGCCGCTAGAGGCCGCTAGAGGCGAGCAGGAGCATGCCGCGAGAAGAGAGCGCGGTCTGGATTAGGACAAGTGCGTAAGGAAGAAAGCAGACGACAGGAGATCGCGGCGGACTACAGAGAACCGTAGTTCGCGGCGGGAAGAAGCGGGAGGCCACGCGAGAAGAGAGTGCGGTCTGGAGGAGATCGAAGCGGTCTGAACCAGGAGCAACAGGAAGAGGTGGACCCCACAGTATAGAGAGGGGAGGCTATAAGAAGCCTGAGGGGAGGGTGGAATCACGGAGAAGAAGAGGAAGCGGAAGAAGAGAAGCAGAGCGGACAGGCGAGACAGGCCCGCAGGAGACCGAGCGGCAAGGGCGGGCAACAGACAGAAGAGCAGTCCGCAGAAGGCCGCAGGCAGGGAAGAGGACCACGCGGGATAGGCAGTTAAGAAGGGGGAATCCGCCCAAGGAGAACCGGTCCCTCTGATACCATGTAGAGAAGGAAAAAACCAACCTTGTATATATGTTCACTTGTATAAAATACAAAGAATGAGTACAAATATATAGATAAGAGAAAGAGAGAGGAAAATCCTATACATGATGTGGGACTAAAGAGGAGAGAATAACAATAAAAAATACATAATGGGCCTAGATTAAATGAGCTTCTCTAACGGATAAAATAACAATAATATAAATCTGTTTGTTGCTCGATAGGGTGCGTCAATAAGAGACCATTTTGTAGAAGTTATTGGTAACGGACATGGCCGCCAACACTGCTGTCAATTATATTCTAGATTCCTATTTGGATCACCAATTTGTACCTTTAGAGTAGGGGGGGGGGGAGGGTTACAATTAAAAATGGCGACAACAAGTATGATATTAGATTGTACTTATAAACAAAATAGATAACAGATGAAAACTCGTAAAGGATGCTCACATCAAACTCTGGAGGACCAGTTCTCTCCACTCACCCTTGTATGTAGCGAGTGAAATATATTACAATAATGCCAAAATACTTAAAAAATTCTAAAAGGAAAAATACATACAAATTTCTAAAAGAAAAAAAATACATTTTTAAAAGACAAAATACATACAAATATACATAGGCATGTGCGCATATTGGGGTTTCATGGACCGAGTGCTTTTGGTTGGAAGCATCACCATCCATCTGACGCCACATGGATCTACCTAGATGACTTCCGACGCTAGTTTTCTGAGTTTTGCCTTGAGGACAAGGCTAGTTTGCGAAACTACTTTATTGTTCTGTAGCTTGAAAACTCGTAAAGGATGCTCACATCAAACTCCGGAGGACCAGTTCTCTCCACTCACCCTTGTATGTAGTGAGTGAAATATATTACAATAATTCCAAAATACTTAAAAATTCTAAAAGGAAAAATACATACAAATTTCTAAAAGAAAAAAATACCTACAAATTTCTAAAAAACAAAATACATACAAATACACGTAGGCATGTGCGCATATTGGGGTTTCATGGGCCGAGTGCTTATGGTTGGAAGTATCATGATGTAGGGTAGGCTAGTGGTGCTCAGAAACGATGACTTTAGGTGCGGGTGCAGGGCTGACACATTAATACAACTCTAAATGCAATACGATCGTCGCTCGACGACGATAATTAAAATAAGCAATGAGATTATTAACACCACGCAGATAATTAATAGGAGGCAAACAATTAATTTTAGCAATTAAGCAACGGCTTCCTCCTCTCGGAGGGCCAAAGCAAGCGTGCGACGAATAACTCCTGCAATTATTAGTATAATAAAACCAATTTCCACACAACAATAATCTCAGCACAGTACAATAAAACACCAAATAAAAAATGTCAAATCACATAATACAATACCACAAATGCTCACAACGTAGAGGGCTGAACTGAGACACTGGAGAATTCGAAGGGCCGGATATGTAGATAGACGATCGAAGGTGAAACCGGTGGTACGGCGATGGCGAGGTGGCTGCCCACGGTGGAAAAGAGGGAAAACGTGCCGGAAACGGAAAGATCCGGCTACTAGGGGATGGATCGGGGTGTAAGTGGATAGATCCGATGTTTTGGCGGCGGATACGGGCTACGTGATGATGAATATTGGGGAGAATGATAGATCGGAGGGTGGTAGCACTAGATCAAGGTAGATCTAGGGTTTTTGGAGCGGTGGGAAGTGGATCCACGGAGGGGAAGGAGGCTGCGGGATTGGTATAGGGCCGGCGGATGAACAGTACCGACGGATGAATAATGCGGATGAACAGTACCGATGGATGAACAACGCGGATGAACAGTACGACGGATGAACAGTGCGGATGAACAGTACCGTCGGATGAACAGTATTTTCGTTCTGGACAGCAAAAGGCTTGCTGTTCCATGGATTGTAGGGGCAGCGGATGAGGGTTTCGGGGGGGGGGGGAGGAGAAGGCTATGGATGAGTATTACCTTGGGGATGAAGGAAACCACCTAGGAGTCGTCACCTAGGGCTCCACGGCGTCGGCACCGGGGAACGATCGTAGGAATCCGAAAATGAACTCTCCAAATTCTGCAATGAATCATTTCAGCCCTCATAACACCTATTTATAAAAAAAGAAATGCTAGGGCATCCCATTCGACGGCTATGATTGGCCGGCGGGAGATGCCTCAAAATACATGAATAAAAGTCCAAAAAACATAAAGTAATATAAGATTTTGACTCGCGGCGACGCTCCAGACGCAATCACGGAGTCCGATCGTCGATCCGGACACGCCATATATGGAAAGTTGACAAATCAGCCCCGAACGGGCCCAAAGCGTGTCCTCGTCTCTGCTCCGTATCAATCTCCCCGACTTGAAAGAATTCATCTTCCGATGAATTTGGATCAGAATTCTTTCGCTGATCGCCAGGTCCAACTCGAAGAGGTTCACCGGAAGTCGTCCAAGTGTCGTCGGCGGAAGGGTGTCCTTGCCAATCAATTCCCCCTGACTGAAAAGCTGTCATCTCCGGTGAATGGAGAAGGCCGTGCTGATGTCGAAGTCCAGGGGTGAATCGATCAAGCTCTGCTGTAAGTATCCAAGCATCAACTGCGTCGGGGCGGCCCCACCAATGTACCAAGCAGCGACATCGCGACGCATCTGAAGAAGGAACAAGTTGGTGGAATCTAAACTCTGTGATGCTCTCATCTCTCATCTCTCGAAAGGTGGGTCCCGGTGCGATCGGTGGTGCCTGTGGTGGAACCAAAGTGGACGAATTCCCGGGTGGGTGGGTGACAAAGTGGGTGAACTAGGATGGCCATCAGATGGTAGTAATGTGTGAGAGTGGTATGGTAGCGACAATGGGGGTGAGGGTGGCTGGGCATCTCCACTGCTCGGGTCCACATACTCATGAGGTTCATAGTATGGAGTCAGATCTTCAACATTAAACACAGGGTGGATTCCCATACTGGCTGGGATGTCAAGTCGGAAGGCGTTGGTCCAAATACGACTAATAATGGAGTACAGACCCATTCTCCTAGTGCCTAATTTCTTGGCAGGCCCCGAAGGGAGCCTCTCTGGGCGGATTCGTACCATTACCCCTTTGTCTTCATTAAATATTCGTTCTCGCCTTCTCTTATCTGCACAGACTTTATAATTTTCATTGCTTGTTATTATTCGTCGGCGAACCGACTCATGCAGCTCATGCCAATGTCGTGTAAAATACTCAACAGACTCATGCAGGTAATGCAAATGATGCAAAGACAACACGATAGACACGGTACACTTCTTACAGGAAAATCTAATAATGTCTGAGATGTCTCTAAAATGGGGTGACCTATCAGGAGGTTCTTTCGGTGGAGTGTAGACAAACTCATCCCGTGTGTGACGAGTGCTCGGATGATCGTGAGAGACAATTATACTCAAATACGGGCTCATAAAGAGCCAAATGTCTCTTGGGGAACGTAGCACATCAGGGGGCTCCCCAGGAGGTGTGTAAGAAAAGTCATCACGAAGGAGACGACCACCTGAGTGAAAATCGTGTACACCGACTAGAAGTCGTGACTCTAAAATATGGTGAGCGTCCTAGACAAAAAAGAATTCATCGGGTGGTTCAGCGGGTGGCGTGTCCCAAAACTCATCCAGAGTGTGAGGTGTCATAAGGTAGGTCCTCACAATATGAGTATGCTCAAGTGGACTCAAGGTAGGCCCTACATATGTCATGCTCCACTCAAGGTCCCTTCTCTTGGGCAAGGCCAGAGATGATAATGAAAGAGGCGTCATACCTTAGTGGCTCACCCGAGTCTCAACCTCACCAAGATGTGGCGGATCATCAGGAAGATCAATAGGGGGCTTGTCACTAAGGTCAAGGTCCTCCCGATGAGTACCATAGAAAGGGGGTAGTGCCCCCGTGCATGAGTGACATAGCCACTACGAGATCAACACTATACTCTCGACTCTCAGTGGTGAAGTGACCCGAGACAGTACTAAGGGAGGAGTAGGGGGTGCCCAGACTTAAGTGTTGGTCAATCGATATAGTGTCGAGAATCGTGTCTCTGTTCAAAGGGGGCACTAGGTCTAGGTGTAGGTCTAGGTGAGGTGAAAAGGATGGGTATAACATCACAGTGTCACTAGGTCGCTCGTCCTCACCCACGTGACCATGCTTACTAGTCATGCCAGTATCACTCTCCACTTGTATCAAAAGGTCATGATCAGATTCAACCTCAAGATCACATGAACACTGAATCTCACCAAACTGAGAAGGATCAAAACCAAGTGTCAGGGCTCTTATCTTGGTGGGAGCACTACTCGCCGCATTGGTGGCTTGACCCAAATCCCTAGGCTTCTTTCGTAATGTAGATCTTGGTGATCAAACTGAGTTTCTAAGAGATCAAAACGGTCAAGTACTAATCGTATAAATTCAACCTCAGGTAACTCTATTAGTGGAACACTAGGAGGGTCTTGACATGTACTATGATCCTGCCGATGATGACCTTTATAAAGTTCTTGAGGGTCGTCTAGACGGTAGTTCCTAACATAATTAGATTGTGCTCGTGGGTGCGTATGAGCCCTGTGAACGTGCAGTGGAGGTCGCTCATATCCAAACTCAGGTTCCTCTCCTAGAGGAGGTGTGTAGCGGCGATGACCTGAACGATATTCAATTCTATCATCGTGAAATCGCGGAGAGGTGTAATGATGAAGACGTGAGGATCTCTCGTCGTGGTGATCGCCTCTAGCATGATGGAATCATGTCGAGGGGTCGACACGATCTCTAGGAGTGGTGTGGGGGGAACGATGAAAATCATAATGATAATATGAAGATCTCTCTAGAGGGGCTCTTTGAGGTCGGGTATATGTAGACTCGGGATACTCAGATGGAGGAGACGAACGACGACGATAATTAGACATAAATGAACCCAATGATTATTTAAAACCTACCACTACGAAGCATGCAAATGGCCTAACCTTGCGCTCTGATACCAAAATGATGTAGGGTAGGCTAGTGGTGCTCAGAAGCTATGACTCTAGGTGCGGGTACAGGGGTGACACACTAATGCAACTCTAAATGCAATACAACCGTCGGTCCACGACGACAATTGAAATAAGCAATGAGATTATTAACACCACACAGATAATTAAAATGAGACAAACAATTAATTTTAACAATTAAGCAACGACTTCCTCCGCTCGGAGGGCCAAAGCAAGCGTGCGGCGAATAACTCCTCCTGCAATTATTAGTATAATAAAATCAATTTCCACTCAACAATAATCTCAGCACAGCACAATAAAACACCAAATGAAAAATGTCAAATCACAGAATACAATACCACTAATGCTCACAACGTAGAGGGATGAAACGAGACACTTGAGAATTTGAAGGGCCGGATATGTAGACGGGCGATCAGAGGTGAAACTGGTGGTACAACGATGGCGAGGTGGCTGCCCACGGTGGAAAAGAGGGAAAACGTGCCGGAAACGGAAAGATCCGGCTACTAGGGGATGGATCGGGGTGTCGGTGGATAGATCCGATGATTTGACGGCGGATCCGGGCTACGGGATGATGAATATTGGGGAAAATGATGGATCGGAGGGTGGTAGCACTAGATCATGGTAGATCTAGGGTTTTTGGAGAGGTGGGAAGTGGATCCACAGAGGGGAAGGAGGCTGCGGGATTGGTATAGGGCCGGCGGATGAACAGTACCGGTGGATGAATAGTGCGGATGAACAGTACCAGCATATGAACAACGCGGATGAACAGTACGGCGGATGAACAGTGCGTATGAACAGTACCAACGGATGAACAGTATTTTCTTTCTGGACAGCAAAAGGCTTGCTGTTCCGTGGGTTGTAGGGGCTGCGGATGAGGGTTTCAGAGGGGGGGACAAGGCTATGGATTGATATTACCTTGGGGATGAAGGAAACCATCTAGGAGTCGTCACCTAGGGCTCCACGCCGTCGGCACCGGGGAAGGATCGCAGGAATCCGAAAATGAACTCTCCAAATTCTGCAATGAATCATTTCAACCCTCATAACTTCTATTTATAAGAAAAGAAATGCTAGAGCATCCCATTCGACGACTATGATTGGCTGGCGGAAGATGCCTCAAAATACATGAAATAAAAGTCCAAAAAACATAAACTAATATAAGATTTTGACTCGCGGCGACGCTCCAGACGCAATCGTGGAGTCCGATTGTCGATCCGGGCACGCTATATATGGAAAGTTGTCAAATCAGCCCCGAACGGGCCCAAAGCGCGTCCTCGTCTCTGCTCCACATCACATCACCATCCATCTAACGCCACATGGATCTACCTAGATGACTTCCGACGCTATCTTCCTGAGTTTTTCCTTCGAGGACAAAGCTAGTTTGCCAAACTACTTTATTGTTCTGTAGCTTGATTTTCAAACAAGCTGATGCGAGGATATGGAGGGTGTACATATGTCGCTTGGCAAGAATGGAGAATGCGTTCCATGATTAGCGGCATCATCCGCACCATCTTTTATTTTAGTTTTTTTCTATATTAATTTCTATGTTGCACTTATTTACACTTCTGACCTTGTTTTAGTGCTTAAACACTCTTTAAATATTTGTATTAATTCCTATGTTGCACTTATTTACATATCTGACCCTACTTGCCTTAGGGCTCAAATACTGGTGTAATATGTCGAAAGAATATTACTTCGTTTATTCTTATGCCTAAGGCTGGCAAGAGGTATCTCTTCCAGTCCTCTCTTCTTCCCCTGTTCACTCTCTGCTCATCATCCACCCTCTTCTGTTAGCCTTGCTGTATAAATTATGAACTGAGTTCAGGTTGGCAGTGCTGCATATTCACTATGGCATCAAGGAGTTTTCATAAACTGAGATACTTCACTAATTGTTATTTTTTATTTGCAAAATTTCTAAACCTTAGTTTGATAACTTTATATTCTCTGATTAGCTGCTTAACTAACAAGGGGTAAATGCTGGACCTGTATAGTTACACTCTTTGGTCAAACATTCATTTTATTTGATGAACATGTTGCCAGTTGCCACATCATGTTTATTGTTTTCCCTTTTCTATTGATCAACAGAGTTATATGGATTAGTGATGCAACATGATGCCCTAACCCTAGATGGGGCACAAGCAATTACATGACGAATGCAAAGACCTACAGCGACCTTAAAATGATATGCAAGAAAACATTCAATCTAATTAAATGTCACTCTAAGTGTAGGGGTCAATGCGAAGGACAGTCCAATTTAATTTTTGCAATGAACAAATAACAACACTCAAGCCTTTATCCCACTATAGTGGGGTCGGCTATATGGATCCTTTGTCGTCATTGTGCCCTATCTTTTGTCATAATCTCATTAATGCCTAAGTACATCATGTCTTTCCTTACAGTTTCATTCCAAGTCTTTATTGGTCTACACCTCCCTCGTTTAACATGCCTAGTGACTAGACTCTTACAACGCCTAACCGGTGCATCTAATGGTCTCCTTTGTACATTTCCAAACCATCTTAAACGAGCTTCTCACATCTTCTTTGCACTTGGTGCTACCCCTGTTTTATCCCTGATACTTTCATTCCTAATTTTATCCAATCTTGTGTGTCCACACATCCACCTAAGCATTCTCATCTCCGCAACTCCCATTTTTTTGCTCATGTACACAATTCACTGCCCAACACTCAGAACCATAGAACACCGCGGGTCTAATTGCAGTATGGTAAAACTTGCCCCTAAGTTTTAGTGGTACTTTACGATCACATAAGATCCCTGGCGCACCTCTCCACTTCAACCAACCCGCTTGGATTCTGTGTCACATCTTTATCAATACCTCCGTCTTTTTGAACTATCGATCCAAGATATTTTAAACACTCACTACGGGAAATATCTTGATCACCCAACTCAATAACGAAGTCATCTGTCCTTCTTGTACAGCTAAATTTAAGCTCCATATACTCCGTCTTTGCTTTGCTTAACCTAAAACCCTTCTTTTCTAAAGTATCTCGCCAAGATTCAAGTTTTGCGTTTACACCCTCGCGTGTCTCATCAACCAAAACGATATCATTAGCAAACAATAAACACCAAGGTATTGCTTGTTGGATATGTCTGGTGAGCTCATCTAAGATAAGGGTAAAGAGA
Organism: Platanthera zijinensis; assembly: GCA_039513925.1. Classification (NCBI taxonomy): domain Eukaryota; kingdom Viridiplantae; phylum Streptophyta; class Magnoliopsida; order Asparagales; family Orchidaceae; genus Platanthera; species Platanthera zijinensis. The sequence continues at coordinate 147,090,671 of CM077086.1, forward strand.
AAAGGGCTTAAAGCTGAACCTTGATGTAAGCCAATAATAATAGGGAATTCCTGTGTTAATCCTCCGGATGTCCTCACCCTTGTCACTGAATTTATATACATATCTTTTATTGTGTCAATATATGATATATTTACACATTTCTTTTCTAAGACTCTTCATAAGATCTCTCTTGGAACTCTATCATAAGCCTTCTCAAGATCAGTAAACAACATATGCAAATCTTGTTTTCTTTCTCGATAGTTGTCAATGAGTTTCCTCAAGAGATGTATAGCTTCCATGGTCGACCTCCCTGGCATGAATCCAAATTGATTCTCCGAGATATTAGTGTCTTGTCTTTATCTTCTTTCTATTACTCGTTCACATATTTCATGGTATGACTCATCAATTTAATTTTCTCTGTAATTAACACAATTTTGTATATCCCCTTTATTCTTATACAAAGTTACCAAAATACTTTCTCTTCGTTGGTCTGACATTCTCTTTGACTTCAGTATCTTATTGAAAAAACATGTAAGCCACAAAATTCCTTCATTTCCCAGACATTTCCTTACTTCCATGGGTATATCGTCCGACCCAACCGCCTTTTCATTTTTCATATTATTTAGAGCATCTTTTACCTCTGATACTTGAATTTTACGATAAACGTTATGTTCTTATACTTTTCTGATTTACTTAACTCTTCTAAGTTCAATTCATTGTCCTTTGTTTCATTATAGAGTTGATAAAAATATTTTTTTCATCGCTCTTTAATATGCACATCAACCGTCAAAACTGTATGTCTCATCTTTTATGTATTTTACTTGACTTAAATCTCTTGTCTTTCTTTTTCTAGCTCGAATAATTTTATATATGTCACGCTCTCCATCTTTGGTATCTAGTCACTTATAAAATTCTTCATAAACTTGACTTCTTGCTTTACTTACTGTATGTTTAGCTTCTTTTTTGGCGACTTTATACCTGACTAAGTTTTCATCATTTCTATAAGCGTAGAGTGGTTTATAGCTGACCCTCTTTGCCCTCACTTTGTCTTGCACTTACTTTTTCCACCACCTAGATTCTTTATTTGGTGGCGCGCGACCTTTTGATACTCCAAGTACGTTTTTTTTTACTTATCCAAATATGAAGACATAACTTCACATGAGACATTATGATCAACATAAGGGTCGTCAACTAGTTGTTCCATAACTGCTTGCTTGAAAATAACCTGTTTTTCCATCTTCAACTTCCACCGCCGAATTTTTTGCAACATTTTTGTTCTTTTCTTAATTTTATTATATTTAATTTGTACATCTAACACAACTAACCTATGTTGTGTTGTCAAGCTTTCTCCTGATATGACTTGCAATCCTTAAAAATCATTTTATCTATTTTGCTAGTCATGAAATAATCAATTTGTGATTTATTTGGTCAACTTTTAAGTGTAATTAAATGTTCTTCTCTGTTTATGAAAAACGTATTTGATACAGTTAGCTCATGTGATACGACAAAGTTTAAAATGGTTCGTTTTTTTTCATTCCTTTCTCCATATTCATATCCTCTATGAATGACTGTGTAATCTATATTTTCCTTTCCTATATGTCCATTTAAGTCTTCTCTTATGAAAATCTTCTTTCTTTATGAGATTTCTCTTACTAAATCATCTAAGTCTTCCTAAAATTGCACTTTAATAGCTTCACTTAATCCTACTTATGACGCATAAATACTGATCTCATTAATAGTTTTCTTTCATATGGCCAATTTAAGAGCTAATATTCTATCACCTTTTCGACTTATCCCAATAACTTCATCCTTCCAAGTACTATCCACAATAATACCTACTCTACTGCTTGTTTTATTTTTTTTTGTGTACCATAATTTAAAATATGAATTATCCAAAAATTTAGCTTTCTCACCCACTCATCTAATCTCTTGCATGCATAAAATATTTATCCTTCTCCTAATCATTGTATCCACTACTTCCATCGTTTTTCCCGTTAGCGTACCTATATTCCAAATTTAAAATCTAAGCCGATCACAATTTCTATGACATACTTCACTACGACATCTAATATGCGAGGACTTTTGCCTATTTAACACTACACCCAAGTCCTCTTGAAGGTGCAGCGGTCCTTGCCAAGATGCCACATTCGGATCATACGACGAGCACTCACATAAAATTAAATTGAAAAAGCAAACGTGAGTCCACAAATATTAGAGGCACAAGTAATTTAAAGTGTGTCGAATGAGTCCTGCAAATCCAACGATTTCACAATACTAAAAAAATATAATCTTGCATCCATCAAAATAAAATTCCAAGTACACAACAATAGAAGAGCATGACTCAAAATGATGACTTAGGCATGCATGCGGCAATAAAATGCGAGGATCCAAGGTTGCTGCAATTTTTAGGAGGGCTGGTAGGTGGGATGCAGAGTGGGAAATTGCTGGGTAGTAATGTATGACGGCTGGAACAAAATATTGGAAACAAAAGGGTTGGTGATTAGGTTGTTTGGAGACTCACGATGAAAGGAATGGGATGCAGGGAGGGAATGTTGGGGGTAATGACCAATAAAAATAGCCGGACGGAGGTTTTAGGGTTGCCACCAGTGAGAAATTGCAAAATGGAGGAGTTTTAAAACAAGGGAGGTTCACGGGACTGTGCATGATGGGATTTCCAAGCGTGGGTTTAACGGGAGAAATGTAGGATGTGGACAGAGGGTTCGCGGGATAGTGTCGGGCGGTCTTTCTATGTTGGACTCGGCGGGATGGGAAGGGAAGTGGGGGGCATGGGTTGCTGGAAAGGTTAGGGGAGGGCGTGGAGAAGGAAAAGGGCTTATGGTAAATGTGGAGTGGAGGACGGGGACGGATTTTACCTTGGAGTCACACCAAGGAGGCGGTTCCTGGCGTCGCACCGAGAAGAGGCGTGACCGACAGTTTCCGTGAAACTGGGGAAACTAGAAACAACCATCGATCCCCCCAACCGAATCTTGCATGTATAAATACTCAACAAAATTAGGGCACCCAGATCAAATAACTCAGAATATATGAGTTGATCGGGTGTCAAAACAACACAAAAACATAAAATAAATACATGAGATCGACTCGAAACAATCATCCGAATGCATCTGTGGACTCGGATCGTCGAATGGGTAATGGATCATCACGATCTCCATAAATTCCCTCGGCTTGAAATCAATCATCTCCGATGAGTGAGGGTTGTCGTGCTCTCGATATAACCTAAAGACAAGCAACGCAGGCATTTCTAGGGAAATCCAAACAACATATTGATGTAAACTGAGCTTCGTAAACTTTAAATTTAAGCGAAAATTACTTGGCACAATGTTAAATTTCTAAAAATAGAAGCTCCACCAAATATCTGAAAGGCTAACTTCCGTCTTACCAAAGTTTTAGGCTTTTAAGTAAAATGCAGCAAGGACACAAACCACGCAGAGAACTAACACCAAAATAAAATAACGTTTAGGAATGATTAGGGAAAGCGCGCTACACTTGGATGTGACAAAACCTTGCTGAAATTATCATAATAAACCACTAATAAAGAGATTGAGAGGTGGAGGAAAAAATATCTCACCGTGAGGTTTCAGGCAGTCGCATTCCGAGCTCTTCATGGGGCAGTCACGACCGTCGAGGGAATTACCAAGTGGAGGCGGCGGTTATCGGAGATTGATTTGAAGAAGGGGAAAGAGGGAGTGGCGACGATTATTGGTGGCTTTGGGGGAGACGTGGAGGTATGAGGGAGATGACGGACGGTTGGCTGCAGGGCTGGAGTGGGAAGGAGGAGGTGGCCGGTGTTGGGCTTGTCGAAGTAGACTCACGGGAGGGGGGGACTTCCGGCAGGAGGGCCAGGTGGAGGAGTGTGACCGGGAGGAAACCGAGGGGGGTGCACTGGAGGGACTTGACGACAGGAACGGGAACACTGTTGGGTATTTTATCCATAATAACCTTGATTTGAAGAAGTGTCCCTTGAACTAAGATGAATTGAGTTTGTATTTGATGTTGTATCTTTAGTCACGTGCTTGCAAGGTTTTATTGCTAAGTACAAATTAATGTCAGGTTACAGTGGGTCATGAAACACAAGACTATACAATGTAATCTCTCATTTTGTCGGGCAAAGTATTGACTCATGTGTAATCTCTCTATTAAGATTGCACTTCTATTACAAGTGCATTAAAAGGATCAAGGGAGAACTAGTTGCTGCTTTCAGAAGGAACAAAAGTTTTCCCAAATAAAATTCGTCGGGTATAGTAGTGGATACTCGTCGAATTCGTCGTGTATACCTATTGACACTCGTCGAATTCGCCGTGTTTACTTATAGAATCTTTTCTATGATCTTGGGAATCAGTTATGTAGGATTCGTCGAGTATCCTTAAGTATACTCGTCAAATTCGTTGACTGTACCTATTGATACTCGTCGAATTCGTCAAATATACCAGTTGATACACGTCGAATTCGTCGAGTCTCACTAGAAAAGCATCCGAGTTCTCGAATCTACTTTTCTGGATTTGTCTAAGTAAAATTCGCCGGTTATCGAAGCGATTCGTCGAGTATACTCACGATTATACGTCGATACTCGACGAATGGACTTAGCGCGATTTTTCCGGATTTCTTTCTGATGTGTCTCTGGTTCAAGTTGTCGGCCATGTACAGTACATGTGGACAGCTCGTTTAGGAAACACTTTTCTAGCCGTTAGAAGAAGGAATCCTATTCCGTTAGAAGAAGGAATCCTATAAATACCAATGGTTAATTTATTCAACCCTAATCGCTCATCCTCTTTTGAAATCGTGAAAAGGCCGCTCGTTCCTGTCGGACTTACGACTTTCAGAAATCGAATAACTCGCGACCTAGCTTCTCACGATCAGCAATTCCTTCAAGAATAGATTTCGACAGATTTCATCTCAAGTTTTTCCGAAGCCTTCAGATCTCGTCTGATCAACGCTTTCAGATCAAGTTTTCAAGATCAATTTCAAGTCTTCTCCTTCAACACGCGCCTCAAGTTTCTCATTCTAAGGAAGAAGAAGATTGGATATTTTCAGATCTGAAAAAGTAGATTGGTTTTCAATCTAAAGATTTGTATAAAATTCTTTTGTACTATTGCAGGAAGTTTTCTCTTCCGAGGTGTAGATCCTTGTGCAAGAATCGAGTTGTAGGAGAGTTTGTTCTCCGAGTGTAGGAGAGGTTGTTCTCCTAGAAGTAGGAGTGTTGAATTCGAGTGGTAAGATTTGTTTAAATCTGAGAAAGGTGAAGTAATCAAATCTAGCTCTTTGTGGTAGATAGGCGAGGCGGGACAGTGGACGTACCCAAATCGGGGAATCACTATAAATTCTCGTGTTGTGCTGTGGTTGTTTTGAGTGTTTGTAATAATTTTTAATCCGCTATAAGACGCAGAACTCACCTATTTACCCCCCTCTAGGTAATCTAGGTAGACAACTAGATAATTTCAAGCACGGATTGGACGACGGGATAACTTCACAGAGAGCAATGACGGCTCCCAGCAAAATTTTCTCCCAAAACTGGTTTTATGGCAACCGGGTGGAATGCTTATATAGGCCCCCACCTCTCTCAATCTCTAAATTTTAAATAAGAAAAATAATGGCAAAAACAATCTAATTTCAACACATGTCCTCCAACAACAAACGCGACGACCCACCCCACCCAATTCAAACCGAACCAATCCATTTAAGGTCACGCGAGGTGGTCAATCTCACGTGCTGGGCCAAAATAACACAGTTCACACAATGGCATGAAAAATAAGATACAAGGCTGCGATAGTAAATTAGTAAATACGCCAATAGCTACGACAATAAATAAATAACTAGAGTGTTGACGACAGGGTCTCATCTGTTACCCAGGGGTTGAGAGAACTCGACCCAGGCGAGACTGTGCTGATGACTACAACTGAGAGATCTGGATGTCGATGCTGTAGCTCTTTGACGCTGATACAACTTCTATCCAAAACGTCCCTGCCTCTTCAGGAGACCAAGTATTGCTGGTAGGCTCCTGCACGAGTATGGAACTCCCGAACATCGAGTACCTGGTCAATCTCCTCCGTTGTAGGTGTGAAGGCCGAATGAAATCCCGTGGTCGTCTGGGGCTCCAAGCTAGGTGGTGGCAAAGGAACGGTAGGTGGAGGTCCGTGGAAAGAGGAAAGGTCTGCCACATTGAAAATCAGTGAAGTATCAAATTCCATGGGCAGATCAACAAGGTAGGCATTCTCGCCCAGCCATTTCCTCACTTGAAAAGGACCGAAACAACGTTGCCGGAGCTTGTGGTATGTCCCACTGGGAAATATTTCCTTTTTGAAATGTACCAACACCCAATCTCCTTCCGAAAAAGACACGTCGCTCCGATGGATATCAGCGCTGTCCTTGTATTTTTCGGATGTTACCTGCAACTTATTATGAATAATTTCATGCAAGGATTTTAAATTATCGATCCAAGTGGTAGCTTCAAAGGAAACACACTCGTGAGAAGGTAGTGAGTGGCGATCAAGGAAATGCGGAATAGGGAAGCCATATACAATCTTAGAAGCTGACTTTTGGGTCAAACGATTTATGGTACTATTGTAGGCAAACTCAGCTTGGGCTAGTGCCAAATCTCACTGCTTAGGTTGTTTTCCCGCTAAACATCTCAATAAATTGCCCAAACTTCGGTTGATCACTTCAGTTTGCCCATCAGTCTGTGGGTGGTACACACTACTAAAATTTAATTTTGTGCCGAGTTTATTCTGTAAAGTTTTTCAAAAGTAGCCCATGAAACAAGTGTCCCTATCGGACGTGAACGTGCGTGGAACCCCGTGAAGTCTAACTACCTCCCTGAAGAAAAGATTGGCTATATGCGCGACATCGGAGGTCTTCCGACAAGATATGAAGTGGGCCATCTTGGAGAATCTATCAATAACTACAAATACGGAGTCAACTCCACGCGCCGCACAAGGGAAAGCACTAACAAAGTCCATGGAGACCTCATTCTATGGCCGCTTAGGAACGGGTAAGGGAATGTACAATCCAGTGTTCTGGAACTGCCCCTTATACAACTGACACGTGTGGCAGGCACGGACGTGGCTAATAATATCTTGTCTTATGCGACGCCAATAATAACGCGTGGTCGCCAGATCTAGCATCTTGGCCCGTCCGACATGTTCACCCAACCCAGATGAGTGCAACTTAGCGAGCAAGGCCTCTCGTAATGGTCCCTGGCAAATACATAACCTAGTGCCTCTAAATAAGTACCCCTCGCTCACGCAGAACTTTCACGCAGAACTGTCCCAAAAAGGTGAGTCTGCTAATGAAGAAGGTACACTTCTTTAAGTTGATGATTAAACAACACTCTCTCAAAATCTGCAGAACCTGACGAAGGTGTCTAAGATGCTGGTCAGGGTCGAGGCTATAGATGAAGATATCGTCAAAGTAGACGACGACACAAGTCCCTATCAGGGGTCTAAGGACTTGGTTCATCAATCCTATAAATGTGCTCAGTGCATTGGACAAGCTGAAGGGCATGAACAACCTCTCATATAATCCTTCCCTTGTTTTGAAGGCCGTTTCCATTCGTCACCGGGTTTGATCCGGATCTGGTGGTAGCCACTCTTGAGATCAATCTTTGAAAAAACCCGCGCCCCACTCAACATGTTTAGCATATCATCCAACCGGGGAATCGGGAAACGATACTTGATAGCGATTTTATTGATAGCACGGCTATCAACAAACATTCGCCAAGTTCCGTCCTTCTTTGGAACCAGAAGGCCAGGAACAACACAAGGACTATGGCTCTCCCTCACATGGCCCTTCTGGAGTAGCTCGGACACCTGTCTCCTAAGCTCCTCGTGCTCCCTCAGGCTCATACGGTAATGAGGTAAATGGGGCAGAATCACTCCTGGGACTAAGTCAATGCAATGTTTGATGTCCCTCAATGGAGGGAGCTGATCAGGTAACTCGTCTGGTGTGAGATCGCTAAACTCAGTGATCAGAGGTCGAACAACCGCAGGAATCTCCACAGAGGTGGTGGGGGACTCCAGGCCAACTAAGACATATGCGATGACACTCTCTTTCATCTCGTGACAAAACTGTCGCTCTGTCAAAAACATATTGGCGGACGGATATGACATGGAGGTGAGCGTGGTTGTGGGGGTAGGGGGCCCAGCTGGGGTTGCAACTGGGGGTGTGAATCGCTGTGGAACAAGACTGTGTTTCCGGGGAAGGACTGTCTTGCGACCGCGATTGTCAAAAGAATAAGAGTTCGTACGCCCGTCATGGATAATGCGTCGATCATACTTCCACGGGCGCCCTAAAAGAACATGGCACACATCGAGTGGTGCGACATCGTACCACACCGAGTCGGAATATGATGGCCCAATGGCGAACTCAACGAGACATCGCTGTGATATGACCATCGTGGTGCCGCTAATCACCCAGGATAACTGATAAGTTTGCTCCAGTTTCTGAATCTTGAGGCTTAACTTCTGTATCATGCGCTGGGAGACAAAATTCTCCATGCTCCCGCTATCGATGATAATAGAACAATAGTGTTCTTGGATGCGAGCGGTGCTGCTGAAGATATTATGACTCAACCACGCGTCATCAGTGGTAGCTCTCGGGGTCAGCAGAGTATGCTGTAGAACACATATCAACTAATCTGGCTGCTCGCCCTCAACCCCACACTCCCCCTCAAGAGGGGCTTCTGTCTCTCCAGCTAAGTCGCTCTCCCAGATCCCATGCTCTGGATCTCGTCCATCATCAACCTCAACAACGGAGGTAAACTGACGCCTCGGGCACTCAGATGATTTATTTCTCGGCTCCATACACTTGTAACATCGAAATACGGGCTTAGAGGTGACGACCTCCTTCCCTTTTATGGAAATCGAGGAGGGGCCCGCAGGGGTAGGAGCTGGTAACACAAGCCTAATAGTAGAAGGTAGGGCAGGGGTAGGTGACGTATTCGTCCTAGTGATCGACGTCGAAGATGGGGAATAATGAGTCCTATCAGTAGATTTCTTACCAGATGTCCTCTTCTGGAGAGCTTCAACTCGGCGTGCCCGACTGGAGATCTCTCCCAGGTCCCGGAAATCGTGTAGCTCTAACTGGTCTCGTATCGCGTACCGCAGCCCATTCAGATAACGAGCCACAACCATGCGGTCTTCCTCCTTCAAATCTAAGCGTGACTGGAGGACCAGGAACTCATTCGTGTATTCATCGATGGTTTGCTTGTCTTGTCGTAGGTTGTGATACCTACGATACAAGGCCTACACGAAATCTGTGGGAACGTACCTCCTCTTGAGTTGAGCTTTGAACTCAGCCCAGGTGGTGATAGGTGGTTGTCTCATGGTGCATCGCATCCGCTTGACTTGCCCCCACCATGTGAGTGTGGGGCCCTTCAGCTTCAGGATAGCATACTCCACCTGCTGGTGGGCAGGTGTGCGCTTCCAAATGAGGAATCGCTCAAGTCGTTCGCGCCAATCAAGGCAAACCTCAGTCTCTATTGTGCCCGCAAAATCCCCAACATCTAATTTAATACCGGCATCCCACCTAGGGGGTTCCTATTATCTTGATTTGCTAGTTGGGGTTCTGGTGGTGGAGGTGTAGGAGGTCGTGCAGGAGTAGGGGGTTGTGCAGCAGGACCCCCTAAGTGATAATGTGCTTCCAAGTTGTTGACCGAAGTGCACATCCCTAACATGACTTGGTTTATGTCTCTTACTGAGAGAGTAAGTGCAGTGGCAACGGTCATAAGTTCTTCCATACGCTTACCTATATCTCCTAAATTTTCCTCTAGGTGCTCCACTCTTGATTCCATGGATAAACTTGAAAACTCTTAAACTTAAAATTTCTGAAGCGCAAATCGCTCGGCTATCCCACAATATGAGTGAGATATTCCAGCAGCTACACCAAACTGATGTAAACTGAGCTTCATAAACTTTAAATTTAAGCGGAAATTACTTGGCACAATGTTAAATTTCTAAAAATAGAAGCACCACCAAATATTAGAAAGGCTAACTTCCGTCTTACCAAAGTTTTAGGCTTTTAAGTAAAATGCGGCAAGGACACAAACCACGCAGAGAATTAACACCAAAATAAATAACGGTTAGGAATGATTAGGGCAAGCACGCACTACACTTGGATGTGACAAAACCTTGCTGAAATTATCATAATAAACCACTAATAAAGAGACTGAGAGGTGGAGGAAAAAAGACTCACCGGGAAGTTTCTGTTAGAGCATGTGTTCTGCATCTTTTGATTTGAGAATAACAAATACCCTGATGTATTTGATTTAGTCTTTTGTGTATTTATAGTATGCAAGTTGTGTAGGTTGAATGAGGAGACACGCCCTCAGTCATGGGCATGATCCAAGGTGTGTACACTTTAGAAAAAAAATAATAGGACGAGTTTTGTGTGCTAAATTTCAAACAATCATAACTTTCAATTTGGGAAGAGTTACGGAACGTGCCACCCCATTTCGGAATGAGAACGAAGTCATCTACAATTTGAAAAAGTTTTGGATGGCAAAAGTGAAGAGGAGCTATCGCTGACGATAACAACTATCGCCCGATGATAGTGAAAATGACGACGGCTATGTCCCGCGCGATCTCTATGACACACTCTACTCGGCACTATCACCCCGCGATAGCCCCACGACCTAAACACGTCCGTTTTCAACCGACACGATCATTGCAACGTGGGACACGTGGCAGCTTGAGGAGATATCGCTTGTGATAGCTAGATATCGCCCGGTAATAGCGATTTTTTCTATAAAAGGCTGAAAATTTTGTGCATTAAAAAGAGACACCTTTTGAAGCAGTGATTCCTCCTCCACCAAGCCAGAACTCCAATTCTTTTGAGAGAGCCTTGTCTCTAGAGATAGAGAGAGAAATCCTTTGTGCAATTAAGATGATCTAAAGGAGATTTTGAAGGAGAAGGGCTACAACGCACATTCAACACGAAGGACAAACACATCAAGAACGCTGACGTCTACACCGCCTTCGTCTTCATCTTCAGAAAGCCTTGAGGATTTTCTCTTCTTTTTATTATCTTCTAATATCTTTTATTTCATCTTTTTGTATCGGGAGAAGAGAAATCGTTCGAGGAGAAGGTCGGATTCCGTGAAAGGATTCCGTAGAAAATTCGACTTGTTTGTGCTGTCTAGGTCCTTGTGCCACTTAGGGGGAAATTCATCGTCTTGTGTGCAGCGACTAGGTCGAGGTTAGATCTAGGGGGAGGTTAGATGCCGTATCTGGGGTAAGATAAGCTATAACCAGCCGGTCTTTTGGAGAAGGACTGATGAATTATCAAAAAAGGATTTTTCTATTCGCCTTGATTTCTTGCATTATAAAAATCAAACATTTTTGTATTCAATTTATAATGAAATAAAATCATCTTTATTTTTGTCTCATTATCTTGATTTTATTTTCATGCTATAAAATATTTTGAAATATATCGTTCAAAAGTTTTAATGCAAAATATATTGCAAGGTTCATTTTTGTTAGATATAAACGCTTGAATTAAATATTCATGAACTAGCGCCCGACGGTAACACTTTACGCTGGCGGTAGTGAAGAAATATTGAATTATGCCTTTTTCTAATAGTAATTTTAAATATAATATTTTCTGATATATTAAAATATAATTTTTTATAAAATATTTCGAAACTTCATAAATTAACTATGATATTTTTATTTAAGAATTAAATTCTATAAAGCCCTTATTCACCCCCCTCTAAGGGCGCCATAAGATCCAACAGTTTCCGGCAGTCGCATTCCGAGCTCTTCACGGGGCAGTCACGGTCGTCGAGGGAATTGACAAGTGGAGTGGCGGCTGTCGGAGGTTGATTTGGAGAAGGGGAAAGAGGAGTGGCGACGGTTATTGGTGGCTTTGGGGGAGACGGGGAGGTATGTGGGAGATGGCGGGCGGTTGGCTGCAGGGCTGGAGTGGGAAGGAGGTGGCGGCCAGTGTTGGGCTGGTCAGAGTAGACTCACGGGGGGGGGGGGGGAACTTCCGGGAGGAGGGCTGGCTGGAGGAGTGAGACCGGGAGGAAACCAGGGGTGGGGGTGGGGTGCGCTGGAGGGACTTGGCGAAAGGAACGGGAGTACGGATTGGACGGCGGGATAACTTCACCGAGAGCAATGAAGGCTCTCAGCAAAATTTTCTCCCAAAACTGGTTTTAGGGCAATCGGGTGGAATGCTTATATAGGCCCCCACCTCTCTCAATATCTTAATTTTAAATAAGAAAAGTAATAACAAAAACAATTTAATTTCAGCACATGTCCTTCAACAACAAACGCGACGACCCACCCCACCCAATCCAAACCGAACCAATCCATTTAAGGTCACGCGAGGTGATAAAGTCCGCCAGCTGGCTTACCAAGGGGTGTATGCAAAAATTCATCGCGAATGTGATGATCACTAGTGTAGAGACACGACCCATCACTAAAGTGAATGCCTTTCAGGAGGGGAAGCTCATCAAATGAGCCTCTCAGAGACTTAATACCGGGGAGGTCAACAATGGTATGATGACCCTCCAAAAGGAGAGCACCAATACCGGTACTGTCCATGAGAACAGGTAAGACACCCACAACAAAGTCAATGATAACTCCTTTACTCTCACTAGGGAGTGGTTGCTCATCAAGGGGTTTGTCAGGGGGTTCATCAAAGCATCCATCAATATTGTAATGATCCTCCCGATGAGTAACATCGAAAGAGTGGGATTCCCAAATACGGGTGAGGCAACCACTAAGAGATCATTAAGATCCCGTCTCTCGGTCATGATGTGGCTCGAGATAAAGCTAAGGGAAGAGCCGGAGGAGCCCATACTCATGTGAGGGTCAATTGGTACCTTGTCGAGGACTGAATATCTAATCGAAAGGGACACCAGGTCTAAGTGAGGTGTGGAGGATGAACATATTATCACTGTACAACCCCATATCCGGCGAGTGGGTCAGCAGGAGCCAGACCGGACAAATCGGGCAGTCCGAGTCCCTGGGCGAGCTCGGTAGGAGGGGAGCTCGGCAGTCTCCGGCTCGCCCAGGCGGGATGAGATTCCTTTGGGAGGCGAGCTCGTACTCGCCAAGCCCTGTTCGTTGAGCTCTGAGCTGTTCGTCGAGCTCTGGGCTGTTCGTTGAGCTCTTGACCCTTCGTCGCGCTCTGAGACCTTCGTCGAGCTCTAGGCTGTTCGCCGAGCCCGCGGCGTGCGAGTGGGGTAGGCCGGGCCCGTACTCGCCCAAGGTCGAAGATAGGCGGCGAGTGCCTGCTCCATCGAGCACTCGCCGCCCTTGCCGAGTAGGGTTTGTTGAGGGCTACTCGCCCAGTGATCTGTGAGGTGTTTTTATCATTTTGCCCCCGCTGGCCTGCCCATAGCCAGTTAGAACAGCGGAGTTACGCTGTTGGCAGACCCAGTTGGGCTGCACATAGCTGTTTAGAACAACGGAAGTTGGCTATTTGCAGACCGTTTTCAGAAATCTATAAATAGAACTCAAGGGGTACCTCAGAAGGCATGCTTACTTGTCTCTCAGTCTTCTAGCGCTTTCTGAGGTACCTTAACTCGGCATTTGGCTAAGGAGGGGAAGCGCTCAGTGATCTTCCGGGTATGTAGTGGGTCCTCCGCGCCGGGCCCTTGGTCCAGTCCCTTGTTCTTTTTCCTTGTTGTTTTTCTTGCAGGAGAGAAGTAGCTGCGCGATCACCCCTTCCCCAAGGGTGAACTCCATCGAGACCGAATTCTCGGTTTCAACATTTTGGTGCGGTGAGCGTGGTGCGTGGTCAACACAAAAAATCTTCAGCGAGCTCAATGACAGGAGAAGGGCAAGGATCGGACAGGGGAGACTTGCCACCCCTCCCCCTCTCGCCACGATGGGGATGTTCAAGGACTTCAGGCAGGAAGTACTCGACTTGGTCAGATTCGCACTCGGCGCGCGTGCCAAGTGCGAGACACCGGCGGCCCCTGTTCTCGCGGTTCTCGCTCTCGGCGAGGACGCTCCTGGCAGGCGATCTTGGAAGGAGGTCGCCGAGGAAGGGAGAGGCGGCGAGCTCCCCGGGCGGGTGCTCTTCCCTAGTTCGGCAAGCGGTGGCAGGTTCGACGAGATGGGGGTGCGAGACCCCCCAGTTCGCCCGGTAGGGGGAGGCAGCCCCTTCAGTGAGCTGATTTCTTCTGCTCCGGTTCCAGAGGGGTTCAGGGATCCCGAGATGCCCTACTACACCGGGAAGGGAGACCCGGTCCAACACGTCCAATGGTTTGAGGACGTGGTCTCAATCCGACTGAAAGTGAAGGGATAGATACTACTCTAGAGGGGGGGGGGTGAATAGAGTTATCAAATTTTGCACAAGACAAAACTTAAATGTCTACCCAACTCCCTTGGAGTGAAGTGCGGAATGAAAAGATTATAGATATTGATTTAACCTTAAAGCCTAACACAAGTGATGTGTGCAAACTCAAGCTAACTGTAATTACAGTTAAGGCTTGGAAAACCTAATCAGCAACTAGCAATCCTAGTTATATCTACTCACAGCCACAATACAGGAATTAAACAAGTGAATCCAGACGACACAAGGAAATTTATAGTGGTTCCCCAAACAACTTGGGTACGTCCACTCTTCTACCCACACGGTAGGAATCCACTCAGGTTTTTGATCAGGTGCCCTGCCACCAACAGGATCTGCTTCAGGTAGATCCAGAAACCCTTTAGACTTTTGATCAGGTGTCTAAACACCAAGCACAGGTTTTTGATCAGGTGCCCTGCCACCAAGGGATACTTTTGAAGGGAGTAATAACCCTGTATAGGAGGGGGAAGAAGGTTAAGATGTCTTCTCTATTTTGCAATAGATTAGAGAAGCACTAAAACTTGCACTGAGCTAGAAAGCTCTAAAGAATCAAGGCTCCCTCTGGCTCAAAGATGTCCAGGTGAAGTCTTGCTTCAGTGCAGAAAACTCTTCAGAAAACTCTGAAGGTAAAGCTACAAGAAGATAATAAATAATAAAATAAAGATCTTCAAGCAGCTATCTTCTTCTTCTTCTTCTTCAAAGGAACTCTGAGTTTGAACTTCCTGAAAGCAGGAGAACTCAGGTTGAAGAAGAGTGGAAGATCTTAACATTTCTCAGTTAGATGGAAATTGCTGAGAGCAGAACACTTGAACTTGATGAAGGCTTGAATGCTTGAGAATATGTGTAACTCTGGTTAGCTCTATGCTAGCTCGAATCCTTCTTCAAAGAGTCCTTTATATAACATCAGCAAGCAACGGCTCTCTTCAATTTGAATAATTTGTCTTCTTCTGAGACTTGAGACCTGAGCTGTAAATATCAAGAAAACACAACAAACTCTGCAGCAGAAACATTCTATAAAAGGAATAACCCTTTTTCTAGGAAGCTGCAGGAAACAATTTGATAATAAAGTACTAAATAAAGTCATATCAGAAACACACTCCTTATAGCAAAAAGAAGACTTTTCAGTCTAACGGCTATAAAGGGCTGACAACAGATAAAGTAATTTATAATGTCAGCTAATAAGACAAACAACTTTATCTAAAAAGATTTGACTCAGGCAAAAAGAATAGAGCAGATATGCCTGGAAATATTATCATAATACAGCTAAAAAGATATGCCAGATTAATGTATTAATTAATTAAATATAATAAATAAATACAAAATACAAAGGCAGACAGAAAGCGTCGAACGACCTTCGGAGATCGTCGACCGACGCACGGAGATCGTCGAACTATCGGGCAGATAGTCGAACGATCCAGATAGTCGAACTATCAAAGGAGATAGTCGAACTATCACAGCAGATAGTCGAACTACCAGAAAATAGTCGAACTATCAGATAGTCGACCTATCAACAGATAGTCGAACTATCGGGGCAAAACAGATAGTCGAGCTATCAACAGATAGTCGAGCTATCAGATAGTCGACCTATCGACAGATAGTCGAACTATCAGAAACAAACAGATAGTCGACCTATCAAGCAGATAGTCGACCTACCTCAGAAAACAGATAGTCGACCTATCAACAGATAGTCGACCTATCAAAACAGACCAGATAGTCGATCTATCAAACAGATAGTCGAACTATCAGATAGTCGAACTATCAGGACAGATAGTCGAACTACCAAAGACAACAGATAGTCGACCTATCAACAGATAGTCGAACTATCAGCGCAGAACAGATAGTCGACCTATCAACAGATAATCGAACTATCAGCGCAGAACAGATAGTCGACCTATCAACAGATAGTCGAACTATCAGCGCAGAACAGATAGTCGACCTATCAACAGATAGCCGAACTATCAGCGCAGAACAGATAGTCGACCTATCAACAGATAGTCGAACTATCAACGCAGACTGAAAGTCGAGCAACTGATAGACGATCGTCGAACAGTTAGTCGACGATAGTCGAGCGGCGTTCGACTATAGTCGAACGAAAAACTACTTAACAAAATTCTCAATCTGGAAAAGTGAGGACTCTACAGCTAGACTCCTAACCATTGACCATAGATATTTCTTGGGTCAAGGGGCACAAAGGAGAGGACTAAACTCAAATCAAAACTAGGGTACCAACAATCTCCCCCTATTTGAGTTAAGTCTCTCAAAAACTAAAACATACAGCTAGCTATAGAACACTAAAATAATACAGGAAAGATTTAACAATTAACTAGCAGATTATCAAACAGATAGATAATAAGCAAATATAACACAGCAGTTAATCAAACTATTAAGAATCTACAGAGTCTGGTAAAGGGTCAGAGGAACTAGGCACAAAAGAAATTTTCCTTAAAGGATCATCAGATTCTTTCTTTGACAGCTTTAAGTCCTGCACCCCAATGATCTTCAATTCTGCAGCTCTTGGGACTACTGCTTCAGGATGCTTTTCCATATATTTTGAGGGGTCAAAAACATCAGGATTAACCTGGAACTTTTCAAACTCTTTCTTTCTGAAATCAGACATGGTAGTTAGACCAGTCGTATCTTTTCCTTCTGCTCTTGCTTTTCTTATTTGAGCTGCTCCAACTAGTTCTTGAAAACGAGCCATCCTAAAATTAGGATCAAGCTCAGGATTTTCATAAACAGGCTCAGGAGGAGCAGCATCAGATACTTTATCTTGAATAACTAGATAAGACATAGGAAGCAGACTTAGCAAAAGGTTCTTGCTAGATATTTTAAAACAAAGTAAACTATTTACCTTTTGAAATAATTTTCTCAGACTGAACTGGTGTTGGAGATGAAATTCTTTTCTTTGGAGAAGGAGCAGGGGAAAAGGTTGGTCTTTGAACCACAGCCTCCTTCACTTGTCTTTGAGAACCAGAAAACGATTTGCCTTGCGAGCTTTGATAACTTTGTCTTGGCTGGGGCTGAAAAGAAGCAGATCTTCCAGAAGAGGCAGCAGGATTAGCTGATAGGTTCCCAGAGGCTCCTGCACTTGGAGGTGGAGGAGGAGGACCTCTGGGAGTCCATCTTGAAACAGGACTATCATATCTCTTAGTTCTTTTTCTTTCTTTCTGCTGGTTCTTAGAGAACCACATCCAATGCTGAAATTCCTTTGACTTAGGGTCAATGCCCTTCAGAATATAAAAAGGAGTATCATTATCTTTACTGGGAGGAGGAGGAGGAGCAGCTTTTCTCTTCTTTTGAACAACTTTCTTTCTCTTTGAATTTTCAGAAACATCAGAATCATCCTCATCATCAGAGTGAGATGATGGGGGATTATCATACGGATCATAGGCTTCAGAAACAGCCTTTTCTTTAAGCTTAAGATCAGATTTCTCTCTTTCCTCTTCAATGGCATTCAGAGCCAGAAGGGAATCTAAGTCCAACCCTGGTGAGTCATCCCAGATGGTTGACTTTTCAACTTGCAGATCTTTTTCTTTCTCTTTTAAAAATTGTACTCTTAGATCCCAGGCAGCTCTTGCTTGAACTTCTTCCAAATTCAGAACAGGAGAGTCATCTTTGACTTCATCTTTCTCAGACTCATCTTCTCTATTATCTAAAAAAGATTCCAATTCAGGATCTACTTGGATATCAGGAACACTTGGGGCAGCCTCTGAGACAATTACTATTATCTGAGCAGATAAATCTTCTCTAATAACATCTGTAGAATTATGAATACAGATCTGCTAAATAAACAGAGATCATTCCTTTCAGGAATTCACAAACTAACAAATTAATTGACTCATCAACAAAACGGATGAATGAGTTACCTTCATACTTGACCATCTCCCATGATTCATCTAGATATGAAGTTTTCCTTCTAGGAATCTAGCAACCACAGGAGTGGTGAGGTCTTCTAGGCAGACTTTTACTGCAATCTCAGATAGCATGATTCCATCTGCTATTTCCTTATCAGACAACACTGGAACTGCTTCTTTCTCAGCTGGAGCAGACTCTTCTAGAGCTGTCATTACAGTATCTGTTATAGCTGGAAGGGAGGCAGGATGTTCTGAGGCATCTTCATGGAACATCTCCCCCTGCCTGATTTCAGTGGAGACTGAAACCAGGCCCCTTGAGGAAGATGGCTCAGCAGATTTTGAAAGGGATTTGATGGAGGTAGTTAAGATATCAATGGAGGCTGCAAGGGGAGCGATTGCCTCTTCAATCATGGTCTTGATTGACGGGGTAATCAGCTCCACAATGCGGGAGATAAGCTCAGGAGTAATCTCAAAAGATGATGGAAGTGAAGTGGATGGAGCTGCAGCAGATATGGTTGAAGTGCTGGGATGAAGAATGGTGTGGACAGGGGATCGAGCAGGAGATGGAGCTGGAGAGTTAATTGGAGAATTAACTGGGGAATGAATGAGAGACAAAGGAGGAGTAGGAATTCTCTCAGATCCTAACAAATCAAAGCTAGGAGCAGATATCCTAGTCTGATGTGCAGGAAGAGGAGATGCTGGAGGGGAAAGAGGAACAACCGTAGTTGTTTCTGGAGCAGAAGAGGAGGAAGGTCGTACTTCAGCTGAAGTTGATGGTACTTCAACTGAGGCAGACAGCAAAGCAGAAGAGGAGGAGGGAAGAGCTGAGCCAGCTTCAACATGGTGAGGAGTGACTGATTCAGTCCTGGTGTCCTCAGATGTTGCTGGAGCAACCCCTGTGAGAGCGGGTTTTACAAAAGTTCTCTTCCATTTGGAGAAAAGGTGAGGATCCATCTTCTTGCTTGCGTTAATTGTTGTTGCGGTTGAACTCAGCAGCTGGGGGTATTTTTCCTTAAGGAAGATTCCAACAACCCTTCCGAGGGTAACTTCCTTCTTGCCATTCTTTTTCCTTATTAAATCAAACATCACTGCTGCCCAATCTATCCTTTTCCGATTAACAATCGCACACATCAGTGCGAATTGCTGCCTTGTGATGTTATCGTGAGCGGAGTGCTTACCCAGGAGCACTTTTCCTACCAATTCAGCAAGAAACTTGATTTTGAAGGGGAAATTTACTTTGAGCAGCTTCGTGGGAATGCCCTCAGCATGTCCCAGCTCAACTAGCATTCTTCCGAATTCCTGAGCATCTTGCTCATAATCCTCTTCACCATTTATTAAATCAAAAATTTCAGACAAAACGGCCGGAGTCAGGATTACCTCTTCTCCGCCGATGGTTCCAATCATCGAGTCCTCAGAGGAGGACGACGTGAAGGCCCATTCCTTGATCTCTGGGATGTTTATCTTAATCCTTGCAGACATTAACCTCTCGAGTCCTTGATCCCTGCATAGCTGAAGAACTTCTACGATTCCGGCATCGCAGCTACTGAACGCGTCGAAATCCACGCTAAAGCCAGCATCAAACTTCACGACTGCTAGAACTGCTGGGGAAACCGCCATTGATTCGCTGGAGAAAGCTCGAGAAAGCCGGAGAGGACGAAGAAGACGAAACGCCCGAAAATCGCAAGCGGGAAGGCAGAATGCGAAAGGGCACGCTCCGTCGACGATAAAACACAAGATCTTTTAACCTAGGTCGACTATCGGCTTTATATTAGACCGGAAATAGTCGATCTATTAAAAAGATACTTGACCCGATAGTCGAACGGCCGTTCGACGATCGGCTCAGAAGCAGAGTAGTCGAACCATCGTTCGGCTATTTCTGGCTTCACAAACAACAGGCTTTCGTCATCCAGAGATCGACGATGAGCTCGACCTGTTCGACGATGGTCGAACGTCGATCGACGATCTTCAATCAGACAAACTTTCATCAACCATAGGTCGACGATGGGCTTGACCCGATCGACTATCTTCGAACGTCGTTCGACTATCTTCAAACAGATTTCAACATAGGCAGATATAGTCACACTTAGTCTCGTCCATTAATCATGCCTAATTGAACTAAAAAGAACAGATGCTTCTGTTCATCTAAAGGCTTGGTGAATATATCACCTCTCTGAAACTCAGTGGATATGAACTCAAGACAGATCTTGTTCTTTTCCACACAATCTCTCAGGAAATGGTGCCTAATCTCAATGTGCTTCGTTCTAGAGTGGTGCACTGGATTTTGTGCAATTGAGATAGCACTGGTACTATCACACATGATCTTGGTGTTCTTGTGTGAGTAACCATAATCCACAAGCTGGTTTTGAATCCACAGGATCTGTGAACAACAACTAGCAGCTGCTATATATTCAGCCTCTGCAGTTGAAGTTGAGACAGAAGCCTGCTTCTTACAGAACCAAGAGACCAATCTCTCTCCCAGAAACTGGCAAGTTCCTGAGGTGCTCTTCCTGTCAACTCTGCAACCAGCATAATCAGAATCAGAATATCCAATTAATTCAAATTCTGACTCAGCTGGGTACCAAAGTCCTAGATCTGGACATCCCTTCAGGTATCTCAGGATTCTCTTTAGAAGAATCAGATGAGATTCCTTGGGGTTGACCTGGAATCTAGCACAAAGACATGTAGCAAACATTATATCAGGCCTACTTGCAGTTAGATATAATAGGGAACCAACAATGGCACTATAATTCTTTTGATCAACTGGCTTGCCGTGATCATCAGAATCAATAACTACATTAGTAGCCATAGGTGTAGGCATTGCTGAAGCATCAGCCATCCCAAATTTCTTTACCAACTCTTTGGCATATTTGGATTGGGAGATGAAGATACCATCAGCATCTTGCTTAACTTGGAGACCAAGAAAGTAAGACAGTACACCCATACTACTCATCTCAAACTTAGAGTGCATCAGGTCAGAGAACCTTTTGCAAAGTTTGGGATCAGTGGAGCCAAATATAATATCATCTACATACACCTGAACTAACAGGATTGTGTCCTTATGATGCTTGACGAAAAGGGTTCTATCAACTACTCCCCTAGTAAAGTTGTGCTCTAACAGGAAACTAGCTAAGGTCTCATACCAGGCTCTAGGAGCTTGCTTTAGTCCATAAAGAGCTTTCTGTAACTTAAACACATGAGACGGCTGAGTTGAAGAAACAAACCCTGGTGGTTGTTCAACAAACACCTCTTCCTTAAGCTCACCATTTAGGAATGCACTTTTGACATCCATTTGGAACACTTTAAACTTCATGTAGGCTGCATAGGCCAAGAAGATCCTTATTGCTTCTAGCCTTGCAACAGGAGCAAAGGTTTGGTCATAGTCTATACCTTCCTCCTGTCTGTAGCCCTGAGCTACAAGCCTTGCTTTATTCCTTACTATAATTCCATTTGCATCTAACTTGTTTCTATACACCCACTTGGTGCCTATGATCAGTTGGCCTTTAGGTCTTGGAACCAAAGTCCAAACTTTACATCTCTCAAACTGATTGAGCTCCTCTTGCATTGCAATGATCCAGTGGGGATCTAGCTCTGCATCTTTAAAGGTGAGGGGCTCAACCTGTGAGAGGAAACAAGCATGCATCACATCCTGTCTTAATTGGTGTCTTGTTTGCACACCAGCTGATATGTCTCCAATCACTTGAGATGTGGGGTGATCTCTAAGTGTGACAATATCAGCAGGTGGGATGTGATCTTCAGCAACAGTTGGGATTAATTCCTCGGGAGGAATTTGATCTACTATTGGTGGTACAACAACTGCTTCAGCAATGTCTTCATCACTGTCTGATTCAGTGATCTGAAGAGTTGATAGTTGAAGAATTTCTTGAGGGACATCAGGTACCTGCAAAGAACTGGAGGAAGGAGAATTTTCTTTCTCCTTGTAAAACATCTGATGCTCATCAAATGACACATGCACAGATTCTTCTATCTTACATGTTGATTTGTTATAAACCCTATAAGCTTTGCTTACTTGGGAATATCCAAGCATAATTCCCATTGAAGCTTTTGCTTCAAATTTTCTAATATATTCTTTATTATTATTATGAATATAAACAATACAGCCAAAAACTCTAAAATAGTTAATTTTAGGTTTCTTTCCTTTAAGCAACTCATAAAGAGTTTTACACTTAAGCTTGTGTATCAAACTTCTATTCAAGACATAATTGGCTGTGCTAACAGCTTCTGCCCAATAAGAGAGAGGCATGTTAACATCTGCCAACAATGTGCTAGCAGCTTCAATGAGTGTTCTATTCTTCCTTTCAACTACCCCATTTTGTTGAGGAGTTCTAGGAGCTGAGAAGCTATGCTTGATACCTTCTCTCTCACAGAATTCTTGCATGAGAAGAGAGTCAAACTCAGTACCATGATCACTTCTGATCAAGGCCACATGAGTAGAGTACTCAGTCTGCACACATAGTAGAAAGTCTGTAAGGGCTTTGAAGTTATCAGACTTAGTTCTCAAAAAGAAAACCCAACTGAACCTAGAGAAGTCATTTACAATTACTAATGTGTAATACTTCCCTCCTAAACTCTGTACATTTATTGGGCCAAAAAGGTCCAAGTGTAATAGATACAGGATTCTAGGAGAATCACTCTTATTTACAGATTTAAAAGAGTTTTTGGTTTGCTTGCCTAGCTGACAAGCCTTGCATAGGCTCTCCTTCTTGTAGGGGCAAGAAGGTAAACCTCTAACAAGGTTGTGTTTAGATAATCTAGATATATTTTTAAGGTTTACATGACTAAGCCTTTTATGCCACAACGAATTATTATTAAGGGTTACTTCATTAAACAGGCAGATTTCAGAATGAGATGAATTGAAATCTACTAAATAGATATTACCTATTCTAATACCTACTAAAACAATATTATTATTTAAAGTAATATTGCAAGAGAAATTAGAAAATGAAACCTGGTAGCCAGCATCACATAGCTAGCTAACTGAAATCAGATTATGCTTCAGTCCATTGACATAAGCAACTCTCTTGAAAGTAACTGCTCCAATTGTGATCTTGCCATAGCCTTCTGTCTGACCACAGCTGGAGTCTCCAAAGATAACCTTTGGGCCGAGCTTAGCTTTGAACTTTGACAGAAGATCTTTATTTCCTGTCATATGCTTAGAGCATCCACTATCCAAATACCACTTATTTTGAGTGATTGGATAGGCCTTCACCTGCAAGACAATTATTTAGACAGTGTGGACCCAGGTAACCTTGGGACCCTTGTTTTTCACATAAGAAAAACTGGAAATATATGAGAATGCAGGCTGAGGGTGATAACCTAGTGGGTGAGATCTCCTAGGTGGGATTCTCCATGTAGATGATGGGTCAACAAACCTAGGGTTTCTATTCTCATTTAGGTTTCTATGGAATTGATTATGATTTTGAAAATCATATTGAAATCGTCGATCGACGTTCGACGATGGGTGCTCAGATCGTCGAGCTTCGTTCGACCATTGAGCTTCCGATCGTCGAGCGGCGTTCGACGCTCTTTGCATTTCTTTAAAGAATTTCTTTCTCTTTTCTCTCTTAGCTTTATTTAGGGTTTTATTAACCAGATTTACTTGCTCAGTATTCTTCATTCCACTAGCTGAAATGAAGTTTACTTGAGTTGAAAGGTTATTTTTAAGTAGAACTGGGGGTTCACTGGGAGAAGCTCCTAAGCCTAGTTTGTCATTACCTGACCTAGTGTTAGTCATGCTGGTAATTTCTAACAACTTAAGGCTTCTACCATTAAGTGATTCCTCTAATCTCTTAGACTTAGCTAGCTCTATTTTAAAAAATTTAATTTCTTCACTACAAGTAGTGAGTTCTTCCTTTAACCTAACATTTTCAGAGGCTATTGATTCTGAGTCAGCTAACCTATTTCTAAGTTCTTTTATTTCCTTTTCAGAGCTAATCAAATCTAAGCATAAAGATTTAAAATCTAATTTAAATTCTTCTGAAGTAAAATCATAAGAAGAAAGTACCTCATCTTCTGTAGGCATCTCTTCATCAGAATCAGAACTCTCTGCAGCAGAGTGATTGCTGCAGGCATCTATTGCCATCAGGCAAACTTCTTTTGCCTTCTTCTCTTCCTCATCCTCACTGGAGCTTGATGAGGAGGATTCTTCATCAGAATCACTCCAGGTTTCAGCAATGAAACCTCTCTCCTTCTTTTTGTTTTTGTAGGAGGATGGCTTGGAGTGCTTCCTGTGCTGTTCCTTTTCTTTTCTCTTTTCTTTGTTCTTCTCCTCTGGACACTCTGGCAAGATGTGTCCAGGCTTCCTGCAACCATAACAAATAATTTCTTTAGCAGGAGAGCGATCATACCTTGGTTTGTCTTCATAGCGTGAAGACTTCTTTCTGAACTCCTTTCTTCCCATCTTGAGAAACCTCTTGGCAAACAATGCCATTAGTTCCTCATTAGATTGGTTGCCTTCAGAAGCATCAGCAGCCTTAAGAGCTAGAGACTGCTCTTTTCTTGTTGGAGTGGGGGTCTTTGCTTCAGCTTCTACTTCCCTTGTCTTCAGCACTTGCTCAAAAGACTTGAGCTTGCCGAGGAGGGCTTCAGTGGAGATCTCATTAGTACTTCTGGCTTCCTTGATGGGCCAGATCCTTAGATCCCATGTGCTAGGGAAGCACATAAGAATCTTATCATTGACCTCTGTCAATGATATGTCCTTGTCCAGGGTCCTCAGCTCATTGATGATTGAGCTGAGCCTGGTGTACATAGCTTCAACTGATTTAGCATCAGTTTTCTTGAAGTTCTCATACTGTGAGATCAGGTTGGACCTTCTGTCCTTCCTTTCATCAGCTGAACCAGCTACAATCTGGTTCAGTGTGTCCCACATGGCCTTTGCTGAGGAGCAGTCAGCAACTTTCTGGAATACCTCATCAGACATTGTCTGAGCCAGT
This sequence comes from Platanthera zijinensis, assembly GCA_039513925.1. Lineage (NCBI taxonomy): Eukaryota > Viridiplantae > Streptophyta > Magnoliopsida > Asparagales > Orchidaceae > Platanthera > Platanthera zijinensis. The sequence goes on from CM077086.1 coordinate 147,115,770, forward strand.
ATGTTCATTGCCTTGGCATCTGCTATTTTGGCCTTCTTGTATTCATCATTGTAATCTGGAGGAGGCACTGCACTCATATCAGATGATGAGGCAGTAGCAGCAGCAGGTGCTCTTGGGGGACCTGACAGAATAGAAGCAAAAATGCTTTCATCAATAGAATTCATATATAATTTGATCCTTGCCTTCCAGATGCCAAACTTTGCTAAGTTGCATGCTGGAGGTCTGGTGCTAGAATAATCCTTGGACTGGGCCATGATAGTGAATATCTATAAGCTCTTGGTATCTATCAGGATCTTGTGACTTAGGTGTTAGCCTATACAGTCAGTCAACCTCCCTCTGATACCAATTGAAAGTGAAGGGATAGATACTACTCTAGAGGGGGGGTGAATAGAGTTATCAAATTTTGCACAAGACAAAACTTAAATGTCTACCCAACTCCCTTGGAGTGAAGTGCGGAATGAAAAGATTATAGATATTGATTTAACCTTAAAGCCTAACACAAGTGATGTGTGCAAACTCAAGCTAACTGTAATTACAGTTAAGGCTTGGAAAACCTAATCAGCAACTAGCAATCCTAGTTATATCTACTCACAGTCACAATACAGGAATTAAACAAGTGAAACCAGACGACACAAGGAAATTTATAGTGGTTCCCCAAACAACTTGGGTACGTCCACTCTTCTACCCACACGGTAGGAATCCACTCAGGTTTTTGATCAGGTGCCCTGCCACCAACAGGATCTGCTTCAGGTAGATCCAGAAACCCTTTAGACTTTTGATCAGGTGTCTAAAAACCAAGCACAGGTTTTTGATCAGGTGCCCTGCCACCAAGGGATACTTTTGAAGGGAGTAATAACCCTGTACAGGAGGGGGAAGAAGGTTAAGATGTCTTCTCTATTTTGCAATATATTAGAGAAGTACTAAAACTTGCACTGAGCTAGAAAGCTCTAAAGAATCAAGGCTCCCCCTGGCTCAAAGATGTCCAGGTGAAGTCTTGCTTCAGTGCAGAAAACTCTTCAGAAAACTCTGAAGGTAAAGCTACAAGAAGATAATAAATAATAAAATAAAGATCTTCAAGCAGCTATCTTCTTCTTCTTCTTCTTCAAAGGAACTCTGAGTTTGAACTTCCTGAAAGCAGGAGAACTCAGGTTGAAGAAGAGTGGAAGATCTTAACACTTCTCAGTTAGATGGAAATTGCTGAGAGCAGAACACTTGAACTTGATAAAGGCTTGAATGCTTGAGAATATGTGTAACTCTGGTTAGCTCTATGCTAGCTCGAATCCTTCTTCAAAGGGTCCTTTATATAACATCAGCAAGCAACGGCTCTCTTCAATTTGAATAATTTGTCTTCTTCTGAGACTTGAGACCTGAGCTGTAAATATCAAGAAAACACAACAAACTCTGCAGCAGAAACATTCTATAAAAGGAATAACCCTTTTTCTAGGAAGCTGCAGGAAACAATTTGATAATAAAGTACTAAATAAAGTCATATCAGAAACACACTCCTTATAGCAAAAAGAAGACTTTTCAGTCTAACGGCTATAAAGGGCTGACAACAGATAAAATAATTTATAATGTCAGCTAATAAGACAAACAACTTTATCTAAAAAGATTTGACTCAGACAAAAAGAATAGAGCAGATATGCCTGGAAATATTATCATAATACAGCTAAAAAGATATGCCAGATTAATGTATTAATTAATTAAATATAATAAATAAATACAAAATACAAAGGCAGACAGAAAGCGTCGAACGACCTTCGGAGATCGTCGACCGACGCACGGAGATCGTCGAACTATCGGGCAGATAGTCGAACGATCCAGATAGTCGAACTATCAAAGGAGATAGTCGAACTATCACAGCAGATAGTCGAACTACCAGAAAATAGTCGAACTATCAGATAGTCGACCTATCAACAGATAGTCGAACTATCGGGGCAAAACAGATAGTCGAGCTATCAACAGATAGTCGAGCTATCAGATAGTCGACCTATCGACAGATAGTCGAACTATCAGAAACAAACAGATAGTCGACCTATCAAGCAGATAGTCGACCTACCTCAGAAAACAGATAGTCGACCTATCAACAGATAGTCGACCTATCAAAACAGACCAGATAGTCGATCTATCAAACAGATAGTCGAACTATCAGATAGTCGAACTATCAGGACAGATAGTCGAACTACCAAAGACAACAGATAGTCGACCTATCAACAGATAGTCGAACTATCAGCGCAGAACAGATAGTCGACCTATCAACAGATAATCGAACTATCAGCGCAGAACAGATAGTCGACCTATCAACAGATAGTCGAACTATCAGCGCAGAACAGATAGTCGACCTATCAACAGATAGTCGAACTATCAGCGCAGAACAGATAGTCGACCTATCAACAGATAGTCGAACTATCAACGCAGACTGAAAGTCGAGCAACTGATAGACGATCGTCGAACAGTTAGTCGACGATAGTCGAGCGGCGTTCGACTATAGTCGAACGAAAAACTACTTAACCAAATTCTCAATCTGGAAAAGTGAGGACTCTACAGCTAGACTCCTAACCATTGACCATAGATATTTCTTGGGTCAAGGGGCACAAAGGAGAGGACTAAACTCAAATCAAAACTAGGGTACCAACACCGACAGATGTCGGATGGATTCAAGTGCAGGCTCTTCGCCATTACCCTCAAGGAGAAGGCAAGAGAGTGGTTCCACCAGTTGCCGGCCAATTCCTTCTACTGCTTCGAGGACCTACGCCGGGGGTTCATGTTGAGGTTCACCACCTCCAAGAGGAGGAAGGAGTCGGATTCCCTGTTCCACATCAAGCAGGGAGTGAACGAGACCCTGGGGAACTACGTCGATCGCTTCCAGGAGGAGGTCACCCAAATCCAAGAAATGCCGGGACATACCCTGATGATGGCCTTCACCCTGGGGCTGCAACAAGGTTTCTTTCGAATGGAGCTGAAGAGGTTTCCTCCCCTCTCCTACGAGGAGTTGATAGAGAGGGCGACAAGAGAAGTCGACGGGGAGGCGTCGAACCCAGAGTTTGCCCGGAAGTTAGCTAGGTGGGCTACGAAGGAGGAAAGACCTAGAGGGGGCAGAGGTCAGGAGGAGAGGAGAGCTGAACCCCCGCAGAGGGAGCAGCAGCAGCAGCTGCAGCCCAGGTGGGGGCGTCAGGAGCCGAACCATCGGCTAGGTTGGAGGCAGGAGTGATAAGATCAAGGGACGAGGAGAGGCCACCAGGGGGTGGATAACCGCCAGGGAGGCCAGAGCCAGTTTTATCCTCCAGGTGGGAGACAAGGCCAGAGACCACCTCTCCCCAACCAGGAGCAGGCTATGACTATCGCCATGGGAGAGAGGAGGAGAGCAGCGCAGAGGAGAAGAAGGGAGGTTAAGGTGGAGCTACCCTACTGTGAATTCCATCAGGAGGAAGGGCACGCCAAGACCACGTGCCCGGAGTTCCTCGAAATGAGAGGAAATAGAGAGCAGCAACAGCAGCGAGACCGCCAAGGAGTGCGATCGAGGAGGTCCTGCCTCGGGTGGAGGAGGACAGGTGTGAAGACCGGGCAGATGTTGGGACCCGGGGAGGGATCAGAGTGATCCAAGGGGTGGGGTGGGGGGGGGGGGGTGGGGTGGGGGTCGAGGCTTCCCGTAAGGCAAGTCTCCACACCATGTACCGCAAGAGCATTGGCTCCACATCCCAGACCCTGCCCCCAGAGGAGAAGATCACATTCTCAATCAAGGATATGCTGGATCATGAGGATCCCTTTTGCGATGCGCTGGTCATTCAGACAACAATCGAGAACTTCACCGTCGCCCGGATCCTCATTGACAACGGGAGCTCGGTCAACGTCATCTTCAAGAAGGCGTTTGACGCGATGAAGGTGGAGTTCAAGAGGGTGCTGGCCTTGGACGGACCTCTGTTTGGCTTCTCGGGGGAGAGGAACGAGGTCGAAGGAGGAGTGGCTCCATTTCTCTCTGGGAGGGCATTTCCGCACCTGCAGGTTCGTCATCGTGGACGCCCCCAGCAGCTACAATGCCATCTTTGGGAGGCCCCTCATCAGCGCCTTCCGCTGCGTCCCTTCATCCTTCCACCAGTGCCTAAAGTTTAACGCCGAGGGGGTCCAGATCCGGGTCCGGGGAGATCCCAAGGTAGCAAGGGAGTGCTACCCCACAGCGGCGAACTCCATCTCTTGGCAGGAGGGGGCTGAGGAGATGGAGCGGAGGATGGAGAAGGCGGAGCAGGAGGTAGTGGAGATGGAGGTGGAGCGCCGCACCCAGGAGGAGGTGGCGGAGGAAGTCCAGGAGACGACCGAAGTCGTAGCCGTGGAGGAGGCTAAGGAGGAAGTTCCTTCCCAGGGTGGGGAAGATGCCGGAGAATGGGGAGAGCAGTCTCATCATGAGGCTGCGGAAGAGGTGGTGGAGATGAATGTTCTCACCCTCGGGGGTAGGGTGGAGAAGATCCGCGTCAGCGGGGGGTTAACCCCAGCCGACCAGGAGAGGATGCTGGAGTGCCTCCAAAAGAACGTGGACTTCTTCGCCTGGAGCGCCGCGGAGATGCCAGGGATCGATGCTTACGTGGCCTGCCATCGCCTCAACCTGGACTCGGGAGCACTCCCCATCCAGCAGAAGAAGAGGTCCACCGCGGACAAGCTGGCCGAGCCGATCAGGGAGGAGGTGGCCAAGCTCCTTAAGGCTGGCTTTGTATCCGAAATTCAATACCCGGTTGGGTCTCCAATGTAGTAATGGTTAAAAAAGGAGACGGTCGGTGGCATATGTGTGTTGATTTTTATCTACTTAATAAATCATGTCTCAAGGATTGTTACCCCTTGCCTCGGATCGACGCGCTGGTTGACTCAGCCGTCGGTTTTCCTGTAATGATTTTTCTGGATGCATTTTCAGGTTATCACCAGATCAGGATGCACGCCCCGGACGTCAAAGATGTCTCTTTCATCACGGGGGATGGACGCTACTGCTACAAAATGATGCCCTTTGGGCTGAAGAATGCAGGAGCGACCTACCAGTTGATGATGGATAGGGTCTTCCGAGAGCAGAGGGGGAGGAACCTGGAGGTGTATGTAGATGACCTCATGATCAAGAGCCGAGACGTGGACTCCCACCTCCGGGACCTAGAGGAGACCTTTGCCACCCTGCGTGAGTACAAGATGAGGCTGAACCCCTTGAAGTGTGTCTTCGGGGCCAGCAGGGGGAAGTTCCTGGGCCACCTTCTCACCCCCGCGGGGGTAGAGCCAAATCCTGATAAGGTCCGAGCAATCATGAAGCTGGGATCACCTCGGAATGCAAAAGAGGTGCAACGGTTGACAGGGAAGCTGACAGGGTTGAGCAGGTTCCTTTCCCGGACTGGGGAGAAGTGCTCCCCTTCTTCAAAACTTTGAGGGGATGCCACGTAAGCCCTGAAGAAGCAGTTGACTCAGGATCCGCTGCTCCAAGGGCCGAAGGAGGGGGAGGATCTATACTTGTATCTCGGGGTCGGAGTGGAGGACTTGAGCTCCGTCCTGGTTCGGGAAGAGGGAAAGAAGCAACTCCCCATATACTATGTAAGCCGGGTATTGAGGAAGGCCGAGCTCCGTTATCCCATCTTGGAAAAGCTGGCCTTCGCTCTTGTCATCTCGGCCCGGAGGCTCCGACCTTACTTCCAGGCACACTCGATCCGGGTGGTGACTGACCACCCCCTCCGCAACATCTTCGAGGGGGTGGAGCATTCAGGCAGATTGGCTAAGTGGTCGGTGGAGCTGAGCGAGTTCGACATCATCTTCGTCCCCCGTCTCTCGATCAAGGCCCAAGCGATGACCGACTTTCTGGCTGACTATGTGGTCGAGGTAGCGAAGGAAGAACTCACTCACCCAGTTCCATGGAGGGTGATGGTAGATGACGCTTCGGGAAGCCACTCCCTGGGAGTGGGGGTGATCTTGGAGAGCCCCCAGGGAACGAGAATTGAACAAACGTTGGTGGTGCACTTTCCCATCACCAAAAACCAGGCCGAGTACGAGGCAGTGATTGTTGTGCTCCGTCTGGCCTAGGAACTATGAGTACATAACGTGGAGGTCCTCACTGACTCCATGGTGGTGGCTTTCCAGATCAACGGAGAATTTGAGATAAGAGAGCCTACCCTTCAACTATACCTGACAAAGGTGAAGGGGGTCATCAGGATGTTCCAGACTTTCTCCATCCGACATGTTCCTAGGGAAGAAAACGAGCAGGTAGACCAACTGACAAAGCATGGTCCTCGGGTGGGGGGTACCATCACCGACCTATTTCTCCCTTCCATCGAGGAGGGAGAGCTGATGGAAGTGGAGCAACACCCCTCGTGGATGGACCCATTCACGACCTTCCTTGCCACAGGGGAGTATCCGAAGGGGATGGACAAGAAGAAATTCAAGTACAAGTCGGCATATTATCTTGTGCGAGATGAGAAGCTATACCGGAAGACCCTCTCAGGGATGTTGGCGCGTTGTGTGGCTGAGAGGGAGGTCCCGAGGATCTTGGAGGAAGTCCACTCAGGAGAGTGTGGGAGCCATTCTGGGAGTCGGACCCTGGAAAGAAGAATCGTCAGACAAGGGTACTTCTGGCCGACCTTGAGCCATGACGGCGCATAGTTCGCAAGGAAGTGTAGCAAGTGCCAGTTGTTCGCCCCCCTCCAACTGCAGCCAGCTCAGCGCCTCAGGAGCATCACAACACCCTGACCCTTTGCAATTTGGGGAATGGATCTGGTAGGGCCTTTCCCCAGGCCAGCGGGCAGAGGAGATTCTTGTTAGTCATGATTGAATATTTTTCCAAGTGGTTAGAAGTCAAGGCGTTGGCCAAGGTGACCTCCCAGGTCATCAGGAATTTTGTGTGGGGGGAAATCATCTGCCGGCACGGGTTGCTCCAGGCCATTGTCACGGACAACGGGCCCCAGTTCGCTAGCGCCGAATTCATCACCTTTTGTGGGCAACTCGGGATATATCTCAGATTTGCTTCGGTTCACCACCCCAGGAGCAACGGACAGGTGGAGGCGGCGAACAAGATCATCGTCAACCTCCTCAAGAAGAAGGTGGAGAACTTGAGGGGCAGCTAGGTGGAGTAACTTCCTTCGGTCTTCTGGGCTCTTAGGACCAAACCCAACACAGCCACAGGGGAGACTCCCTTCAAACTCTCCCATGGGTGCGAGGCGGTACTCCCAGTAGAATTCGAAGTCCGGACGTCTCGGGTGGTCGAGGCAGGGGAAGATAGGGAGGAATGGAGAGCCGAGAATGAGGAGCTGCGGCTCTCCCTCGACATGGTAGAGGAGGTACGCGACCTCTCTGCCATCCGCCAGGAGGAAGTGAAAAGAAGTATGGATAAGTATTTCGACAAGCACGTCAGGGTCAAACAATTTGCAGAAGGGGACTTGGTCCTGAAGAAGGTGGATGCCGCGGGAAGGTCAGCCGCTGTGGGAAAGCTCAACCCCAACTGGGAGGGTCCGTACATTGTAAAAGAAACATTGAGGTCAGGAGGATCTCGCATCCAAAATGTTGAGGGCGAGACCCTAAGTCTCACCTGGAGCAGTGATGACTTGAAACGTTTTTTCCCTTAAACCATGTAAGTAGCGTTCTTTTTTCTAATGAAATTTGAAGTGTCAATGCTCTCGTTGCAATCTATGTGAATGGTTGAAGTGTTCGTTTGATAGACCCCCGAGCAGATCCCGTTGTCAGGCTCTCACATAGCTGGCAGGGCTGGATGTCACTCGAGGGAGTCTGCCCCAGACCCCGAGCAGATCCCGCTGTCAGGCTCTCACTTAGCTGATAGGGCTGGATGTCACTCGAGGGAGTCTGTCCCAGACCCCGAGCAGATTTCGCTGTCAGGCTCTCACCTAGCTGGCAGAGCTGGATGTCACTTGAGGGAGTCTGCCCCAGACCCCGAGCAGATCCCGTTGTCAGGCTCTCACCTAGCTGGCAGGGCTGGATGTCACTCGAGGGAGTCTGCCCCAGATCCCGAGTAGACCCCGCTATCAGGCTCTCACTTAGCTGACAGGGCTGGATGTCACTCGAGGGAGTCTGCCCCAGAGCCCGAGCAGATCCCGCTATCAGGCTCTCACCTAGCTGGCAGGGCTGGATGTCACTCGAGGGAGTTTGCCCCAGAGCCCGAGCAGATCCCGCTGTCAGTCTCTCACCTAGCTGGCAGGGCTGGATGTCACTCGAGGGAGTCTGCCCCTGACCCTGAGCAGATTTTGCTGTCAGGCTCTCACCTAGCTGGCAGGGATGGATGCCACTCGAGGGAGTCTTCCCCAGACCCCGAGGAGATCCCACTGTCAGACTCTCACCTAGCTGACAGGGCTGGATGTCACTCGAGGGAGTCTGCCCCAGACCCCGAGCAGATCCCGCTGTCAGGCTCTCACCTAGCTTGCAGGGCTGGATGTCACTCGAGGGAGTCTGCCCCAGACCCCGAGCAGATCCCGCTGTCTGGCTCTCACCTAGCTGGCAGGGCTGGATGTCACTCGAGGGAGTCTGCCTCAGACCCGAGCAGATCCCGCTGTCAGGCTCTCACCTCGCTGGCAGGGCTGGATGTCACTCGAGGGAGTCTGCCCCAGACCCCGAACAGATCCCGCTGTCAGGCTCTCACCCAGCTGGCAGGGATGGATGTCACTCGAGGGAGTCTGCCTCAGACCCCGAGCAGAAACCGCCGTCAGGCTCTCACCCAGCTGACAGTGCTGGATGTCACTCGAGGGAGTCTGCCCCAGACCCCGAGCAGATCCCGCTATCAGGCTCACCTAGCTGGCAGGGCTGGATGTCACTCGAGGGAGTCTGCCCCAGACCCCGAGCAGATCCCGCTGTCAGGCTCTCACCTAGCTGGCAGGGTTGGATGTCACTCGAGGAAGTCTGCCGCAGACCCCGAGCAGATCCCGCTGTCAGGCTCTCACCTAGTTGACAGGGCTTGATGTCACTCGAGGGAGTCTGCCCTAGACCCCGGGCAGATCCCGCTGTTAGGCTCACCTCGTTGGCAGGGTTGGATGTCACTCGAGGGAGTCCCACCCTCTCCTGGAGTTAGAAAGATCCCTTTCCTAAGGGTGTAGGGGAGAAGGTCCTTATAGGCGAGTTTGGACTCGCAGGACCAGCTCGACAAAGAGAAGACGAGCCCTGTCCTAAGCCTCCTATTGAGGAAGGCAAGCTCTAACAAGGCATTCCACCCCCTTTCAGTTTTACTTGTGAAATATTTTGACAATTTTGACTCGACATCAACAAGAGAAGGGACAGCTCGCGCGCGAGCTGGGTGGTTGTGAACCCAGCTCGGCAGGTGGTCTATTCCTGGTTAACCTGGGGTGGGGCGAGCTCTTGGGATCCGCTCGCGGGTACAAATCCTAAGCATGCGCTCTAGTGGCAAATTCTGTCCTAGCGAGGTCCAGCAAAGAGGAGGGCTCGCGGGCGAGTGCATCACAGAAGAAAAGTTCAAAACAAAGAAGATAGAAAAGTTTACTTTTCATTTAGTATAAAAATGATTACAAAAGGAGAGCTCGCCTAGGCGAGGTTACAAAAGAGGGGAGAGAATTACAAGAATGAAAAAGGGGTGAGGTCAGCTCTCGCCTCCTCCCCCGGATTGGTGATCTCCGCCCGCCGTTGTCAAAGGCGCAAGGCGCATCGAGCCGCAAAGGGCCCCTGGAGCCTAGGCGCAAGGCGCAAGGCGCAGGCGCGCGCCTGAGGCACATGAGGCGCAAAAATGGGAGAAAAAGGAAATTGAGCGAATTGAGCACCCAATTCGCTGAAATTGAGCGAATTGAGTGCCGAATTGAGCGAATTGGGCACCTAATTCGCTGAAATTGAGCGAATTGGGCGCCCAATTCGCTGAAATTGAGGGCATTGGGAGCCCAATTCGCTGAAATTGCAATTCGCTGAAATTGTGCGCATTGGGCGCCCAATTCGCTGAAATTGAGCGCATTGGGCGCCCAATTCGCTGAATTTCAGCGAATTGGGCGTCAAATCAGCGAATTGGGTGTCAAATCAGCGAATTGGGCGCCCAATTCGCTGATTGGGCGCCCGATTCACTCGATTTCAGCGAATTGGGCGCCCGATTCGGTCAATTTCGGCGAATTGGGCGCCCGATTCGCTCAATTTCGGCGAATAGGGCGCCCGATTCGCTCATTTTCGGCGAATTGGGCGCCCGATTCGCTCATTTTCGGCGAATTGGGCGCCCGATTCGCTCAATTTCGGCGAAGTGGGCGCCCGATTCGCTCAATTTCAGCGAATTGGGCGCCCAAGTGCGCCTTGGGGGTGCCTCGAGTGCGTCTTAGATCAGTTGTTGGCCATCTCAAAAAAAAATTTTGAAAAAAAACACCTTGAGTGACTCAGGCGCGCCTTTGGTGCGCCTGGGAGCCTGTAAGGCGCGCGCCTGGGCGCGCCTAGGCCGCGCCTGGGGCACATCGCCCGCATCAGCCTTGCTGAGGCGCGGTGGGCTGCGCCTGGTGCGCCCGGCGCCTCAGGCGCGCCTAGGAGCGCGCCTTGACAACATAGCTAGAGGGATTGTCCTTGAAATCCTTCCCAAAAAACATGTCGAGGCTGTTGTCTTCCTTCTCGCTTGGCGGCGTGGGCGGGAACAGACTCGGCATGAGGTCTCGGACCGTGACCTCCTCGCAGCCCTCCAACAACACCATCATATCCTTCATGATTTGCAGGGTGCATTCGGCGGATTCGATTGAGTTGACCCGCAACCTTTCAACGACCTCAGCCTCGCCAAAGATCCTCGGGCTCTTGTACGGGAAGGGGGGCTCGCTGCCACCTGGAGGGAGGAAGGCTTCCGCCTGGCGGGCTATTTCGCCATGAAGCCCCATGTTTTCCTCACTCAGCTTCGCGTTCTTCCCTTCCATCTCGGCGGTGCGAGCCTCCAGCTCGGCAGCGCGGGCCTCCAGCTCGGCGGAGCGAGTACGGAGCTTGTTATTCTCTTCCTCCAGCCCGACGGCGCGATTCCGCAGTTTTCTAGCGGCCTCGGCATCCTGAGGCAAGAACAGGTAAGTAAATCTGAAGCTAAAAATCCTAAGTAAAAAGAGAAAGGGATAACCAGTGCTTACCAGTCCGTCGACACCCTTGGCGAGCAAGTCCTCGGCAATGCCGAGCCTCCTCTCCAGGTCAACGACCTTGTCCTGGGCCAGGTCGGCTTCTGCTCAGCCTTCTGCAGGAGGTGGCTGAGGTTGAAGCCGCGACGAACCACCATGTTGTGGAGCTCTAGTGCCCGCATGTGGGCCTGCAGGCCCTCATGGCCGAGTTGGCGCATGGTCATGCGCTTATAGGCCGCGACATCCTCGCGCTCGTAGAGGCCGAAGCCGAGCGCGTAGGCTTGACCGGAGGAGGGCTCGCGGTCGGCCCAGGAGGGTTGGAGGGTGGAGACAGAGATCCTGTGGGCCGACTCGTCCCATTGGACCACGGGCTCGCCGGCCGAGTCCTTCCACCTCCCCCCAAGGCCGAAGAGGGGGTGACCCTTCGGCGGGCCCGACTCGCGGGCCGGGGTCTTCTTGACTGCAGGAGCAGAGGGCTTCCCTCCCTCCTGCTCTTTGCATGTTGTCTCCTTCAGCGGGCTCCCCGGCGATCCGTCCGGAGTGGTCTCGGGCGAGCTCATGTACTTGGGCTGTTATTGTTGTTGCTTCGCCCGAGAAACCACCACCGCTTTCAGCTTCTTCTGCGGTGGATGGCGGCGAGGCGATATGGACCCCGCGGGATCAGCCCGCTTCTTGCCAGAGGGCTTGGACGACGACGACTCGTCTCGGCAGGCAGCTGCAGCCGCCTTCTCGCGGGCGAGAGGGCCGAGGAGTAGTCCCGGATCCGCAAAAGGCGGGTTCTCGGGAATCAGTCGCTCCCCTGCATAAATAACTTAGTTAAAACACCGATGGATTTGGCGAGATCTGGCAAGGAGGAATGTTGAAAGATATACCTTCGTCGGGAAGGACGAGGAGGAGCGAGTCGAGGCCCCTTCGGAGGAAGGCGACCTCGAAGTCCTTGTGGAGAAAGAACTTATGGAGCTCGGCGCCGTTGCCGGACATGGTGGGGGGTCGGTATACCTCCTCGCCCTTCTGCTGGGGCGAGTAGGGGACGTTGCCGAGATCGCCCTTGATGAAGACGATCTTGGTAATCCAGTTGTGATGTTTGTTCACGATCTCGCAAACCTTGATTAAGGAGCCCCCGAAGAAGGCGACGCCGTTGGGAGTCGCCTTGTAGGTGAAGAGTTTCCTGAACACGGTCAGGTTGAACTCGATTCGCTCCCGGCAGAGGAAGCTCGCGAACGACACCATCATGGCAATGGAGTTCAGGTTCAGCTGCGCGGGCACCGCGCCGAAGTACTTGAGGATCTGGCGGATTTCCGGCCAGAGCGGAAGGCGCAACCCCACCTCGAAGTGCGGGATAGGGAAGGCGAGCTCTTCGGAGTAGAAAGTATTGATGGCCTCTCCCTCCCTGCGTCGGCGCGCCTCGAAGCCAGGGGGCTTGAAGTCGGCATTGAACGCGGCGAACTCCTCCGTCGTGTTCCCCTCAAAGAAACAGTAGTTAGTGAAGTGCTGAGCGCACTAGGAGCGACCGTCGGAATCAGGATTAGTCTTGCCCATGCTCGCGGAAGGCGTAGAGAGCGAGTACGGGTAGGAAGAAGGCGAGCAGGGGAGGAAGGTACGGAAGCAATAAAAGCAGTAAGTCGGGGTAGGTGAGGGGGTCTATTTATAGGAAAAGGGATCAAGGGTCGAGCCGACCGATCGGTCCAGCTCGCCTAACCCAGCTCGCCTAACCAAGCTCGCCGACTTCCAAAACCCGTCCCATCACGTGCCAAGCAAGGATATTATATTCGAACAACGAGCAAGAAAATCTAAAAATATTCTAAGTTATTACAGATCCGGGAAGGTCATTGTTCAAAGAAATCAAATGCGAATAAACAAAGTAGTAAGTTCGGTACATGCACGAGCTGAGGGGGCAGGAGGCGAGTTCTGGTAGGCCCGGCAGGGGGGCGTTCTTTACCTCCCCGGTCTCGCGTCTCCTTCCCCGCAGGTCGGTGCGAATCGCGGAGCTCGCGGATCCGCTTCAAGCATCCCCGGGCGGCCAGAAGGTTCTTGTCCAGCTCCTCCAGCATCGGTGAAAGGGACGTCGCCTCGCCCTCCGGGTCCTCCCTCGCCTACTAGCCACGCGCACTCCCGCTGCAGCACGTCGTTGTCCTCCCGCAATCGGTGGAGCTCGCGTACCATCTTTTTGAGGACCTCAATTCCTCGCTTCGTCAGCTCGGGGCCCCCCAGCTCGGCGTCCAGGAAGGACTCCAAGGTCTTCGGCGAAGGAAGGGGCGCGTAGCGAGCTCGCTCCAGGGATTCGTCGGCCTCCGATTAACTGAAGAAGGCTGCAAAAGTAGTTGAACAACAATGAGAAAGGAGATCACACCAGGGCAACTATCGATAAGAACCAATAAAGGACAACTTGCCTGAGGAGCTCGGCGCCTCGAAGGAGAGGCGAGGTGGAGGCATCTTCAGATTCTTACCACGGCCCGGAGGATGCACTCTGGGCGGAAGAAGGCTGAAGCTCGACACTTGGATAGTTCCAGCACCATCCCTCGAAGTCTCGGCAAGCTGAGAAAAGGGAACGCGGGCTGGCGAGCCCGGTCTTTGCGAGCTCAACCACAGAGTCCTGAAGGGCGGGGACGGGTCGCGTTGACAAGCCTCCGGAGCCTTAAACTGCGGGTCGGCAGGAAGAATATTGGCTCGCGGAGAGGTGACCTCTCCGTCCCCATCCCGACAGTCCTGGCCGGCGCAGAGGTCAATGAAATTCCCCTCCTTCCCAGGGGCAGGAAGGGTAGAGGAGCCGGTCTCAGGCTCCAGGGTCATTTTCAAGTCTTGGAAGACGCGCTCGGACGCTTCTGCGTCTGTGGCTTCACCCTCTTGGCAGAATTAGACTCGACCGGGACGCTCCGCGGGATGTTAAGGGGAACGGAGGTTAGGCTGGCGACACGAGCAAAGGTGACCTCGCGAGCCTTCGCAAGCCTCTCTTGGAGCTCCTTGGGGAAAGGAATCTCAGCAAATTCAGAGCGAAGGGGAGTGACAAAGGTCACCCAGGTACGCAGACGCATATTTATAGCTGCTGGTGGACCCCGTCGAAAGATTCTCTGGCTCCTGCCACACTCGCCGAATCCCGTGGGGTTGGATGTTTCTTTCCGAGCTTGTGCCAACCTCGCAAAGGGCGGGGATTGTGTACAACCCCGTATCCGGCGAGTGGGTCAGCAGGAGCCAGACCTGCCAAATCAGGCAGTCCGAGTTCCTGGGCGAGCTCGGCAGGAGGGGGAGCTTGACAGTCTCTGGCTCGCCCAGGCGGGGTGAGATTCTTTTGGGAGGCGAGCTCGTACTCGCCAAGCCCTGTTCGTCGAGCTCTGGGCTGTTCGTCGAGCTCTTGGACCTTCGTCGAGCTCTGGGCCCTTCGTCGAGCTCTGGGCTGTTCGCCGAGCACGCGACGTGCGAGTAGGGCAGGCCGGGCCCGTACTCGCCCAAGGTCAAAGATAGGCGGCGAGTGCCTGCTCCATCGAGCACTCGCCGCCCTTGCCGAGTAGGGTTTGTTGAGGGCTACTCGCCCAGTGATCTGTGAGGTGTTTTTACCATTTTTCTCCCGCTGGCCTGCCCATAGTCAGTTAGAACAACAGAGTTACGCTGTTGGCAGACCCAGTTGGGCTGCACATAGCTGTTTAGAACAACGGAGGTTGGCTATTTGCAGGATGTTTTCAGAAATCTATAAAGAGGACCCAAGGGGTACCTCAGAAGACATTCTTACTTGTCTCCCAGTCTTCTAACGCTTTCTGAGGTACCTTAGCTCGACATTTGGCTAAGGAGGGGAAGCGCTCAGTGATCTTCCGGGTGTGTGGTGGGTCCTCTGCGCCGGGCCCTTGGTCCAGTCCCTTGTTCTTTTTCCTTGTTGTTTTTCTTGCAGGAGAGAAGTAGGTGCGCGATCACCCCTTCCCCAAGGGTGAACTCCATCGAGACCGAATTCTCGGTTTCAACAATCACAGTGTCACAAGGCTGCTTGTCCTCGCTCTCGTGACCATACTCACTAGCCATACTAGTATCTCTCTCCACCTTTATCATACGATCATAATCAGATTCAACTTTAAGATCACATGGGCATTGAGTCTCATCAAAATGAGAAGTATCAAAATCAGGTGCCAGGTATCTCACATTAGTGGGAGCACTACTAGAAGAATCGATGGCTTGACCTAAATCCCTCGGCTTTCTGCTGTTGGCTCTTCCTAATGCAGATCTAAAGTGATGAAAATGATCATCCAAGCGATCAAATTGATCAAGAACTAAACGCTGAAATTCGGCCTCAGGTATCTCTATTTGCGGGATATTAAGAGGGTCTTGACTTGTGATGTGATCCCAACGATGGTGACCTCTATAGAGCTCATGAGGTTCATCTAGACAGTCATTCCTAACATAATCAGATCATTCTCGTAGGTGGACGTGAGTCCTACGATCGTGCGGTGGTGATCACGCATATACATACTCAGATTCCTCAACTATAGGAGATGCGTATCGACGATGATCTGAATGATACTCAACTCTATCATCATAAGATCGTGGAGAGGTGTAATGATGATAACATGAGGACCTCTTGTAGTGGTGGTTGTCTCTAGCATAATGGAATTGTCTCGAAGGGTCGACACGATCCCTAGAAGTGACGTGTTGCGCCTGAGGATAATCATCATAATAATAATGATGTTTCTCAAGTGAAGGCGAGGGATAGTCATAATAGTACGACATAGGAAAAAACCTATACACTCAATTATTGTGTGTTAACACGAAGCCCGAATCTAGGCTCTGATACCAATCTGATGCAGCACGAGTCTATAGGTGGTGGGTAACCGATGCCCTAACCTTAGATGCAGCGCAAGCAACCACGCGACGAAAGCAAAGACCTACGACGACCCCAAAATGATATGCAAGCAAACATTCAATCTAATGAAATTTGACTCATGCATGGGTAAATGCCAAGGACAGCCCGATTTAATTTGAGCAAATAATTAAAATAAATTTAAGCAGGTGCACATTTGTTCACATAAAATTGAATTGAAAAAGTAGACACGAGTCCACAAATATTAGATGCTCAAGTAATTTAAAGAGTGTCCTGCAAATCCAATGATTTCATAATAATAGAAACATATAATCTTTCATCCAACAAAATAAAGTTCCAAATGCACAACAATAGAAGATAACGACTCAAAACAATGACTTACACATGCAGGTGGCGGCGAAAAGCAGGGATCAAAGGCTGCTGCAGTTTTTAGGAGGGCTGGTCGGCGGGATGCGGAGTAGGAAATTGCTGGGTAATGGGTAGTAATGTATGAGGGCTTGAATCAGAATATTGTAAAAAAGTGTTGCTGGTTAGGTTGTTTGGAGACTCACGGTGAAAGGAATGGGGTGCAGGGAGGGAATTTTGGGGATAATGATCAATAAAAACAGCCTGGAGGAGGTTTTAGGGCTGCAGCCAGTGTGAAATTGCAAAGTGGAGTTTTAAAACAAGCAAGGTTTACGGGATTGTGCGGGTTGCGATTTCCAAGCATGGGTTTAATAGGAGAAATGGAGGATGTTGGCAGAGGGTTCAGGGGATTGTGCGGGTTGGGGTTTCCAAGCGTGGGTTTAATAGGAGAAATGGAGGATGTTGGCAGAGGGTTCGCGGGACTGTGTTTGGGCGGTCTTTCTGTGTCGGACTCGGCGGGATGGGAAGGGTAGTGGGGGTGTGGGTTGCTGGAAAGGTTAGGGGAGGGCGTGGAGAAGGAGAAAGGATTACGGTGGATGAGCAGTGGAGGACGACGCGAATGGATTTTACCTTGGAGTCGCACCAAGGAGTTGGTTCCCGGTGTTGCACCGAGAAGAGGCGCGACCGACAGTTTCACGAAAAAACCATCGATCCCCTAACCGAATTTGCATGTATAAGTACTCATAACAAAATTAGGCACCCGGATCGGACGGCTCAGAATGTTTAAGCCGATCGGGTGTCAAAACAATACAAAAACATAAAATAAATACATGAAATCGACTGGAAACAATCATCCGGATGCATTCGTGGACTCGGATCGTCCGAATGGATAGCGGATCATCATGATCCCCATCAATTAGCTTCTGAAACTACCAGAACATCTTAAGAATTGTTGTATGTGGCTTTAAAATTATTTTTGAGTAATGCTGGTGATTTTCTAGGTAATGAATGAAGGCCCTGGGCATATTCCTTTGCACAAAATTCCAGAAAATATGGTAAAGCAGTTGGAGTGGTGCAATGAGGCGCCATTTTATACCCTCGGTCCCCTGACAACTGATATAGCTCCTGGGTACGATCATATTACTTCAGCCATTGGTGCAGCAAACATTGGAGCTCTTGGTACTGCACTTCTATGTTATGTTACACCTAAGGAACATCTTGGGCTGCCAAATCGTGATGATGTGAAAGCAGGTGTTATTTCATACAAGATAGCTGCCCATGCTGCTGACTTGGCGAAGTGCCATCCCCATGCACAAGCATGGGATGATGCGCTAAGCAAGGCAAGATTTGAGTTTAGATGGATGGATCAGTTTGCCTTATCATTAGATCCTATGACTGCTATGACCTTCCATGATGAAACCCTACCATCTGAGGGTGCTAAGATCGCACATTTCTGCTCCATGTGTGGACCCAAGTTCTGCTCAATGAAGATAACTGAAGATGTACGCAAGTATGCTGAGGAGAATGGATATGGAGCACCAGAGGAAGCTTTAAAGCAGGGAATGGAAGCCATGAGTGCTGAGTTTCTAGCTGCCAACAAAACTGTTAGTGGAGAGCAATGCGGTGAAGTTGGTGGGGAAATCTATGTTTCTGAGAGCTATGCCACGCACCGATAAAAGATTGGTCTTAGTTATGTTTATATTTTATTTATTTAGTGACGATCTGTTTTATTAGCCTCTTTCAGATCCTTCGGGGCTTCTAGCTCATGGTTACATTGCTTGAGGGTAACTTTTTTTAACAATGTAACTATTTGATTAAAAAAGTAATTATTTTTCACATGAAACCTACGTAGTCATTTTACCTATGCTCTTTTTGGTACTGCTTATGCTCTTTTTGAGACCTCTTATGCTCACAAATGTAATTTTGCAGATTTTTGTTTGTGCAGCTATTAGAAAATCACTTATTTTAAAATTATTTATAAGTTGATTTTTCATAAGATATTCAGGTTTATCTTATGATTTCTCATAAGCCCTTATCTCTTTAAAAAAGTTCTAAGCTGGTTTTTTGTCGGGCCGCGATATTTTTGTCCGGACGCTATTTTTTCTGTCTAGATATGATTTTTTTGCACGTGTGCGTGCAATTTTTTCACCCGTGCATGATTTATTTGTTCGGCCACGATTTTTTCGCCCGAGAGTGTTATTTTCTCCCGGGCGCATTTTTCGTCCGAGCGTGATTTTTTTTCGCTTGAATGCATTTTTTGGCGTGATTTATTCGTTTTCCCATGATTTTTTCTTCGACGCGAATTTCCCGCCCAATCACGATTTTTACAATCGGGCGCGATTTCTTTGCCCGGACGTGATTTTTTTCGCCCGGGCATGATTTTTTTTCGCCCGGGCGTGATTTACTCTCCTGAGCGCTATTTTTTTTTCTCCCGGTCACGTTTTTTCGGGTGACCGCGAATTTTAAGCTCAGGAGCGAATTTTTTGTCGCCCGACCTCATTTTTTTCGCTAGGGCGCGACATTTTTGGCCGCCCGGGAGTGATTTTTGTACATGGACGATATTTTCATCCGGCCGCGATTTTTTCACTCGACCTCGATTTTTTGGCCCGGATGCGATTTTTTCGCCATACGCGATATTTTCTGACTGGTCATGATTTTTTCGCATGTGTGCGAGTTTTTCGCCCGAGCGTGAATTTTTTGTTGGGAGTGATTTTTCGTCCTGACGCGTTTTTTTATAGCTCGGACGTGATTTTTTCGCCCGGGCGTGATTTTTTCGGACGAGTGCGATTTTTTTGCTCGGGCGTATTTTTATCCGCGCCCGGGAAAATTATCACGCCCGCACGAAAAAATGTCGTCCGGTGAAAAATCTTGCATCTGGGCAAAAGATCGTCCGGGCTAAAAAAATACGCGTTCCGATGAAAAATTACGCCCGGTTAAAAAAATTGCATTAAGGACGAAGAATCTCTTCTGGGATAAAAAATTGCGTTTAGGCAAAAAAATCGTTACAACGCGAAAAAATTACGGTTGGGGGAAAAATTGCTACAACGCGAAAAAATTACATCCGGGACGAAAAATCGCGTCCGAGCTGAAAAAATCGCGTTTGGGTGAAAAATTGTGTCAAGATCGGAAAAACTCCCATCCGGGCGAAAAATACTTCCTGGCGAAAAAATCTCGTTCGAGTCGAAAAAATCTCGTTCGAGTCGAAAAAATCTCGTTCGAGTCGAAAAAATTGCGTTTGGGCGAATAATCTTGTCCAGACTAAAAAAATCGCGTTCGGACGAAAAATCGCGCGTCCGGAAGAAAAAGTGCATTCAAACGAACAAATCCTTATGAATAAATGAAACTTTAGATCAAAAGTTTTGAACTAACTATCCAAACAGTCTACTTATATCATTGTTTTTATAAAATCTATCTTCAATCACCACTTTTAAATCAAGAGCTTATTCATTAACATAAATTGTTCTAAACAAAGCTTTAAGATAACAGGATTTCTGAGGATAAGATGCGATCTAGAAGTAGATGGATAATATTGAATTGACTCAAAATACTCTTTTTGAGGCTAAATATTGGCCTATATTGGAACTGGTGAGTATTTGTATACAAGGGTATAGAAGTTAAATATGGACCTATGTGTGTGTACAAGGGTATTTTAGTCTGTTCCTAAAACCTTATAGAGGGTATTGTATATAACCCAAGTGAGTTGATTGAATGTTCTATTCACTTTCACATGGTATCAAAATCGATGGAGAGATTCTTGATGCATGCTAGATCATAGTTTAGTCCCATTTGAGATAGACATAGTATATGCTGGTACTTAGTCTTCCTATGATTTTTTCTACAACTCATTCCGACATACCTGTCATTCCTAGAGCTGTCATAGTTCCGGTTCAGTTTTTGTTTTGATTAAAATTATGAACCGAGCCGCTAAGATGTATGTTCTTCAATTTAGAACCAAAATTTTATTTGGTTTGACCGGTTTCAGTTTCAGAATAATTTTTGGAACTGTCGTGTTAACGGTTTTGGCTCAACAAGAATCAAACCCGAACCGATCACTAATGGTTTTGTTCGGTTCTATGCGTTCGATCCAATTTTTGTTATAGTTTTAATCATTTATAACTATATAATTTGAGTCATTAGACGCATTCAAAAAGATTATTATCTTTTTAAAAATGTATATTTGAAAAGTAAATTGGAATTCAAATGATTGGAGTAATTTTCATGATTTTTTAAGTCTAAATATATTAAATTGTAATAATACCAATATGCATGTAATAATATCTGTTTTGACACACTGAATAGAAAAAGAATGAGTAATATTACATGATTATAATTTTGGATCTTAAAGCCCATATTCACCCCCTCTAAGGGTACTGTAAGATCCAATAAGTAGTATCAAAGCGAGGTTACTTCAAAAAGGATTAAAATCCTGAAGTAAGATGAACAACGTGAATCATGCATTCCTTGAGGGTCAAAGTGTGAGTAGACCTCCACTATTTATGGGGAGTGACTACTGCCACTTGAGAACTCGCATGAATTCCTTTTGATCTCCTTTGAAGAACTCTCCTTCGAAATGAGTTGGGAAAACCCCTTCCTTCCCTCTAGATGGCTAGGGCAAACTCCCCTTTCAAATTTTGTGAAAAACCATCTCTTGAAACTCAATTTCGGGCTGTTTTAAATAAAGAAAGCTGTGCAGGGAGCTGCCGCGCAGCAGTAGCGTGCTATCTTCAAATTCCTTCCTTATTTTCTTTTCAATTTCGTGGTTTTTGCCTTTTTAGGAATAAATTATTCCACGAAAGTAAGATATATCCTTGTCTTCCAAATGATATTAGATGTTTCTTTTGGTTTATTAATCAATTCATGATTGATTGGAGATGATGGTTCACTACACCAGAGGTGGCTGCGAAACCCTAATTGTGTGTTGTCTGTTGTTCCCTGAAGGAAAAGAAATGCGCGCTTATATAGTAATTTGAAAATATACTACCGCCGACGCTAAGGTTATCACGCGGCGGTATCTCTTTTTACGCGTTGTTGTCAGCTGTCCATCACCATATTAAGAAAAATCAAAAAATATTCTTTTGCCGCTTTTTGCTAGCGCGACATAGTTGTAAGCGCGTCCTGGTAGTCTAGTCAACCGTCTCTTCTTGGCGCTCCAGCTCTTCTCGACGATACCTACTCTTCTCGATGCTACTGACTCGACGATCGTCGACATGGCTAACGCAGAGCGGTAGTCTTAGCGTCCGACGATAGGTTACAGAGGAAATCTGCCATCCCCATCTTGTAAGCCGACATGGCTAGTGCAGGCGGTAGGGCTAGCGTCTAGTGGTAGTGAAATTGAGGGATAGATCTTATGTTTACTCTAGAGGGATGAATAGAGTATTAAAAATTTATTAACTTGTTTTTATAGCTGATTAAAAGTTAGTGATATATATATATAAGTATAAAGAGAAATATCACAGCACACAAGCAAAAAGTATAGAAAAACCAGATGACACAAGAAGTTTATAGTGGTTTCCTAATAAACCTGAGTACTTCCACTCTTCTACCACCCTGGTAGGAATCCACTACAGGTTTTTGATCAGGTGCCCTACCACCACAAGTTTTTGCTCAGGTGCCCTATCACCACAATATCTATTTTCTGAGGGAGAACTAGCAACCCTTTGAGCTTTTGATCAGGAGCCCAAAAACC
The DNA here is from genome assembly GCA_039513925.1 of Platanthera zijinensis. NCBI lineage: Eukaryota > Viridiplantae > Streptophyta > Magnoliopsida > Asparagales > Orchidaceae > Platanthera > Platanthera zijinensis. Next base: position 147,137,623 of record CM077086.1, read on the forward strand.
AATCTAAGTCTTTTGATCAGGAGACTTAACAACCAAAAGGGGCTAACTTTTGAAGGGAGTTAAAACCCTGTACACAGGAAATGGAAAAGTAAAAATGATATTTTCTCTATCTCAATGCTCTGAGATGACTAGTAGATTTTGATGTTGTCAATGCTCTCCCTGAGTTGTATGAATCTGATCAGGAATGGAAGATTTTCTTCAGGGTGTAGGCCTTCAAATGATGTTGCTCTTCAGAAATTTTTTGGACGGATTTTGATTAGTTGTCCCTTGAAAGCCTGAAACAGATGAAGAACACTGAGTGTGTGAGAGCTTTTTTGTTCTTCACTGATTACTGATTGCTTTTCTTTTTCACTGATTCACTGCCTTGTTGTTATTTTCCTTTCTCTCTCTGTATATCTATGTCTGTGTATCTCTCAATAATAAATCCTTCTGAAAGAAAATTACTTTATATATGTTTTCAAATTCAAGACCATTTGAATTTTAAATTGTTTCCTGAAATCCTCTACAGAAATTCTGGAATCCTGAATGGTTAATTTATGTCGTGAATGTATTTCCCTAACTGTCCCAGTGAATATGGTAGACAATAACTCTCTGAAAACCATAATTAATGCTGCCCAGAACAGGTATATTCTTGAGAATATGTAGCATTAATTATCAGAGCATTACTGACTTAATATAATTGAATTTGAAATCAAATTGATATACGAACTGAGAAACTGCAGAGAAGAATAGTCGAACAGAACCTGGAAGGAGTTAGTCAAACTCAGCAATGATTTCATCGACCTGAACTCCAAGTTCGTCGAGCTAAGAATTCTCCTTCGTCGAGCTGAGCTCCAAGATCGTCGAGCTGAAAATATACTTGACAATTTGAGCTCCAAGTTTGTCGAACTGAGATAGTCCTTCGTCGAGCTGAACTTATGATATAAGATCATAGTTCGTCGATCTCAGCTAGACTTTCATCGAGCTCAACTCAGAGAAGGAACTCTAAGTTCGTCGATTTGAGATCGACGATCGTCGAGCTGAGTTCAGCTATCGTTGAATGACTTTCCTGCAATCAATTTAATTGCTTTTCCTTTGAGGTCTTCTGTCTCTAAAGTATTCATAAGTGGAGTACTGACATTCTAAGAAGGTGTTGCTTACTTTGACCCCGGAAAACCTATGACCCTAGACTATACATGTTGGGTCATCTAAATAACCTAATAGTAGTCCTCGCCCAAATCCGAACTGGGCTTTTAATAATCTCTCCATATTTGAGTGAGGATACTATTTACAAAGAATAAAGCAAGAAATTATATCTAGCTGAAATAAAACATTCAATATATATATATATATACAATTGTGCTTTGAAAAATATACAACAATAACAAAATTCAGAATGCATAGGCAGAAAATTAAGAGTCTTTCTTTGAAGAATCTAAAGAAGGTTTTGTGAAAATCATTTTCCTTTTTGGATCCTCTGCTTCTCTTTGGGTCATCTTCATGTCTTGTACACCAAGAATTTTTACAGTTGCAGCTCTGGGTACTACAGCTTCAGGATGCAAATTCATATAGGTATCAACATTGAAAAGATTTTGTACCTGATATTTCTCCAGTTCTTTCTTCCTGTAAGAAGACATAGTAGAGAATTGAGAGGCATCCTTTCCTTCTTTCTTGGCTTTCCTTATTTGAGATAGAGCTATCAGCTCATTGAACCTGGCCATTATATAGTTGGGATCCAATTCTGGATCTTAAGCAGGAGAGGGAGGTCTCTCTGGACTTGATTTATCTTCTTGAACATCTTGAGCTTTCTACTGGCTGCTTTGACTATCAAACTACTGCTGTTGTTTCTTCTGTCGACTTCTTGATTGAGTTTCTAACTTAGAGGGTCTTTCTTTGCTGCTAGGAGTAGGTCTTGATGGATGGGAATAAGAAGCAGACCTTTGAGCTTGAGAAACATTGCCTGCTGATCCTGCTGCAGGAGGAGGTCCTCTCCAATACTTCTTAGGAGGAGAATTGTATCTCTCATCTTCTTTCTTCTCTTTTGCTCATTCTTAGAAAGTCTCATCAAGTAGGGAGTTTCTAGAGTGAGAGTAATATTGTGAAAAATATAGTAGGGAGTATCTACTATTGGATTTGGTATTGGTACAACCTTTGCTAGAGCCTTCTTCTTAGGTTTTCTCTTCTTAGAACCAAAATTTTCTGAATCATCATCATCATTATCAGAATCACTAGCAAGATTATCATATAACTCATCAATTTGCTTAAACAAATCAGCTTGATTTATAGCTTGAACCTCTGACTCTATAGATGCAATATTTGTAATATCTTGATCTTGAACACTGTCAATTTCTGATTCTATGTCTTGAAACATAATTTCATCAAGATCTAGCATGGGGGACTCAGACCAAGCATAAGTTAGAGGAGAGAAAGCCTTTGGCTCTATAACAGAAATACTGGAAGAAATAATACATAAACTATTTCTAATTTCTTATAACACAGAAGGTTCTACTGGAGCAGAATAACAAACAATTGTTTTAGAATAATCAGATACTGTATCAGCCGGTGTATTTCTGCTATAAACTGTATCAAAAGAATGAAGTAATGAATAAATGTCAACTGTGGGATTAATGATGAAATCACCAACAGTGATCATTGCTGCATCAACTGACTCTTCTTCTAAACAAATCATTTCAGAATCATCATCAAGAATTTCAACTATTTCTACTGCTGGAAAATCTACTGCAGCTGTTGCTACTACTGCTGCTACTGGAGGAGCTTCTTTATTGGACATCTCCCCCTGCCTGGTTTCAGAGAGACCTGAACCCAGGCACCTAGAAGAAGGGATAAAGGCAGAGGAAGAAAGCTGAGCAGTTAGAAGGGAAATAGAAGTAGTGAGAGGGGAAACATCCTCAGCTATGAGCTTCTTATGAGAGGGAGTGATGAATTGAAGAAGATCATTAGCAATGTCAGAGAAGTTTAGATATATGGGATCAGGAGTAGAAGGGGTATAGGTGGATTGGTGACCACAGTTGGAACAGATGGAGAGAGCTTAACGTAGGTCTGAATGTTGGAAGTTAGGAATGTTGATGGAATATTGGATGGAGGGATGGCATCAGGAAGTTCATCTTGAAGAGGTCAATGTTGTGGAGAGGGTTTAGTAGATGGAGATGAGAGTAGATTGAAGGTAGGGAATGACAGAGGTTGATCAGGAAGAGTAGAAGTGGATGGAATATCAGCAATATGTGATGGAAGAGGTGATTGTCACAACCCGCATTTTCTCCGAATTAAAGAATTATCAGAGTATGAGAAAACGTGCGTCATGATGCCACGTCAAGCAGGGGATAACTGCTGACGCTCAGGCAAAACCATCTATTACACTTAATGAAAGAAATTTATGAGTTTAATGATTAGAAAATCAGTTATATAAAAGAGGCCATATCCCTCGGCTCAGTGGATCACCTAGTCCACAGTTAAAAATTATACTTAAGCGCTGTGGAAAAATACTTTATTCAGGTTTGACATCCTAAGAAGTGCATAAGAGCCCTAAGAGCACCACTTATGCCATGCAAGACTCTACATTTAATTTATATTATATATAAGAAAACGATCTTTATACGTTATTTGGAAAATAGTGATTTACCTTTATAAAACATGCTGATCATGCAATAATCTTATAATAATAATAGTTGTAGTTTTAAAATAACTAACAACCTAGCATAAATCCTCGTCAAAGCAAGTAGACTATCTTCAGAAAAATGGTAGCAGCAAAAGTAGTATATCTAGTACAAAGGTAAAAACTACCAGTGGGCGCCAACAACCTGACACGAACCCACGGGCAAATATGTTTGTCTGTAAGAAAAGTACTGAAAAACTACCTCACTAACAAAGCAACAAGATCTCCAAAGTCCAAGAGACCACCAACAACACCACCGCAACCTAGCCACCAAACTGGCTACTGCTCAGAACCTGAGGCATTCAAAAGAAGAAAGGATACCTCAGCAAGCAAAACAAGGAAAATTTGCATGGAAGTGTCAACCAGGGAATGAATAAAAGAGAAAAACACACAGTAGAAAAAGTCACAACTGCCCAAGGCAAGACAACAAGGAATGCACTATGTGCGAGGAAACAGCACCAACCCTACCCAGAAACTACATCCTGCAGGGTCTACTACGCTACCAAGAGCCCAAAGTGCTGCAATCTACCAAGAAAGAAACATCTAACACCCTAAGCTGTGGGAGATGGTAGTAGCTAAAACAAACAGCATGGATCCGGGTTGGAGGCAAACTCAGTCCCCCAACCACCATTTCTAAGACAACAAGCTTGAGGGTCTACATGTTTAAGCACAAGGGACCTTCCACCCCCTTGCCAAGCCCGTACCTGGAGCAAGATAGAAGAATAAGGGTGGCCTTGGCTAAATTACACAACACCTCCCCCATGAAGAGCTTCAAACCACCACTACTAACCACGACCCACGATTCGGCCATTAGGAAAGAAAAATATGGCCGACAAGGAAACTACAAAAATAAACAAGGAATTCACTTGGGAATGTAAATCGAGGAAAAAGAAATACTGTTGAAGTTACTCAACACGGCTCGGCGTTGAGTGGGACCCATTCAGTGCCTAACCAGACCTTGGCGTTGAGTGAGTTAGCCTCACTCAGTGCCAAAATAGCCATGACATTGAGTGAGAGTCACTCACTCAACGCCCTCCGCAATAACAGCTCTGGCATTGAGTGAGCTATCCTCACTCAACGCAAAAACAGCTATGGCGTTGAGTGAGGTCCACTCCCTCAACGCCTTCAACCAAAACCATAAATCCCAACAGTGGCGTTGAGTGAGTCTACCTCCCTCAACGCCAAAGCAGCTTTGGCGTTGAGTGAGGTCAACTCACTCTACGCCAAAGTTCATTTCCGCAGGAAAACCCTAAGCCAACGCCAACAAGAGGAGGTCGGCGGGAATGCCGACTGATTCTCGCCGAATCGGAGGGAATGCAGGATGATTCTCGCCGAATCGGCGAGAATCCAGAAGGATTCTCGACGATCAGCGGGAATCAAGGATGATTCTCGCAGAATCGGCGGGAATCAAGGATGATTCTCTCCGAATCGGCGGGAATCAAGGATGATTCTTGCCGATTGGTGGGAATCACGTCGAAATCGGCGGGAATCAAGGATGATTCTCGTCGATTTTGACTTAGACGAAAATTTTCACTCAATCACCCCACCACTCAGCCGCAAAGAACAAACCGTACTATTGCTTTGAGTGTGTCCACCACACTCAACGCCAAGTCCGGGCGGCTTTTGGCTTTGAGTGTGTGCATCACACTCGACACCAAAACCCGAGAGTCTACCAAGACTGGTTCTAACCAGAGCCCTACCACAATAACCTCCCTCACTCTCTCTCTCGGCTCCACCCGCAAAAGCACCCAACTAGAACTACAAATCTGGAGTCTAAATGGTTAAAACAACCATCGGGTTGAGCAAAACAGCACAAGGAGGGGATTCATAGGCGAATCTAAGCCCTAAATTCAGCAAGGTAAAAGAGAAAATGCTTGGTTTCTACCCTAGGGCTAACCGGGAAACATTCTAGAATATCAAAAGAACAACAATGGCAAGGGCAAGAATACCACTTGCCTCGATTTCTGGAGAAGCTTGGTCGGCCTTCCCTCCTCTTCGTTCTGCACTAGGAGTAGCACCTAACAAGCAAACCCGCACTTTAATGGCGGAAAAGCACAAGAACCGGAAATCCAAGTCTCCTAAAACTCTACGAAAATCAAACCTCTTACCGTCGAAATGAAGATCTGAGCGAGAGCAAGACAACGCCGCTTTCGGAATCGAAATCCGTCCACGAACACTCCCGGAATCGCCGTCCGAAGGGGAAGCAGGTCCGGCGGTTCTCCTCTATTTTCCGCGAATAGGAGCAGCGGTTTCTTCTGGTCTCGGAAAGAAGGAGGAAGGAGTAGTGGGACTGCCACTCCTTAATAAGGCTTTTATATAAGCTTTAAGGCATCGGTTCAGCAAAACTGAACCCAACCGCCTGCTCCTTACATTAAAAAAAAGAATTTCTTCTAGTCTTTACTAATGGCACACCCAAAGCGACGCGAAAACCAAACTACCTCGGAATTCGACGAAATTCGCACCGTAGTTAAATATCCACGCTACGAACACAACATCGAAGTCGAAATTAACTTTCGACGAACAGAACTCGGGTTATACCCTCCCGAAGCCAAAACAAAAGCATCCCCCGAGAGGCCACACCGGGTCACCCAAAATGACTCGACTTGCTAGGGAGATCTTGCCAACAAGCTACAAAATAGGGCACCCAGTTCTAAGGAGTTAAAGACCACACTCCACAGATGGCACAAGACAAGAAAATGCGTCGACGTAACGCCAAACGAGGATTAAAATAATCGCAGAAAAAATCGGCGGCATTACAGTCACTCCCCCTAAAAGAAAGTTTCGTCCCGAAACTTTATGCACCACACTTCTACTATAGAAGGAAAGTAATAATCCAAACATCACAAGAAGAAAAACAAACTAAACTAATCAGGGAAACAGCTGAGGGTAAGCCTCCCTCACACCCGACTCTAACTCCCAAGTCGCGCTCTCCAAATCCTGATTCCTCCAAAAAACTTTCACCATCGGAATAGACTTCTTTCGCAGCACCCGTTTCTAAGTATCCAAAATACGGACTGGCACTTCAACAAAAGAGAGGTTGGGTTCCAACTGGGGCACAACGTCCAAGACTTGCCCACTGCTGCGCACGCACTTCCGCAATTGGCTAACATGGAAAACATTATGAACACCTGGGAAGTTTGCTGGCAAATCCAACCTGTAAGCTGACACGCCAATCCGCTCCAAAATCTTAAACGGGCCCACATACCTCGGGTCCAATTTCCGATTCTTACCAAAACTCTTTACACCAACCATCGGGGAAACTTTAAGAAATACAAGGTCCCCTACAGAAAACTCCAAGGCAGACCTACGCCGATTGGCGTTCTTCTCGTACCTCTCCTGAGCTATACGAAGCTTCTCTCGAACAAGCTTCACTGCGACTTCCATTTCCTCGAGCGCATCAGGACCCAACAATGGCCTCTCACCAGCCTCAGCTCAAAATAACGGAGTTCTGCAGCGCCTCCCATACAAGGCTTCGAACGGAGCCATCTGCAAGCTCTCCTGATAACTATTGTTGTATGCAAATTCCATAAGTCGCAGCCGCTCGTCCCACGCTCCACCGTGGTCTAAAACGTAGCATCGGATCATATCCTCAACTATCTGATTCACCTGCTCCGTCTGCCCATTAGTCTGTGGGTGGTACCCAGTAGAATACCTCAGATCCATACCCAAACCCTCCTGCAGACTCTGCCAAAAACGAGAAGTAAATCGGGAGTCTCGATCAGAAATGATGCTAACCGGCACACCGTGCAGTCGGATGACTTCATTCAAGTATAACTCCGCTATCTTCTTCATCGGGTAATCAATCTTATATGCCATGAAGTGAGCACACTTCGTCAGTCTATCCACTATGACCCAAATGGAATCAAATCCCCTCGGGGATCGCGGTAAACCCGTGATGAAATCCATAGATATACTTTCCCACTTCCAAGTCGGGATCTCTAACGGAGTCAACTTGCCACCAGGACTTCCATGATCGGCCTTCACCCGCTTGCAAGAGTGGCACTCCGCAACAAATCGGGCTATATCTCCTTTCATTCCATACAACCAGACAATTTGCTTTAAGTCCCTATACATCTTTGTAGATCCTGGATGGTAGGCAATGCTGTATCCATGAGCCTTTCTACAAACCATACCCCGAATGTCCCCAACCGCGGGGACGCAAAATCTGTCGCGGCACTTCAAAGTTCCCGCATCATCGATGGAATAATCCGGCAACTCTCCTCTCTCAGTCCTGGAGTACAAGTGTAGAAGATCCGGGTCGTCCTTCTGGTGAAGTATGGTCAAAGAAATCCAAGACGGCTCTGCCACTGACAAACTACTCTGCAAGCCACAACATCTCACTGATATATCCATAAGGAGGAACTCCTCCACTAAACGATCGGCGGTGAGATTAAAGATCTTTCCCGTCTTTCGGCTCAAGGCGTCGGCCACCACATTGGCCTTGCCTGGATGATACTGGATCTCTACATCATAATCAGCCACATACTCTATCCACCAATGCTAGCGCAGATTTAACTCCTTCTGCGTGAACACGTACTTCAGGCTCTTATGGTCGATGAAGATCTTGCACTGAGCCCCATAAAGTAGGTGTCTCCACAACTTCAACGCATAAATAACCGCTGCGAACTCGAGGTCATGTGTAGGATAATTCTTCTCATGAGTCTTCAGTTGCCTTGACCCATAGGCAATCACCTTACCCACCTGCATTAATACGCATCCCAGACCCACATGCGAAGCATCCATGTATACATCATAATCCACGCACTTGGTAGGCAGGGTCAGAACGGGAGCAGTGCACAATCTCCTCTTTAATTCCAGGAATGCTTCTTTGCACTTCTCGCTCTAAACAAAAGCCATGTTCTTCTAAGTCAGCTTAGTCAAAGGTGCAGCTAGGGTAGAGAAACCCTCCACAAACCTCCTGTAGTAGCCGGCCAATCCTAGAAAGCTCCTGATCTCCTTGGGCGTGCCCAGCCTACTCCAATCCATCACTGCTGCGATCTTTTCTGGGTCAACCGAGATCCCATCCTCATTCACCACGTGGCCCAGAAACGAGACCTGAGGCAACCAAAATTCGCACTTGCTTAACTTGGCGAATTACTTATGGTTCCACAAATCCGATAGAACCAAGCGCAGATGCTGCTCATGCTCCTCAGCACTGCGAGAATAAACTAACACGTCATCGATGAAGACCACCACGAACTTATCTAGGAAATCCTTGAACACCCGGTTCATCATATCCATGAACGCTGATGGAGCGTTGGTCAATCCAAACGACATCACTAAGAACTCAAAATGTCCGTGCCTCGATCTAAACGCAGTCCGTGGAATATCTGTCTCACGGATCCTAAGCTGATGATAGCCTGAACGAAGGTCAATCTTGGAGAAGACCGTGCTACCGCGCAACTGGTCAAATAAATCATCGATCCTCGGCAGAGTGTACCTGTTCTTAATTGTGACTTTGTTCAACTCCCTTTAGTCGATGCAAAGCCGCATTGACCCATCTTTCTTCTTCACAAATAGAACAGGAGCACCCCAAGGCGACGAACTCTGCCTGATAAATCCTTTCGCCAACAACTCATCTAACTGGACTCGCAACTCCTCTAACTCTCGAGGGGCCATCCGGTACGGCGCCTTAGTAATAGGACGCGTACCCGGCTCCAAATCGATCACAAACTCAACATCCCGCTCCGGAGGAAGACCAGGAAGGTCATCAGGAAAACATCGGCGAAATCACAAACAACTGCAATCTCCTCTAAGCGCGGTACACTAACAGCGGTCCCAACCACTGAGACCAAACAAGCAAAACAGTCCGAAAGAAAAAGCTTCTGAGCACATACCACAGAGATGATAGAAGAATCCTGGCTCAGATCTGTATACACGCTTCCGGGCTGACCGTCGTCCCTGATGAAGTCCAAGCGCTTCCCTTTGCACTGAATGACTGCATCATACCTAGACAGCTAGTCCATGCCCAAAATAACATCGAAGTCCTCCAGATCAATCATCTTCAGGTCTGCCTTCGCAAGGAAGTCCCCCAACAAAATAGGGCAATCTAACATACCCAAATCTGACAGCACAGATTCACCAGAGGGGAACTTGACACGAAAGGTATCCCGAACTCGATCTAAAGTCAACCGATGTTACTCTCGACAAAGGCTCTAGCCACGAACGAGTGGGTAGCACCGGAGTCAAACAGAACCCGCGCCCAGCGGTTCTCCACCTTAAACTTCCCTATAGGAACATATATAACTAAGGAACTACCACAACAATACTACAAACATTCTAGTAAGACAAGAACAAAACATTCAGGCTTGAAGACAACTAACCTGAGATGACCTGAGTCGAAGCTTTAGCCTCCTCGAAAGAGATCACGTTCAGCTTTCCCTTTCCCTTGTCCACACGCTGGGGCAGAGGTAATGCCTGAAGAGGAACTGCATGAAGAGCAGGCTGGACCTGAGGACACCTAGAATTGATGTGTCCCTTCTGCCCACACTAAAAACATACCTTATCCTTGGACCAGCACTGGACAACATCATGTCTGGGTCGCTTGCAAACAGAACAGGAGACATCTCTCCTAGGAGCATCCTGAATCGTATGAACCTGCTCCTTCCTCTGAGCTGCTGCCCTCTTGAAACATCTCTTGACAGGGTGGCCTGACCGGCCACAGAAACTTCACACCACTTTGCTCTTCTTCCCAGGAACCGTACCGGGTACCTGGGGTTTCTTTTCCTCCACAGACTTCCTCTTATCCTTCCTACTTTGCTGTCCTTTGCTCTTCGCGGTCTCAATAGCCTCCACCTTCAGAGCAGCCTCCACTACTCCTACATAAGTCTCTGACCCATAAGCACTTGTCAGCTGCTGCACCTCACTCCTCAAACCACCGAGAAATCGTTTAACTCGATCAGCCTCAATGCTGATCAATCCTGGGGAAAAATGGCTCAGCTTGCTGAACTCTATCTCATACTCACCCACCGCGAGCTGCCTTTGCTTCAGATGGAGGAAGTCGTTCATGAGGCGGTCACGCTCGACCGAGGGTAAGAACTTCCTCAATAGCATCTCCTTGAACACCTCCCAAGAGCATCCAGCTACCAAGCTCTCCTTCTCTCTCAGCCACCAACTCTTATCCAATCCTTTAAGCTGATAGGAGGCTATCATCACCCTTTGATCGTCTGTAATCCCTGAGTACGAGAACATCTCCTCCATGGAGATCAGCCAGTCGTCTAACACCATGAAATCTGCCTTCCCGTCATAAGTGGGAGGGCTCAGCCGTTGAAACTGCGAGATGAAGGACATCTCCGCTGGCACCACCACTGGAGGTCTTAAGGGTGCAGGAGGGGGAGGAACAGCAATCCCCCCTGCAGGGCCTTGCACTCCCTGAGTCTGACCTGCCACAACTGCTACCAAAGACTGAATCTGGGCTCGCACCTCCACCAACTGCCTGCTCAAGGAATCGCTACTCTGCCGCAAGCTTTCGATTACCGCATCATTCTGAGCTCCAGATGACTCACCCTCAGACAGGGGAGTTGATCTAGTTGAAGGACGTCTTTCCATTCTAAAGTCATAGCAACACTAGTTAGATCCTAGTACAATAGCTAGACCCAACTACTAGTACAGACAATATATATATAGATATGAACTTAAAGCTGCTAAACTTGCTCTGGGAGTTTATCTTTTTACAAAAATTGATGTTATGCCCTAACCTAGGATGGTTAACCACCACCATACTAATTCTTGTGCCTAGATCAGGAATGCATGATTTTATATTATTTTTGACTCGAAAACTTATGTGTGTACATATGTCATCCTGCCAGTCTTTAGCTTGGCATGTTGTGCTTATGCAATGTTATGATATGCATGTTTGTGCTATGCATTCTAAAAAGGCCCTAATGCATGTTATGAGCGGCGTACGCATGAAAATGTTATGCATCCCATACTACATAACATTCGCATACAACGAAGAAAAGAAAACGTGCTAGTCGCAGCCATGTGGTGAGGTTATGCACCCCATACTACATAACCCTCACATGTTTCCCCTATGGTGGATCCATATACGAACACATATTATGCATCCCATACTACATAATATGCCCCGTATACTTTATGTTATGCTATAAGTGTAGTGTTCGTGCTTTTGCCAAGACGTGTGATGGCCGCGGAACAGAGACCGACTGTGGTTGGTTCGAAATGGTCAGATTCCGTGGGCCGGTTAGAAGATCGAGTTTTCTAACGAGAGGAGGCAAGTGCACCTATCGCAAGTAGTACTCGGTATTCGGGAAAATACCGAGGTCGTATTATTCTCGGGGACGCGTTGATTATATCTACTCTTCTAGGAACACTATTATCTTACTAACAGTAAGGTGTGATTTTTTTAGTTTAATTAAAACGGAAAGAAAGAGAGCAGAATTTTGCTAAGTTAGTTCGATGACGGGTTAACGCTCGGCATCGAATCGGATTAAGACTAAAATAATTCTCAACAATTATTAAACTTTGTTTTTAAATTAATAAAAAGCACTTGGCCGTGGGGGTTCAAAAAAAAGCGCACTTATCTCTAGGAATATTGCTCACCTAAACATTAAGACTATTCGACCGATCGTTAGACCGACGAAGGACTCCTCTTAATGCCCGCTTTACGCTAAGAACCCCGCTATTGGGTGGGGAACCCAATCCGGCAGAACTACGCTTCTCCTCTTTCGAGGGGGCGTACGCAGTTCTCTTTACCCAAGGGGGATCGGTCCATACGTGTAGCCTCTCGACGTCGCGTATGGATAACGGAAATAGAGCCCACACATCGATTATGTGGTCCTATGCGTCGTTAACCCGGGGTAAACCTTAAGTCCTTAAATTAAAATAAAAATAAAGTTTTTTAATTATTTCAAATCATTTTATATGTCCCAATGCTCTTCGATGCCGAAGGCTAAAAGAGATTAGCCACTCATCGGTATGGGGACGGCTTTATGTTTTTAGGTGAAGCGTGAGTGTTAAATTAAGCACTGAACAATTATAAGAGAAAACACGAAAAATAGGACAATTAGATAAATTGAAGGCAAATTGATGCAGGCACTCACGCACACTTCAAAACCATAAAGAAAATTAAATAAAGCAAGCCCTACTCAAATGAGTAGGCGGAAAAATAAATGCACACACGCACACACTCTTCTTAATTGAAGAAAGCGATAAATAAAGCGGTAAAATTATCTCCTACACGCACGCACTCTACATAATTGAGAAAGCGATAAAATAGCGAGTCCCGACTCAAATGAGTGGGCGGGGGTAAATTTATCTCATACACGCACGCACTCTACTTGAAATTAAAACACACACACGCACTCTACATAAAAGTAAACACACACACACACACACACGAAGTTTTCCTACTCAAGTGAGTAGGAAGAAAATGAAAGCAGTAAAAAGACAAGTCCCACTCAAACGAGTGGGCGGGAAGTGAAAGCAGAGCGCCATTTAACTCTTAACGAGTAGGCGGAAATAAATGCATACGCACACGCGCACTCTACAAAAGTTGAAATAAAGCAATAAAACCTAACTCATACACGCACACACACTTGCAAAAATAAGAAAAATAAAGTTGCTGAAAAATTAAAACGACTGCATTTCTACCGCTAGAATGCGGTAGAAATGCATAAAAAGTGAAAATAAAAATTAACCGGAGCGAAAAGTTTTGCAAATAAACGCAAAATGAAAGTTGGCGAAAAATTAGAACAACTGCATTTCTACCGCTAGAATGCGGTAGAAATGCATAAAAAGTGAAAATAAAAATTAAATGGACTAAAAAGTTTTGAAATTAAAAAGCTAAAATGAAGTTGACGAAAAATTATAACGACTACATTTTTATTCATAAGTTTTTATAAAACCTCCAAAAAAGTGAGAGTAAAACTAAAAAGGAATGAGAAGTTTTACATTCCTAAGAGCCTAAGTTAAAGAAAATAAAAACGAACACTTTTAGGGGAGTTTTTATAAAACCTATATGAATGAAAATGATAAAGAAGAAAAAGCTAAAGCTAAAAAGTGCGGAAAATGAAAATTAAACGGACGGCACAACGACTAGAAATGCCGATAAATCCTAAATCTAACTAAGTTATGAAAGTTAAAAAGAAAACATAAAAAGAGAATCACAAAAAGGGAACGAAAAAATTACTTAAGAAGGGCGCTTCCAATTGAACATTTCAACTTTGCAAGATAGAAAATTTACCATTTTATTGAATAAAAAGGCTATTACATGAAAAGCTAAAACAAACAACCTAATACAAACTAAGAAAGATAGCGAGAAATTCTCCTTACATAGCTTAGAAGCCAAACGGGCAGCACCTCCCCTAAGTAAGATGGACCAAAAAAGTGGACAAAATAAGCATCCTGGAAGCTCTTATTTATAGGCAAATTTTCGGGTTGGTCACGCCCGTGACTAGGGCGTGACAGGGGGGCGTGTCGACACTATTCATGAGCTGATCGGGTGACTTGACTGGAAAGTTGACTTCGGCTGAAAACGTGGCGGTCACGCCCTAGGTCACGGGCGTGACATGTGTCAGTCACGGGCGTGACTGGGGCGTGTCGGGGAGGTCGATCTGGGCGCGGTCCGGCCGCAAAGTCGCGCGCGTCACGTCGGGCCAGGTGGCTAAGTCACGCCTGTGTCACACCTTGACACGGGCGTGTCTTGGGGCGTGTCGAGCTTGGTTTGATCATCGCCAATCGTCGAGCTGGCAACCTGTGGTCTACGATCGTCGAGGGCGTGACACGGGCGTGTCGATCATGTGACACGGGCGTGTCAGTCAATATTTTGACTTTTTCTGGAATTTTTCTAGAATAAAAATAAAGCTAAGTTAGAAATAATATTTACAAAAATAAGCAATTTATTGGATAAAACAAATAAAAAAATGACAATAAACAAACAAAATTGACTTAAATAAAATACGAAAATATAGGTATATTTACAACTCATCAAACACCCCCATACTTAAGCTTTTGCTATTCCAGAGCAAAAGTTTGAGGTGAACTTATAAGGAATAATAAAAAACCCTAAGTTCTGCTACCGCTAAATTAATTATAAGAGAGATCAAATAAAAATATACGGGGTATAAGAGTTAAGTCCTAAAATTATTTAGATGATTTAAACAGGACAAAAGTTTTGGCCAAAAGACTTCTTGATGTAATCAAATAGAAAGCAGTAATTGTATTGGTTAGATTAACAGAAAATTGTTTGGAGTTATACGAACTTTAGCTTATAGGAGTGTTATCGGAAATAATGCAATTTACGAATTATGCTCTCAAAAAGATTTTTGAATTAATTCTAGAGTCATGAAATTAGCTAAGGGGGGATTTATGAAGATGCTTGGATTTTGAGGCGAGGTTATTTTTTCTCGAACCTCTAATTTTTTTGATTTGGATGTTAAAGGAAAATGAAATCTTATTTTCCTTAACATAAAATTTTTTTCTTCTTCATAAATAAAAAAAACCCAATGTATATGTGTTGGAGTAATGAATTTTATCCTCTTATTCCGTAACGTATAATCTTTTAATTTATTGGGTGCTTATGTTTACGGAATGAAATCTTATTCCCATTGACATAAGATCTTTTTCTTTTTGGGGAAATATTTTTATCATACCAAGTAGGTTATGATAGGTAAGGGGAGAAAAGAGAACTAGATTTTTAATTGAAAAATTATTGAGAGCAACCTTTATAAATTGTACGTTCCAATTTTTCAGAAAGCTAAAAGCAAGCATAATTGAATTCTATAGTCATTATTTTCTAACATGGTACACATGCTCCTATCTATGAAAAATTAGAAGTAGTGCCTAAAGCGAGTCCCCTATTTTTAACAAAGTATAATAAATTCTTTAAAACTTAACCCCGACTATTTAGATTTTTCAATCTATAATTAACAAACAATAGTGAACAAAGAATTGATCAAATTCGCATATAAATAAACTCAAAACTAAATTTTTGGATAACAAGTAACTTAAGAATGAGATGTTTGATTTATTTGTTTCATAACTTACATAAATTTTTTTGTTGTTTTTTTTGAAGTTATGCTCTTTTTTTGTATTTTTGTATTTATATCTTTAGTATATACATACTAAAAAGAAAGAAAAAAATGCGAAAATAAAATTTTTGGATTTTTAAGTTTTGTGAATTTTTTTGTATTTTTATGAAATTTTCATTCTATTTACAAAAATTTGGGAAAAAGAAAAAATATTTACAAGGATGAGAGAGAAAAAAGGAGAGGAGAAAGAGAAAGAATATTTACAAAAAGTACTTATAAAAATTATTTACAAAAATATTTACAAGAATATTTACAAAAATATAAACTAGGTAGCCGCGAGATGACTCGTTATGTGGATGGCTCGATGAGCCGGATCTCGCGGACCGAGTTAAAAATAA
The DNA here is from genome assembly GCA_039513925.1 of Platanthera zijinensis. NCBI lineage: Eukaryota > Viridiplantae > Streptophyta > Magnoliopsida > Asparagales > Orchidaceae > Platanthera > Platanthera zijinensis. The sequence goes on from CM077086.1 coordinate 147,153,663, forward strand.
GTCAAAGTTTCATAAATGTAACTTTAAAATTTCTAATTAAAAAAAATTTTTGAATTTTTTTTGTTATATATATATATATATTTTTGTTTTTTTTTGTTTTTGAAGTTTTGTTTTTTTTGTTTTTTTTAAGTGAAAAAGAAAGTATGAAAATCCGAAAACACCCCCATACTTAGATCCAACATTGTCCCCAATGTTGTATGCTAAGCATGAGGAACAAGACAGCAGGTATATGTACAAAAAATGAAAAAGAGGGGGGCAGAAAACGTCCCTGATCCGCGCTCGGGGAAGCCCATTAGAAACCCTGCATTTATTAGAAAAATAGAAAACATAATAAATAAAGACGTAAATAAGATAGACGTGGGGTGCCTCCCAGGAGCGCTTTGTTTATAGTCACGTAGCTTGACTATAGTGGCGGGTTTATAAGTCGAGGAGGGATATGGTTTCGCTATACTCGATCACAGGGTCGCCCGCTATGTAAGTCTTTAATCGATGACCGTTTACTTTAAACGAGCCTTTTTCCGGGTGGGAGACGAGTACGGTCCCATATGGAAAAATTTCTTCAATTAAGAAGGGACCGGACCAACGGGATTTGAGTTTGCCAGGAAAAAGTTTAAGACGAGAATTATAAAGAAGGACTAGATCGCCCGGAGAAAAAATTTTGGGGGTTTAATTTTTCGATCGTGATAAAACTTAGAACGCTCCTTATAGAACTTATTGCTCTCGTAAGCGTTCGCACGCCATTCATCGAGCTCGTTTAGTTGCAGTTTTCTATTCTGAGCGGCTAAGTTAGAGTCGAGGTTTAAGAGTTTTAATGCCCAAAGTGCGCGGTGCTCCAGTTCTACGGGTAAATGGCACGCTTTGCCATAGACTAATCGAAATGGGGTACAATCGGTAGCGGTTTTGTACGCTGTACGATACGCCCATAACGCGTCGTCAAGCTTAACGGACCAATCTTTCCTATTAAGTGAAACAGTTTTTTCTAATATGCGTTTTATCTCTCGATTTACTACCTCAACTTGGCCACTTGTTTGCGGGTGGTAGGGGGTGGCAAGCTTGTGCGTGACTCCGTATTTAGCTAACGTCTTAGCCATTAGAGCGTTACAGAAATGCGTTCCCCTATCACTAACAATAGCACGAGGCGTGCCGAAGCGAGAAAATAATTTTTTTAGAAATGTAACGACGACTCGCGCATCGTTGGTGGGGAGAGCTTGCGCTTCCGCCCACCGTGATACGTAGTCGACTGCTACTAAAATATACACATTTTTATAAGAAGGAGGTAGGGGGCCAACAAAATCTATGCCCCATAAATCGAAAACTTCGCATTCTAAAAACAAATTTTGGGGCATCTCGTCTCGACGTGAGATGTTTAGAACTGTCACGGTTCTGGTTCGGTTCCGGTTCTACTAAAATCATGAACCGAACCGCTAAGGTAACGGTTCTTCAAGTTAGAACCAAAATCTTATTTGGTTTGACCGGTTCCGGTTCTGGTTCCGGTTCCATCATAATTTTTGGAACCGTCGTGTCAACGGTTCCGGTTCCGGTTTAACAAGAACCAAAACCAAACCGGTCACTAACGGTTTGGTCCGGTTCTATGCGGTTCGGTCTGGTTCCAATCGGTTCCAACTAAAACTAAAACCAAATTTGATAGAATGAAATAAAAGCGGTCTGCAAAAAACTCAAAACACCTTAAAAATAGAAATAATTAAGTTGCACACTCCTCGACGGTCTCTTCCACGATCGGTGGGCTAGTATATGTCGTCTTCCTACGCGTGTAGACTAGCTACGATGTCTAGTTGGCTTGTTCGCGTCTTGTCTACATGCTTTTATGTGGTTCGATCTGGTTCAAATGAGTTCCAACTAAAACAAAACCAAACTTGACGGAATGAAATAAAAGCGGTCTGCAACTAGTAAACTCAAAACAACAACGAAATAAAAATAATTAAGTTGCGCACTCCTCGTCGGTCTCTTCCACGATCTGTGGGCTAGTATCTGTCGCCTTCCTACGTGTAAAAACTTGTCACAACGCCTAGTCGACTTGCGCGCATCTCGCCATCTTGCGCAACCGTAATAATCGGCTACAATTAGTTGTGTTTTTCGTGATTACTATTTAATAGTAATTATATACCTTCTATATTCTTAAAATAAAATATTTCAGAAAAATATAGAAGTAAAATTGAAAATACATTATATAACTGTATTAAAATCAAAACTGTACTGTAAAAACCGACTTCAAACCGCACCAATGTCAAATCATACCACACGGTTTTAGTGCGGTTTGTTCAGTCCAAAACCAACCCATTTTGATGTGACTGCAGCTTGGGTTCAAACTGCATCAGTTTCACCCCTGTAGTAAGTATAAATATAATAGATATATTATAAAATTATAACAATATTATAATAAAATTAATAATAATAAACGGGTTGCGGTTCGGTTCTACTTCGGTCCGGTTCGGATCGGGTCCAAAAATCTTGAAACCGCTTGAGACTTGTATGTTGCGGTTCCGGTTCCGGTTCCGGTCCGGATAATAAAATGTAAGAACCACACCCGAACCAAAGTTGTTCACGGTTCCAAAATTCAAACCAGAACCCGAATAATTTACAAACGGTTCGGTCCGGTTCTTTGCGGTTCCAGTTCGGTTCCGGTTCGGTTTACGGTTTTCGGTTTTAAGTGACAGCTCTAGAGATGTTACCCGACCGCTGACAGCTATCGCATGCGCGCACAAAATTGTGCGCGTCTTTGAAGAGAGTGGGCCAAAAGTAGCCCGCCTCTAGCGCCTTCCTAGCAGTCCGGTTGGCTTGATAGTGCCCCCCGGCTGGACCCTCGTGGCAGTGCCTCAATATTTGTGTGCACTCCACTCCCGCGACGCATCTTCGAACCGCTTGGTCCGCGCAGATACGGAAAAGAAATGGGTCATCCCAAAAGAAATTTTTCAAGTCGGAAAAGAATTTCTTCTTTTGATGACTTGAAAAATCTTTTGGAAGTACCCGCGCGACTAAGTAGTTCGCAAAATCTGCGAACCAAGGCGAAGATGACGAAGACGAACGAATGGCGAGAAGGCGTTCCTCGGGGAATCTGTCATTTATTTCAGATTCGACGAGCGCTTCCGCACCCGGATTTTCTAAACGGGAGAGGTGGTCTGCCGCAAGATTCTCCGCGCCCTTCTTATCTCGGATCTCCAAGTCAAACTCTTGTAGGAGGAGAATCCATCGAAGAAGACGGGGCTTCGCGTCGGTTTTGGCTAGTAAATACTTAAGGGCGGAGTGATCGGTGAAAACGATAACTTTAGATAGCGTAAGGTACGAGCGAAACTTATCGAAAGCGAAGACGACGGCTAAGAGTTCCTTTTCTGTCGTCGTGTAATTCACTTGTGCGGAAGTGAGCGTCTTGCTAGCGTAATAAATAGGACGAAAGTGTTTTTCTACGCGTTGACCAAGAACGGCGCCTAAGGCAATATCACTAGCGTCGCACATGATTTCGAACGGAAGGGACCAATTAGGGGCCACTAGAATTGGAGAATTGATAAGTTTTTGTTTTATAAAATTAAAAGCAGACTCGCAATCGCTACTAAAGACAAAAGGTGATTCCTTTTCCAAGAGGTGAGTAAGCGGCTTTGTTATTTTTGAAAAATCTTGAATGAAGCGTCTATAAAAGCCCGCGTGGCCTAAGAAACTCCTAATAGATTTTATGTTTGTCGGCTGAGGAAGTTTTTCTATGATTTCAACTTTGGCCTTATCGACCTCTATCCCCTTAATCGAAATCTTATGGCCGAGGACCAAACCTCCTCGAACCATAAAGTTACACTTTTCCCAATTTAAAACAAGATTCGTGTCCTCGCATCGCTGGAGGACACGATCAAGATTACGAAGACAATCCGGGAATGAGCATCCGAATACAGAAAAGTCATCCATAAATATTTCCATAATATCTTCTACTAGCTCACCAAAAATTGCTAGCATACATCTTTGGAATGCAGCCGACGCATTGCAGAGGCCAAATGGCATTCTTCGATAGGCGAAGGTGCCAAAGGGGCAAGTAAAAGTTGTTTTCTCTTGGTCTTCGGGGGAAATGGGGATTTGGAAAAGCCCCGATAAACCGTCGAGAAAACAATAAAAAGGATGACCGGAAAGACGCTCAAGAATTTGGTCAAGGAACGGTAGTGGAAAATGGTCTTTGCGGGTGGCATCATTAAGTTTGCGATAATCGATGACCTCACGCCAACCCGTAACAGTACGAGTTGGGACGAGCTCGTTGTGCTCATTCGCCACTACGGTTAGACCGCCCTTCTTGGGCACGACATGAATGGGACTAACCCATGCACTATCAGAAATGGGATAAATAATCCCCGCATCTAATAATTTAATTATCTCAGCTTTCACGACGTCTTTCATGTTTGGGTTAAGACGCCGCTGCGGCTGAATGGTTTTGCGGCAATTATCGTTTAAGAAAATTTTGTGAGTGCAGAAAGAAGGGTTAATCCCCTTTAGGTCAGAAATTTGCCACGCAATTGCGTGGCGATGTTGAAGTAAAACCTCCAATAAATCGGAGGTCTCCGAATCGCTTAAATACGAAGAAATGATTACCGGGAGTGTATCATTTTTCCCCAAAAAGGCGTATTTTAGGGATTCGGGTAATGGCTTGAGTTCTAGGATGAGCGGTTCTTCTAGTGAGGTTTTAGTGCTAATGTCTTTAGAACCAATTGGTTCAAAAGGCATATTCGTAGACGCGTCCTCATCGCAATAAAAATTTTCGAGTGAAAAAATATTTTCGTTTAAAAACTCGGACTCGAAAACCGGAGAAGAACAATCTCCATAAAAAGAATCTAAAGAGTAGCAGAAATCGTCGCTCGGCGACGAGTCTTCCATAGAGGAGTTAATAGAAAAAGTAACTTGGTCGTATCCTACCCGAAGGAGAAGTTGACCATTACTTACATCAATTAACGCACGTGAGGTCGCGAGGAAAGGGCGACCAAGTATTATTGGTACATTGGCGTCTTCCTCGATGTCCAAGATGATGAAGTCCACCGGGAAGGTGAACTTTTCTACTCGGACAAGGACATCCTCAACAACCCCGATGGGGAACCTAACCGAGCGATCCGCTAGTTGGATGCGTATATTGGTAGGAGCAGGAGTACCCAAACCTAAACGCAGGAAGAGCGAGAATGACATCAAATTAATGCTCGCGCCTAAGTCTGCCAAGGCGTATTTTACTAATACATTGCCAAAAAGGCACGGGATGGAGAACCTTCCCGGGTCATTTTGTTTTGAGGGCAATTTACTAGTAAGAGCCGCCGAGCAGACAGCGTTGAGAGATATATGCAAAATATCCTCGAGTTTGCGTTTATTAGAAAGTAGTTCTTTTAAAAATTTCGCATATTTAGGCATTTGCGAGATAGCCTCGCAAAAAGGAACATTAATATGAATTTGTTTAAGTAATAAAATAAATTTTTCATATTGCGCGTTTACTCGCTCGTTATCTAACTTATGCGGGTAGGGCAACGCCTTGTTTAAAATAGTTTTGTCGTTAAAAATCGGTTAGGGTTGCGTAATCGAAGAAGAGGGAAGAGGGGTCGGAGGTGAAATATGTACCTGAGGATCAATCCGTTTTGGATCGACCACCTCCTTACCGCTACGGAGGGTTATAGCGTCGGCAGTTTCCCTTGGATTGGGCTCCGTGTTCCCTGGCAGTGCCCCCAGGGCGCGTTCCGACATAAGTTGCGCCAGCTGTCCAACCTGGAGTTCTAAATTTTTTAGCGATCCGGTGATGTTTCGGATATTGGACTCGTTGGACGCGACATAACGATTAAAATTTTCCTCCACCGGGGATGGCTTCATAGGAGGGGGAGGAGGAAACGTTGGCGCAAAAGGAGGGGGAGGGGGACGCTGCGCGTTGTTCGGGTTGCTCCAGGAGAAATTCGGATGGTTCCTCCAACCCGGATTATAGTGGCTACTATAAGGGTTGTTTTGAAATGAGGGACGCACCAGATTTCCCATGTAGTCCATGAATTCATCGACTACGCAGGCGTTAGAGGGGGGCGGGGAGAAAATAAGGCGGAGTGGAGGAGGCAACAGACATCTCCGCCACCTGCTTAGTTAGCCTTTCCACTTTGAGGGCTAGCTGAGCAGTGGCATCCACTTCAAAAATGCCCGCCTGCTTAGGGCGCGCTCGCGAGACATTCCACTGGTAGGCGTTCACCGCCATTTCCTCGAAAAGGGCCTGGGCGGCCTCGGGGGTCTTATTGTTCAGAGTGCCCCCGGCAGCCGCGTCAATCATTTGACGCGTCTGACTATTCAGTCCATTATAAAAAATTTGTACCTGCAACCACGTTGGCAGAGCGTGGTGCGGGCACCGGCGGAGGAACTCCTTAAAGCGTTCCCAAGTCTTGTAAAGAGACTCGGAGTCGTTTTGGACGAACGAAGATATGCCCGCCCGCAATCTTGCAGTTTTCGCGGGCGGAAAATACTTCGTAAGGAATTTCTCAGCCAACTCCGCCCAGGACGTGATGGATCCCCGCGGGAGGGAGAGTAACCACGCCTTAGCCTTGGACTTAAGAGAGAAGGGAAAAAGGCGCAAACGAATGGCGTCATCAGTGACGCCATTAATTTTAAAAGTTTCGCAAATCTCAAGAAAATTAGACAAGTGGTTATTGGGGTCCTCATCCGGCAGTCCGTCGAACTGCACGGCATTTTGGATCATTTGAATCACACTTGACTTAATTTCAAAATTATTGTTGGCCACAGCGGGCCGAACAATACTCGACCCCGTATCATCCAAGTTGGGCCGAGCGTAGTAAGACATAGTACGCTCGGCCGGTTGGGCATTATTCGGGTCGGCCATAGAAGAAGAAGAGGGTTCTCCGATAGATTCTGCGGGGTCTAAAAAGGGAATTCGATGGAGAGATCGGATACGCGCAAGAGAGAGGTCGATCTTGGGGTCGAATTCAAGATTTTCAGAACTCGAAGGTTGTCCACGGGTCATGCACCCTAAAAAAAAATGAAAGGGGGAAGGATTTTTTTTTTATAAATTTTTTATTTGAAAATAAAGTAAAATTAATAGAGTCCCGGATTCAATATAACAACCGTGCTCCCCGGCAACGGTGCCAAAAACTTGATGGCCGCGGAACAGAGACCGACTGTGGTTGGTTCGAAATGGTCAGATTCCACGGGCCGGTTAGAAGATCGAGTTTTCTAACGAGAGGAGGCAAGTGCACCTATCGCAAGTAGTACTCGGTATTCGGGAAAATAACGAGGTCGTATTATTCTCGGGGACGCGTTGATTATATCTACTCTTCCAGGAACACTATTATCTTACTAACAGTAAGGTGGGATTTTTTTAGTTTAATTAAAACGGAAAGAAAGAGAGCAGAATTTTGCTAAGTTAGTTCGATGACGGGTTAACGCTCGGCATCGAATCGGATTAAGACTAAAATAATTCTCAACAATTATTAAACTTTGTTTTTAAATTAATAAAAGGCACTTGGCCGTGGGGGTTCCAAAAATATGAGCGCACTTATCTCTAGGAATATTGCTCACCTAAACATTAAGACTATTCGACCGATCGTTAGACCGACGAAGGATTCCTCTTAATGCCCTCTTTACGCTAAGAACCCCGCTATTGGGTGGGGAACCCAATCCGGTAGAACTATGCTTCTCCTCTTTCGAGGGGGCGTACGCAGTTCTCTTTACCCAAGGGGGATCGGTCCATACGTGCAGCCTCTCGGCGTCGCGTATGGATAACGGAAATAGAGCCCACACATCGATTATGTGGTCCTATGCGTCGTTAACCCGGGGTAAACCTTAAGTCCTTAAATTAAAATAAAAATAAAGTTTTTTAATTATTTCAAATCATTTTATATGTCCCAATGCTCTTCAATGCCGAAGGCTAAAAGAGATTAGCCACTCATCGGTATGGGGACGACTTTATGTTTTTAGGTGAAGCGTGAGTGTTAAATTAAGCACTGAACAATTATAAGAGAAAACACGAAAAATAGGACAATTAGATAAATTGAAGGCTAATTGATGCAGGCACTCACGCACACTTCAAAACCATAAAGAAAATTAAATAAAGCAAGCCCTACTCAAATGAGTAGGCGGAAATAAATGCACACACGCACACACTCTTCTTAATTGAAGAAAGCGATAAATAAAGCGGTAAAATTATCTCCTACACGCACACACTCTACATAATTGAGAAAGCGATAAAATAGCGAGTCCCGGCTCAAATGAGTGGGCGGGGGTAAATTTATCTCATACACGCACGCACTCTACTTGAAAGTAAAACACACACACGCACTCTACAGAAAAGTAAACACACACACACACACTCGAAGTTTTCCTACTCAAGTGAGTAGGAAGAAAATGAGAGCAGTAAAAAGACAAGTCCCACTCAAACGAGTGGGCGGGAAGTGAAAGTAGAGCGCCATTTAACTCTTAACGAGTAGGTGGAAATAAATGCATACGCACACGCGCACTCTACAGAAGTTGAAATAAAGCAATAAAACCTAACTCATACACGCACACACACTTGCAAAAATAAGAAAAACAAAGTTGCTGAAAAATTAAAACGACTGCATTTCTACCGCTAGAATGCGGTAGAAATGCATAAAAAGTGAAAATAAAAATTAACCGGAGCGAAAAGTTTTGCAAATAAACGCAAAATGAAAGTTGGCGAAAAATTAGAACAACTGCATTTCTACCGCTAGAATGCGGTAGAAATGCATAAAAAGTGAAAATAAAAATTAAAGGGACTAAAAAGTTTTGAAATTAAAAAAGCTAAAATGAAGTTGACGAAAAATTATAACGACTACATTTTTATTCATAAGTTTTTATAAAACCTCCAAAAAAGTGAGAGTAAAACTAAAAAGGAACGAGAAGTTTTACATTCCTAAGAGCCTAAGTTAAAGAAAATAAAAACGAACACTTTTAGGGGAGTTTTTATAAAACCTATATGAATGAAAATGATAAAGAAGAAAAAGCTAAAGCTAAAAAGTGCGGAAAATGAAAATTAAACGGACGGCACAACTGCTAGAAATACCGATAAATCCTAAATCTAACTAAGTTATGAAAGTTAAAAAGAAAACATAAAAAGAGAATCACAAAAAGGGAACGAAAAAATTACTTAAGAAGGGCGCTTCCAATTGAACATTTCAACTTTGCAAGATAGAAAATTTACCATTTTATTGAATAAAAAGGCTATTACATGAAAAGCTAAAACAAACAACCTAATACAAACTAAGAAAGATAGGGAGAAATTCTCCTTACATAGCTTAGAAGCCAAACAGGCAGCACCTCCCCTAAGTAAGATGGACCAAAAAAGTGGACAAAATAAGCTTCCTGGAAGCTCTTATTTATAGGCAAATTTTCGGGTTGGTCACGCCCGTGACTAGGGCGTGACAGGGGGGCGTGTCGACACTATTCATGAGCTGATCGGGTGACTTGACTAGAAAGTTGACTTCGGCTGAAAACGTGGAGGTCACGCCCTAGGTCACGGGCGTGACATGTGTCAGTCACGGGCGTGACTGGGGCGTATCGGGGAGGTCAATCTGGGCACGGTCCGGCCGCAAAGTCGCGCGCGTCACGTCGGGCCAGGTGGCTAAGTCACGCCCGTGTCACACCTTGACACAAGCGTGTCTTGGGGCGTGTCGAGCTTGGTTTGATCATCGCCGATCGTCGAGCTGGCAACCTGTGGTCTGCGATCGTCGAGGGCGTGACACGGGCGTGTCGGTCATGTGACACGGGCGTGTCAGTCAATATTTTGACTTTTTCTCGAATTTTTCTGGAATTTTTCTAGAATAAAAATAAAGCTAAGTTAGAAATAATATTTACAAAAATAAGCAATTTATTGGATAAAACAAATAAAAAAAAAAGACAAAAAACAAACAAAATTGACTTAAATAAAATATGAAAATATAGGTATATTTACAACTCATCAACGTGCCGATGACATATTGGTGTGTGAATGACATGATGCTGAACTACTAAAGCAATCAAAGGAAGGTTGCCCAACTAACTTGTCAAGCAACCTCCCTTTGATACCAACTGTCACAACCCGCATTTTCTATGAATTAAAGAATTATCAGAGCATGAGAAAACGCGCGTCATGATGCCACGTCAAGCAGGGGATAACTGCTGACGCTCAGGCAAAACCATCTATTACACTTAATGAAAGAAATTTATGAGTTTAATGATTAGAAAATCAGTTATATAAAAGAGGCTGTATCCCTCGGCTCAGTGGATCACCTAGTCCACAGTTAAAAATTATACTTGAGCGCTGCGGAAAAATACTTTATTCAGGTTTGACATCCTAAGAAGTGCATAAGAGCCCTAAGAGGACCACTTATGACATGCAAGACTCTATATTTAATTTATATTATATATAAGAAAATGATCTTTATACGTTGTTTGGAAAATAGTGATTTACCTTTATAAAACATGCTGATCATGCAATAATCTTATAATAATAATAGTTGTAGTTTTAAAATAACTAGCAACCTAGCATAAATCCTCCTTAGAGCAAGTAGACTATCTCCAGAAAAATGGTAGCAGCAAAAGTAGTATATCTAGTACAAAGGTAAAAACTATCAGTGGGCGCCAACAACCTGACACGAACCCACGGGCAAATATGTTTGTCTGTAAGAAAAGTATTGAAAAACTACCTCACTAACAAAGCAACAAGATCTCCAAAGTCCAAGAGACCACCAGCAACACCACCACAACTATTGGGTATATTGGAAAGTGTGTACCTGATTTGGAGAAGCCTAACTTAGCATAATGGTATACATCAAGGTGTATTTGATTTTGTTTTAAGTTAACATGTGCAGGATCAGAATGTGCAACATGGCATGTAAATTTCTCTAAGTCCATGTATCGACACCAGAAGAAGATGTGTCGATACTTCAGAAAGATTGTGTCGACACTTGAAGGAGGCTGTGTCGACACAGAGAAAAAGAGTCGACATCAACTGTGTCGACATCAGGAGGCTGTGTCGACATACAGAGGCAGAAGTCGACAACAGCTAAGTCGACACCTGGAGACAGAGTTGACACAAACAATGTTCAGAATCTACATCAATTGTGTCGACACACAAGACTTGTGTCGACACATAGCAGAATCAACAACAAGTTGGTGGCTGAAGTAATTGTGTCGACATACAACTATCTGTGTCGACACATTCTCAAGAAGTTGTGTCAAGAAGCTGTGTCGACATTGAGGCAATCATGTCGACATCTCAAAGGACTGTGTCGATACTTAATCAAATTGTGTTGACACAATTTAACAATTGTCTCGACACACTTTGACAGATTGTCTCGATACTTTCTGACAGAAGCAAAGACTCCTTGGCAGTATGAAGACATGACAGCTGTGGGTCTCTACAGGTTAACTGAAGTGATTGACACAGACAGAAGTTCGTTAGGAACCGGACCAGCCGGTTACCAGGAGTGAAGGCTATAAATAGACGAATGGTGTCAGTTGAAAGGATGTAACAAAAAAAAACAACACAGAGTGAATATAGAGATTACAAAAAGAAGATCTTTGCAGATCTAAGAAGACATTCTGATTGAACTGTCAGAATTTGTCAAAGTAGAATTCATTCAAGAATTCTGAAGTATCTTCAAGGGATTTGGATAGAGAGAGATCCAATCATAAGAAGGCATGAAGAAAGCTGTCTCAGATTTCTAAAGAAACAGGTTCTGAACTTAACTGTCAAGAAGATTCAGATCCAATTCTGAAATCTAAGGTGGAAGCAGCTGATCAGTATATTTCAAAGGAGGTCAACTCAACTAAGTTCAGATTCAAGAAGCTTTGAAGAAAGCTAAGGTCTAATTGATTTCATTCATCAGATTTATCAAGAAGCTGATCAAGAACTGTCTTGTTCCTCCTCTCTCATCAGGAGCAAGATACAATTATATTCTGTATTCAAATCTTATAGGATCTATTAGTAGATCTGAGTTGTAAGCCTAATTTATAAAGGCTGAGTGTAGGAGAGACATTCTCTGAGTTATAGGTCTTGAAGAAAGACTGAGGTAGGGCTGAATTGCCAGAGCTGTAGGAGTGTGGACTCACTCTGAGTTGTAGGAATCCATTTGGATTTTGAGCTGTAGGATCCGAGGATCTGAGTTATAGAAAGGAGTTTGGCTGAATCTAGCATACTGCTAGATAGGCGAAGGGGGAAAGTGGATGTACCCAGACCCTGGAGAACCACTATAAATTCTGGGTGCAATCTATGATGTTTAACTCTAGATTGTGTGATTGTGTTTGCTTGAGTTTTTGCTGAAATTATTCAAAATAGTTTATAATTTGTGAGTCATTCTGCCTTAAGTTTGAAAAGAAAATAAGAACCTATTCACCTCCCCTCTAGGTGTCTAGGTAATCTTGAAAGTAAAACTATCAAGTGGTATCAGAGGGAGGTTTCTCAAAGAAAGACTTAACAGTCTGAGTTAGATCAAAAGGCAGAATCAAGAATCAAGAAAATGGGTTCAGGTGAGAATCACAAGGAGTTAGGATCTATGAAGTTACCCATCTGCAGAAAAGAAATCTTTGGAATCTGGAAGGAAAGGGTTAAGCTATTTATGGAGGCCTCTGACCCAAGAATTTATATCACAGTTAAAGAAGGTCCATACATTACAATGAAGTTATCTATATTAGATGCAAATCAGAAAACTCCTAAGGACTTTTCTGAAATGTTAAAGGAAGAAATCATTTTAGCCACTATGGACAAGAGAGCTCAGAACATCATAGTCAGTGCAATAGATGATTCCACCTTCCAAAATCTGATACATTGCAAGACCTCCAAAGAGATGTGGGACACCTTGATTGTCTACATGGAGGGATCTGAGGAAGTAAGACAAGATAGAAAATCAATGCTCAACCAAGAATATGAGAGCTTCAGACAAGGAAAGTCTGATAGCATAACTGAATGTTATAAGAAATTCTATAGGATTGTGAATGAACTAATGTCCTATGGAAGAGTATTCAGTACATATGAGCTGAATGACAAATTTCTCAGATCTTTGACAAAGGATTGAGATACCAAAATATGTGCCATTAGAGAAGTGGCCAAGTTATCTGACATCTCCCCTCCAACCTTGTTTGGAAAATTGCTATCATATGAAATGCAATTGATGGCTAGGAAGGAGGAAGAAAGAAATACAAAAGGTGAGCATAGATCTATGGCTTTCAAAGTTGAAGCCACTAGAAACAAAGGGAGGATATCTACATCTCCTCTTAAGGAAGCTACAAAAGACATAATAGAAAATTCAGATAGTCAGAAATCAGGGAGTAGTGATTCAGATGCTGACTTTGCTGCCTTTACAAGACAGTTTCAAACGTTCTTGAAAAAGAAGTAGTGGAAGTCTAGACCCTCCACATCACAGCCAGTGGATGATTACTATCAGAAGAGAAAATCCTCAAGAAAGGAAAGGAACAGATCTAAGCCCAGCAAAGCTACGACATCAAAAGTTGTTTGCTATTGCTGCAATAAGACTGGACATATGGTAGCTGAGTGTCCAGAGAAGAGAAAGGAGTCAGTAGACAGAAAGAAGACTCAACACAAGGGCAAGAAGGAGAAATCTTTTGTTGCAAAGAAAGATAAGAGTCTTTCAGATCAGTCCTCATCAGAATCAGAATCTGAAGCAGAAGCATACATAGGATTGTATGCATCCAGTGATGAAGAGGAGTTTATGCAATTGATAAACTCCATCCATGATCAAGAAGACAAGGAATGCATGGGTCTGATGGCTGAGTCAGAAGATAACCAATGCCAGGATCAGCCTGGTCCAAGTAAGGTACAAAATAATTCTAGCACTTCTGATATTAGTACTGGTTCAGAGTCAGATTCATCTACATCAAGTGATGTGAATGGGTCTGAATCTGAAGGTGATATTCATCAATTGATGGATGAATATAGGGACTTATTGGAGGCTCTTAAGAAAAGCAAAAAAATGACCAAAACTCAGGCTCAGGAAATTGCTGATCTTAAGTTGGTTGTATCAGACTTGAAAAAAGAATTGGATCAAAAGTTGAATGAGGTTGCCAAACTGAAAACAATAACTGTGATTCAGATGGGCACAATCACATACAAATCTGATCAAATTAAAAGTCTTGAGGCCAAACTTCAAGTTGAGAGGAACTTAGTGGCTAGTTACTCTAAGCCAAAATTTGTCCTATCCTTAATAGATGAGTTTGTAGCTCAAAAGGGTAAGGCAGGCTTGGGATTTAAAGGTAACACTAGAGCTAACCAATTCAAAAGAAAGGGCAAAGCTCCAGTTCAACCACAAAACTCCAAAGTCCCTATGATGTTTAGAAAAGTGCAATTGTCTTCTAACAGATATGATCATGAACACATTCATAATCATAAGAAGATTGAGTTTCTGAATGACAAGGCTGTAAATGCCAATAAGTCAGTCTATGACAATAAACCCCATTTTCCAAGGAAACCTATGGGTATAGCTGCAGCAGCACCAGCACAAGTCAGGAATTTTCCAGACTAAAAAACTGCTAAGAATGTATCTAGATCTAGATACAACAAATATGATTGCTGGTGCTGTGGCAAAGTAGGCCATTTTGCTTTGGACTGCTGGCATAACACAAGTGTAAGGAAGAACACTAATCTACCAGTTAGAGGAGTTGCTAAAAGACTTGATATGAATGGAGCTAACTGGAACCAAGGACCCAAGACATTCTTGGGCTCTAAGGTAAAGTAATTTTGTGTTGCAGGAAAGTCTAAGTGGCCATGCCCCTATATGGTACTTGGACAGTGGTTGTTCCAGACATATGACTGGAATAAAGGGGCTACTGAAGGACTACTCTTCTGTCAAGAATGGGCCTAAAGTTATTTTTGGTGGATCTGAAAGAGGAATCATCAAGGATTTGGTAACATTTCTTCAAATAAAATTACCATTACTCAAGTTGCTTATGTAAAAGGTTTGAAACATAACCTCATTAGTATAAGCCAGCTGAGTGATCTAGGATATGACATTTCATTTATAAAGAATGGATGTCATATCAAGAGGTCAAGTGATCAAGAGGTCATATTGACTGGTTATAGAAAAAGAAATGTGTATTGTCTTAATTTTGGGTGTGAGAACAAGGCTTCTTCTATCTGTCTTGTAGCTGATGAGAGAGCCTCACATTGTGTCAAATGGCATAAGAGGTTAGCTCATCTTAACTACAAGACAATTGGCCAACTCTTTAGCAAAGAGTTAGTGAGGAATGGTCCTCAAGTTAAGTGTTTGAAGGATGGGATATGTTCAGCTTGTCAAAAGGGCAAGCAGACAAAATCCTCCTTCCATAGCCTTGAATACAAGGATTCAGTTAGGTGCCTATACCTACTGCATATGGATCTATTTGGTCCTATGCCAGTTCATAGTCTAAGTAGGAAGGTCTACACTTTTGTGGTGGTAGATGACTATTCTAAATATACATGGGTATTCTTTCCGAGATAGAAATCAGAAACCCCAAGTCTTTTACATTGTTATCAAACAGATTCAGAATGAATTAAACAGTACAGTGGTCAAACTCAGAAGTGACCATGGTACTGAATTTCAATCTGAAAGTATGACAAGACTATGTGAAGAATTTGGGATTTTTCAAGAATTCTCCTCACCAAGAACACCTCAGCAAAATGGAATTGCTGAAAGAAAGAATAGAACATTAATAGAAGCTGGTAGAACTCTATTGAGTGACACTTCTCTCCCAGAATATTTCTGGGCTGAGGCAGTAAATACTGCATGTCATGTAATCAATAGGGCTTCTATCACCAAGAACCACAAAAAGACTCCCTATGAGATTGTGAAGGGTAGAAAACCAAATCTATCCTACTTCAGGATCTTTGGCTACAAGTGCTATGTACTTAACAATGGCAAGTCTTATTTGACCAAGTTTGCTGCCAAATCCCAAGTAGGGATATTTGTTGGGTACAACATCAATAGTAAGGCTTATAGAATCTACAACTTAACTACACAAGTTGTAGAAGAGTCTATACATGTTGTGTTTGATGAATCAAGATTAATCAACTGTGAGTTGCCTTGTAGTTCATACAGTCCAACAGGTATAAGCAAAAGAATGGACAAGCTTTCCATTGTAGAAGGTACAACTGCAAATGAACAAGTGGAAAATGATGGTTACAGTCCAGGGGGAGTACATGACTCTATAGAAGCTAATGACTCCCAAGAAGTGTAGCATAATGAAAGGACAGGAAATGATCAACCAGAAGGAAATCTACCTCCAGCTATAAGACATCTTAAAAACCATCCAGCAAATCAGATAATAGGGGATCCAAGACAAGGAGTGCAGACTAGAAGCAGAAATCCAAGCACAGTCTTGCACTTATGTTTTCTGTCACAATTGGAGCCTAAGAAATTTGAAGAAGCCATCCAAGACCAACACTGGATTAATGCTATGCAAGAGGAGCTTAATCAATTCAGAAGGTGCAAAGTCTGGGAGCTTGTTCCTAAACCAAAAAACCACAACATCATTGGAACAAAGTGGATATTTAGGAACAAGTTAGATGATAGTGGTGTAATCGTAAAGAACAAAGCAAGACTGGTTGCTAAAGGATATAGGCAGGAAGAGGGAATAGATTTTGATCAGACATTTGCCCCAGTAGCAAGATTGGAGGCAATCAGAATGTTTCTTGCCTATGCTGCATACCAAGGCTTCAAGGTATACCAAATGGATGTGAAGTCAACATTTCTGAATGGAGATCTAAAAGAAGAAGTCTATATGGAGTAGCCATCAGGTTTTGTAGATTCTCTTAAACCTGGTTATGCTTTTAGACTTAGGAAAGCTTTATATGGGTTAAAGCAAGCCCAAAGGGCTTGGTATGAAACCCTGTCTACTTTTCTTTTTGAGAACAAATTATCAAGAGGCAAAATAGACAAGACTCTATTCCTAAGGGAGTGTAAAGGCAAGATAATCTTAGTCCAAATCTATGTAGATGACATAATTTTTTGGTCTACAGAGAACAACATTTGCAAGAAGTTTGCCAAACTTATGCAAGGGAAGTTTGAAATGAGTAGTATGGGGGAACTTAAGTTCTTCTTGGGACTCCAAGTGAGACAAACTGATGATGGCTTGTCCATATCCCAGTCTAAGTTTACCAAAGAGTTAATCAAGAAATATGGTATGGAATCATCCTCTACCATGAAAACTCCTATGGGAACAAGTATGCCTATATGCAAAGATGATGCAAGTAAGCCTGTAGATGAGTCTTTGTATAGAGGAATAATTGGTTCTCTATTGTACCTCACAGCTAGTAGACCTGATATTATGTATGCTACATGTGTCTGTGCTAGGTACCAGGCATGCCCTAAAGAATCTCATTACACTGCTGCTAAGAGAATTTTGAGATATCTAAAGGGCACACCTAATCTAGGCCTTTAGTACCCTAGGAATGGAGATTTTCAACTAATAGGTTATTCAGATGTAGATTTTGCAGGCTGTAGAGAAGATGAAAAAAGTACTACAGGTACATTTCAATTTCTGGGAGGAAGGTTGATATCATGGAGTAGTAAGAAGCAGACTAGTGTGGCAATATCCACTGCTGAGTCTGAGTATGTTGCAGCTGGAAGTTGTTGTGCACAGCTACTGTGGATTCAACATCAGCTAAGAGATTATGGTATCCTGGTAAGTAAAACACCTTTATTATGTGATTCTAAAAGTATTATTTCTATTGCAAACAATCCTGTTTCACATAGTAGGACTAAGCACATAGAAATAAAATACCATTTTCTTAGAGAACATGTAGAAAAAAAAGACATCTCATTAGAATTTGTTAAGACAGATTATCAAATTGCAGATGTATTTACTAAGCCTCTGGATGAAACAAAATTCAATAAATTTAAAATTGAATTAGGCATGCTAACTATAGATTAGTTTACCAAATTTGGCTAAGTAAGTCTGTCGACACAACTAGAGAAGTGTTGTCGACTTATTCAGAATTTGTGTCGACATACCGAATAGGTGTCAACACAGAAATTCTGCTCTTTGACAACTTAAGATTTATGTCGACACATCATCAATTGGTATCGACACATACCAGTCAACATACTTGTCGAGACATTACAAGTATATGTCGACACATTTTGTCTGTGTTGACACAATTTGACTATTTTTTCCCGCCTTTTGATCTTCTTGGCATAGAAGGGTATAAATAGGTCACAGACATATTCTGTCGACACGCTCACCTGGGTTTCGAGACAAAATCCTTGTGTCTACAATATTTCTTCTCTCTTCCCAAGCTTTCTCAACGATTCAATGGCACCCAAGATAGAAGATTCCATCAACGAAGGCTATGAATTGGTTAGGCATGCATTCAACGATGTTGCTTCAGAGATCAAGATGGTGGTGTCTCTCCTCATAGACAACAGACTCGAATTCCTTGTCTCAGAACCCACCAAAATCTGGAAAAAGGAAGTTCTTGAGTTCTACACCAACGCATCCGTGGATTCAACTGGCCTGAAAATCAAATCAACCATCCATGACGAGAGAGTCAAGGTGACTCGGAAAAGATTAACCAGATTCCTTCACCTTCCAAGGATACATGATGAAGAGGAGGTTCCAGCCTCTCAAACAAGGCAAACACTTCAGTGGTGTGGACTAGATCCCGCCTTGAAGATTGGTGCTGCCTTCAATCGAAAGGGATGAATAATCAGGGCAAATTTCTATCTAAAGTGATCGGAAAGGTGATGTTGTGCAAGACCGGTGGACATGATAGGATATCAGCCTACATGTTCAACCTAATGTCTAGGATTGTATTTCACATTCCCACCAACTGGTCTGTAGTTGTGTATGACAAAATCAAGGAGGCAATCAAGAAGCCAAACATGGCTAGAATACTGAGACTGTATCTAGCTGGACTCATTCCAGAAGTGCTGCAACAATTACCTGGCTCAAAGATAAATCACATGAGGAGAATGGATATGCGATTATTCTCTAGGTGGGATAGGGTTATATCCAAGGATTTGCCTGATGAAGACAGGCAGGAGCCAGCAGAGAAGTCTCCAGCTCATGATCTCACTGAGCTTGGTACTGAAACAGTTCAAGTTCAGAAAGAACAGACTATAGAGCAAGATCAACATCAGGCTAGTACTGTCCAAGTTCCAGGACAAATACCTGCACAGGTTCAGGGGGAGCCTCATACTGTACTAGCAGAAGAAGCAAGAAGGCTTGACTTATCAGAAGATATAGACACTGCCAGACTAGATGATTCTACAGAAAGAATTAATGTTTCATCACCTCCTCAAACACCAAAGGAATACACAATGGATGATCTATTTAATGAGGCTGTTGAAACAGCGGATAAAGATGACACCCTAAGGGTTGAGGGGGAGCAAGCTGCTGATGAGGGGGTGCCAGGTGCAGATGAGAGGGAGCCCCATGTTGCTGATAAAGAAATCCCTACCTCACTACAAGAGAGAGTTCAGATTGAATGTACTTCTGCCTTAGAGAATGAAGAGATTCAGGACGCTAAGAAAAGGAAGCTCATGGTCTTCAAGAGAAGGAGCCATAGCTATAAGAAAGCACTTCAAACACCAACATCCACCTCTACTGATTTTGATTATGCAAAGTTTCTAGTCAATCTCCAGATGAAAATGGATGAACAGAGATTGACTTTAGAAAAATATGTTGATGAAAGTCATAAAACTCTTCTGTTTGATCTGGCTCAAGATATTAAGTCTATAAGATTTGAAGTTAATCAACACAAAAGAGAAATTACAGATTGCTTCCACAAAGGAGGCAATGCTGTAGTTGTCACAACCCGCATTTTCTCCAATTATAGGAATTATCAGAGTATGAGAAAACACGCGTCATGATGCCACGCCAAGCAGGGGATAACCGCTAACGCTCAGGCAAAACCAACTACAAACTTTATGCAAGAAAATCCTGTGTTTTATGAATAGAAAATCAGTTATATTTTTAGAGACCGTATCCCTCGGCTCAGTGGATCACCTAGTCCACAAAAGAAAAACTATATTTATACGCTGCGGAAAGAAAAATACTTTAATTAGGTTTTACACCCTAAAGAGCGCATAAGGGTCCCAAGAGAACCACTCATGCTATGCAAGACACTACATTTAATTTATATAATATATAAGAAAACGATTTTCATACGTGATTTGAAAAATAGTGATTAAGTCTTATAAAACATGCCGATCATGAGCTTTATTTATGATAATATTTATAGTTTAAAGGTAACTAGCAACCTAGCATAAAACCTTCTCAGAGCAAGTAGACTATCTCCAGAAAATGGTAGCAGCATAAGTAAATATATCTAGTACAAAGGTAAGAAAAACTACCAGTGGGCGCCAACAACCTGACACGAACCCACTGGCACATATGTAAGTCTGCAAGAAGGTACAGAGAAACTATCTCACTAACAAGGCAAACAGAACTCCAAGGTCCAAGAGACCACCAACACCACCACTACAAACTAGCCACCCGAATGGCTACGGCTCAGAACCTGGGGTATTCCAAAAGAAAACAGAATACCTCAACAAGCAACAAGGTAAAAACAACTGCTTGCAAGAGTCAACCAAAAGGAAGAAGTAATTGAAAAACATGTAGTAGAAAGAGCCACAACTGTCCAAAACAGGACAACAAGAAAAGCACAACGAGCAAAGGAAACAGCAACAACCCCACTCAAGAGCAACATCCTGCCGGGCCTACTAGGCTACCGAGAGCCAAAAGTGCTGCAAACTACCAAGGAAGAAACTTCTAACACCCTAAACTGTGGGAGGTGATAGTAGCAAAAACAAACAACGAGGAACCGGATCGAAGGCAAACGCAGTCCCCCAATCCACCATGTCCAAGTCAGCAAGCTCAAGGGTCTATACGTGAAAGCACAAGGGACCTTCCACCCACACATGCCCAGCCCGTACCTGGAGCAAGAAAAACAAGAGTGGCCTTGGCTATATCACCCAACTCCACCCTCTTGAAGAGCTACAAACCACCACTACTAACCACGACCCATGATTCGGCCTTTAAGAAGGTAAAGAAAACGGCCGACAAGGAAATACAAGAAAACCACTCAGGAACGAAAAACAAGGTAAAGGAAGAGTGTTGAAAAGAATCAACACGACATGGCGCTGAGTGAGACCCACTCAGTGCCTACCTAAACCTTGGCGCTGAGTGAGCTAGCCTCACTTTAAGCCAAAACCAAACTCTAACCACAATCCCACTAAGGTGAAACGGAGCTCGACGATTGTCGACCGGAGGTCGACGATAGTCGAACAGCCTAAAGCAGAAACCGAGATCGACGATAGTCGAACGATTCTAAGACAGAAGAAAAGGGCAGGGAATTTCCAGTACTCGAGTAGTTACCAACTACTCGTGTACCTCATCCCTCTACTCGAGTAGTCGCCTACTACTCGAGTACCTCAACCCTCTACTCGAGTAGTCGCCCACTACTCGAGTATACGAACAAAACCAGCACTCGAGTAGTTACCAATTACTCGAGTACTCCAACCAGCTACTCGAGTACTCCAACCAGCTACTCGAGTACTCCAACCAGCTACTCGAGTACTCCAACCAGCTACTCGAGTATCTACAAACAGCTACTCGAGTACTCCAACCAGCTACTCGAGTATCTACAAACCTGCACTCGAGTAGATGCCTACTACTCGAGTAACTCAAAACCCTTACTCGAGTAGTTACCTACTACTCGAGTAACCCAGAACCCCTACTCGAGTAGTTACCTACTACTCGAGTAAGCCAAAGCACCTACTCGAGTATACGAACATAACCAGCACTCGAGTAGTTACCAACTACTCGAGTACTCCAACCAGCTACTCGAGTACTCCAACCAGCTACTCGAGTAACTCAAAAACCCTTACTCGAGTAGTTACCTACTACTCGAGTAACCCAAAGGCAAATACTCGAGTTAATTCCTTCTACTCGAGTATCTCAAAGCTACTACTCGAGTATCTCAAAACCACTACTCGAGTAGCTCAAGGCTACTACTCGAGTATCTACCACCTACTCGAGTACTCCAGAACTAATACCCGAGTAATCCACTTCTACCTTACGAGTAACATGCTCCCATACTCGAGTAATACCCTTAACAAATTTGGGAAAAACACCCCCTCCCCTCCTAACACTCCCTCTCGGCTACACCCATACCAGAGCAAATCTGAACAAAGATAAACGGCATTACGCCGGCAAAGTTGGGTTCCATCAGCACAAGAAGGGGGGGGGTCAATAGGAAGAACTAATTCCTATAGATAGCAATAAAAATGAGAACAACAAGGCCTCTAACCTGGGCTAACAGAGATTTCAATTTCAGCAAAAATAATCTAAAAGAAACTTGGCAAGGGCAAGAATACCACTTGCCTCAACTTTCAGCGAAGCCTGGATGGCTCTCGTCCTCTTCACACGGAACAAACAGCCGCAACACCTAGAATAAATCTCACGACCATTAATGGCTGAAAACTCCAAAACCGAAACCCAAATCTCATCAAAACTCCACGAAAATCGAATATCTTACCGTCGAAACAAAGATCTCGGAGAGAGCAAGACAACGCCGTTTTTGGAATCGGATTCCGTCCACGAACAAGCCCAGAATCGCCGACCGAAGGAGGTACAGGACGGGCAGTTTCTCCTCTGATTTCCGCGAAAAAGGCAGCGACGGCTTCTCTCTCAGGAAAGGAAGAAGAAGAAGTGAGCCGTCACTTCTTAAACAGAGCTTTTATACGAAAAGCTAAACACCGGTTCATCCATAACCGAACCCTAAAACGCCTAATTACTTAATTTCATTAAGTAAATACCAAAATAAGCATAAGCCAAAAATATGGCTGCCACCAAGGCAAGGCAATAACTGCCCAAATAAATTCCCCCGCAGAATTTATTAATCGGTCAAAACCGAAGGGCTACAGAACAAGCCAAATCAATTTAACTAATTGATCACAAATACTAATAACACACCAAACGACACGAAAACCGAATCACCTCGGAATTCGACGAAATTCGCACCGTAGCTAAATACCCACGCTACGAACACAACGGCGAAGTCGAAATTAACTTTCGACGAACAGAGCTCGAGTTATACCCAAACAAAGCCAAACACAAACATCCCCCCGAGAGGCCACACCGGGTCACCCAAAATGACTCGGCTTGCTGGGGAGATCTTGCAAACAGGCTACCAAACAGGGCACTCAGTTCAAAGGAGCTAAACCATACTCCATACATAGCACAAGCCACAGAAACACGTCATCGTAACGCCAACGAGAATACAAATAAACGCAGGAAAATCGGGGGCGTTACAGTCACTCCCCCTAAAAGAAAGTTTCGTCCCGAAACTTTACGCACAACACTCCTACTAAAGAAGGAGGAACAACTAACAGGAGTTACAAGAAGGAAAACATACCAATTAAATCAACGAAACAGGTGAGGGTAAGCCCTCCTCATAGCCGACTCTAACTCTCAAGTCGCGCTTTCCAAATCCTGATTCTTCCATAGAACCTTAACCATCGGTATGGACTTCTTTCGCAGTACACGCTCCTGAGTATCCAAAATACGAACCGGCACCTCAACAAAAGAGAGGTTGGGCTCCAACTGGGGCACAACATCTAAGAGCTGCCCACTGCTGTGAACACACTTACGCAATTGGCTAACATGAAAAACATTATGCACACCTGGGAAATTCGTTGGCAAATCCAATCTATAAGCTGACACACCAATCCGTTTCAAAATCTCAAACGGGCCCACATACCTTGGGTCTAACTTCCGATTCTTACCAAATCTCTTAACACCTACCATCGGGGAAACCTTGAGGAATACAAGGTCCCCGAAGGAAAACTCCAAAGCAGACCTACGCCGGTTGGCGTTCTTTTCATATCTTTCCTGGGCTATACGAAGCTTCTCCCGAATAAGCTTCACTGCGACTTCCATTTCCTCAAGCGCATCGGGACCCAACAAAGGCCTCTCACCAGCCTCAGCCCAAAACAACGGAGTCCTACAACGCCTCCCATACAAGGCTTCGAACGGAGCCATCTGCAAACTTTCCTGATAACTGTTGTTGTAGGCAAATTCCATGAGTCGCAGGCGCTCATCCCACGCTCCACCGTGGTCTAAAATATAGCACCGGATCATATCCTCAACAATTTGGTTCACCCTCTCCGTCTGCCCATTGGTCTGCGGGTGGTAGGCAGTAGAATATCTCAGATCCGTACCCAGACCCTCCTGCAGACTCTGCCAAAAACGAGAAGTAAACCGGGAGTCTCGATCGGAAATGATGCTAACCGGCACACCGTGGAGTCGGATGACTTCATTCATGTACAACTCCACTATCTTCTTCATCGGGTAATCAATCTTATAAGGCACGAAGTGAGTGCACTTCGTCAATCTATCTACTACAACCCAAACCGAATCAAATCCTCTCGGGGATTTTGGTAAACCCGTAATGAAATCCATAGATATACTTTCCCACTTCCAAGTCGGGATCTCTAGCGGAGTCAACTTACCACCAGGCCTTCCATGATCGGCCTTCACACGTTTGCAAGTGTGACACTCGGCAACAAATCGGGCTATATCTCCTTTCATGCCATACCACCAGGAAATTTGTCTTAAGTCACGGTACATCTTCGTAGATCCTGGATGGTAGGAAACGCTGGAACCATGAGCCTCACTGCAAATCATCCTCCTAATATCCCCAACCGCGGGAACGCAAAACCTGCCACGGTACTTCAAAGTACCCGCATCATCGATAGCAAAATCGGGCAACTCTCCCTTCTCAGTCCTAGTGAAAAGGTGCATAAGATCAGGATCGTCCTTCTGGTGCAGCCTAGTCAAAGAAATCCAGGACGGCTCTGCCACTGACAAACTACTCTGCAAACTACAGTATCCCACTGATATATCCATAAGGAGGAACTCCTCCACTAAACGATCGACGGAGAGGTTAAAGATCTTTCCCGTCTTTCGGCTAAGGGCGTCAGCCACCACGTTGGCCTTGCCCGGATGATACTGGCTCTCCACATCATAATCAGCCACATATTCCAACCACCGCCGCTGACGCAGATTCAACTCCTTCTGCGTGAACACATACTTCAGGCTCTTATGGTCAGTGAAGATCTTGCATTGAGCCCCATAAAGTAGGTGCCTCCACAACTTCAAAGCATAAATAACCGCTGCAAACTCGAGGTCATGCGTGGGATAATTCTTTTCATGAGTATTCAGTTGCCTTGACCCATAGGCAATTACTTTTCCCTCTTGCATTAATACGCATCCCAGACCTACAAGCGAAGCATCCACATAAACATCATAATCTACTCCCTCGGTAGGCAGGGTCAGGACGGGAGCAGTGCACAATCTCTCCTTCAGCTCTAGAAAAGCTTCTTCGCACTTCTCACTCCAAACAAAAGCCACATTCTTCTGAGTCAACTTGGTCAAAGGTGCGGCTAGGGAAGAGAAACCCTCCACAAATCTCCTGTAATAGCCAGCCAACCCTAAGAAACTCCTGATTTCCTTAGGCGAACTCGATCTACTCCAATCCATCACTGCTGCAATCTTTTCTGGATCGACCGAGATCCCCTCCTTGTTCACCACATGGCCTAGAAAAAAAACTCGAGGCAACCAAAACTCGCACTTGCTCAATTTGGCGAATAACTTGTGGCTCCTCAACTCCGATAGGACCAAACGCAAATGCTGCTCATGCTCCTCAGCACTGCGTGAATAAACTAACACGTCATCAATGAAGACCACAACAAACTTATCAAGAAAATCCTTGAACACCCGGTTCATCATATCCATAAAGGCTGATGGTGCGTTGGTCAGACCAAACGACATCACCAGAAACTCAAAGTGTCCATGTATCGACCTAAATGCAGTCTGTGGAATATCCGCCTCACGGATCCCAAGCTGGTGATAACCAGAACGAAGATCGATCTTAGAGAACACCGTGCTACCACGCAACTGGTCAAACAAATCATCGATCCTCGGCAGAGGGTACCTGTTCTTGATAGTGACCTTGTTCAACTCTCTATAGTCGATGCAGAGCCGCATCGACCCATCTTTCTTCTTTACAAACAAAACAAGAGCACCCCAAGGCGACGAACTCTGCCTAATAAACCCTTTAGCTAACAGCTCATCCAACTGAACTCGCAACTCCTCTAACTCACGAGGGGCCATCCGGTACGGCGCCTTAGCAATAGGACGTGTACCCGGCTCTAAATCGATCACAAACTCAACATCCCGATCAGGAGGAAGACCAGGAAGATCATCGGCGAAACCACGAACAATAGGAATCTCTTCCAAGCGTGGCACGCTAACAGCGGCTCCAACTGCCGAGACTAAACAAACACAACAATTTGAATGAAACAATCTCTGAGCACATACCGCAGAGATGACAGGAAAATCCTAACACAGAGCAGCATACACGCTGCCAGGCTGACCGTCGTCCCTGACGAAGTCCAAGCGCTTTCCTTTGCACTGAATGACCACATCATACCGAGAGAGCCAGTCCATGCCCAAAATGACATCGAAGTCCTCTAGATCAATCATTTTCAGGTCCGCCTTCGCAAGAAAGTCCCCCAACAAAACCGGGCAATCCAAAATGCCCAAATCTGACAACACAGATTCACCAGAAGGAAACTTGACACAGAAGGAATCCCGAACACGATCTAGAGTCAATCGATGACGCTCTACAAAGTCTCTAGCCACGAACGAGTGGGTAGCACCAGAGTCAAATAGAACACGTGCCCAGCGGTTCTTCACCTTAAACTTCCCTATAGGAACACACAAACTAAGGAACTACCATATCAATAACGCAACACTCTAGCAAATAAAACTACCAGGCTAGAAAAACAACAATCAACTAACCTGAAATAACCTGGGTCGAAGTCTGAGCCTCCTCAGAAGAAATCACGTTCAGCTTCCCTTTTCCCTTGTCCACACGCGGAGGTGGAGCTAAAGCCTGCAACGGAACTGCAAGAAGAGCTGTCTGAACCTGAGGACACCTCGACTTGATATGACCCTTCTGCCTGTAATATCCCATTTCCGGCTAGACCCCTAGGAGTCAGTTGGTTGTGGTAGAACCCTAGGGAGCCCAAAACTTGAAATAAATCGACCAAGAAATCGGGTCACGGGTTGGTCACGCCCGTGACCGACCCGTCACGCCCGTGACATAGGGCGTGACCACATTCAACGATCGTCGATTTCAGTTCGACGATCGTTGAACCCAAAATTTGTCACCAGACCTGTCACGCCCGTGACTCGGCATGTCACGCCCGTGACATAGGGCGTGACCATGATCGTCGATTCCAGGTCGACGGTCGTCGACCCAAAATTGGCCCCGGAGCATGTCACGCCCGTGACCCGCCATGTCACGCCCGTGACATAGGGCGTGACACGCTCGACGATCGTCGATTCCAGTTCGACGTCGTCGAACAAGAATTAGTCGTCAGGCATGTCACGCCCGTGACCCACAATGTCATGCCCGTGACATAGGGCGTGACACGCTCGACGATCGTCGATCCCAATTCGACGATCGTCGAACCCAGAACTGGCTAACCGGGCCTGTCACGCCCGTGACCTATGTGTCACGCCCGTGACCAAGGCCGAAATGACAAGCCAGGTTGGAAATTTCGGTAACCGACGCCATAATAAATTCTGACTATGGGAATGAAAATCAAGAGTATTTATGGGTCGTTCCCTACTTTAATTATGTTAATAATTAAGGAAAAGTGGGTCCAATAGGAAATTGCCACCTGGCAAGCACCTCTTCATCTCCAACTTTTCAATTGCCATTAGTCATAACCGAAACGTCATAAGGGTGTTATTAATGGCCGCCAACGTTTCATCTCCAACGTTTCATCCCTTCCCCTCCCCATTTGCTGATCGATAAAAGATTCCTAAGAACAGGAGGAAAAGGTTACACTCCCTCAAACTATTTCAGACTTCCCCTTGCTGTTGAAGAATTTCCGGCGACGCCACCACCGCGCAAATGGCTTCCCGACGCTCTGCACGCCTTCAACCCGCGAACAAGGTCCTCCCCTCCCTCTTCTTCTGCGGATAGATCTTAGGAATCGTTAGGAGAGATATCGGGCTCAAGAGAGCCAGATCGGATGAGCGAATTCGTGGTTCTCCGAAAATTTCATGGTGGTGGGTTCGCCGGAAATCGCCTCTCCGGCGGCTGTGCCGCCGCCCGACGATAGCCCTCGCCTCAACGGAGGTGGTGGTGGTGGTGGCCGGCCAGGGAGATGGCTGGATGGTCGGGAAATAGCTTGGAAAAGCTACAGGATATTGGGTTTTTAGGCCTCTGGTTTGGGCTGTTGAAGAAGATGAACAGTGGCATGAGAAATAAATTCTATTTTTAAAATAATTTCTGAATGAAAAATCTGTCCTGTTAAATAAATTGGGAAAAATACCTAGATGCTCCTACAGGAAAAATGATCAACATAGGAAGTGTAGTCCTTGAAGTCTACTTTAATTCAAAATTAATTTCACTCGATTCGGAATCCTGGTTAGACCACAGCACCCTTTTTGGTGAGGTCTATCCAGAGGGCTGCCTTGACCTTAGAAAAATTCCCCACTCCAATTCAGTCATCCAAATGACTTGAAATTTGGGGTGTGGTCTAATCTTACCTATATCTAGGTGCTATCCAAAAATGAGAATTTGTGGAGAATATTTTTCTATAGTTTTTAGAAAAATTCAATAATCCTAGCCGAATTTAATTAGATAGTTAAATAATTTCCAAACCCTCCCAAACTTTGGTGAGTGGTCCCTGGGGTCACTATAAGGTTCTGTATAATTTTCCATCTCATTTGTAGATGGTTTGGACTAGAAATGATCAACCCTAAGTTTTGCCCTAATAAGGGGTCTTAGGTTAAAAGTGCACTTTTGAAGTTTGAGTGGTGAGATCACCTCAACAGAGGCTGAGATTTTTACCACTGGCTAGTAATATTCTCTAGCACCCCCTCATGGAGTTTGAGGTGGATCGGGGTAAGTTTACCCTAAGGACCAAGGCCAAACCCTAAGGTTGGATCTTGGTGGTTTGTGAAGGTCATGTGGTCAAATGACCTTGGATTGACCCGAAATTGGGTGAAGAGAACCATAGGGTCAATATAGTTCTCTGGATGAAATCTTAGTAAATTTGGAGACCGTTGGGATACCTG
Source organism: Platanthera zijinensis (assembly GCA_039513925.1). Lineage (NCBI taxonomy): Eukaryota > Viridiplantae > Streptophyta > Magnoliopsida > Asparagales > Orchidaceae > Platanthera > Platanthera zijinensis. Next base: position 147,182,766 of record CM077086.1, read on the forward strand.
AAAGTCTAACCCTAGTTTAGGGCGTAAAACATGTAGAGATAGGAAATGACACTAAATCATATTGAAAAGTGGTGAGATTTAGGGAGAGTGAATTATAGGGATGGTACAACTCTGGATATTTTTCTATGAATTTTATGTTCATTATTTTGGATACTTCCTTTAATGATTCAGTAGTTGTATGATTTGCTTAGAAAATTTATTAGGGAATACACACTCACTGGAAAGTGATGAAACTTAAGCAGAGAACGTTTATTATGATTTTAAATCTCTGTGAATATTTATGGGATTTTTGGAAGATTAATTCTAAGGCTCGCTTCATTAAGTATGTTTTACCTTGATTATTTGATTAAATCTTTAGTGGTGGTTAGCAAGCTAGTAAAATTATGATTCTCTGCACAAAGATCTTTTATATATCATACTACTGACTAGTGATTTTTCCATAATTTTTAGATGAATAATTTCAGTACTTCCTTCACTACGTAGAATTAATATGATTATACTAAATAAATTATTTAGAGGTTAAATACTTTCTATAAAATTCTGAGAATTTGTATTTGAGGTTATTTTGCTGTTATTTAATGATCATGATTTTTGAGTAGCCATTACTTAGGAAGATCATGTAGTTCATGTTTAAAATGACCCGTGGCACGTCCTTTGGAAAAATTAAATAAATATCAGATTAATTAGGAAAATTATAAGTTTCTGGATTTAGACCAATTATGTTATGGTAGACCTCCAGTAAAAATTATAGGAGATTTGGAAGACAACTTAGTGTACCTCCCCTTGGGTACCTCATATAGTTTAGGATGGTCTGCATATAGTAAAGCCACAGAATTTTGATAGTTGATGGTTGGTAGGACAAACTAGGATCGAGTTCATCAGTGGGAGACTTGTTGGAATAAGGGAGTACGGGAACGACGAAAGATCGTCCATCCCGGGAAGAAGAGGAAGAGTCTTAATACTCTAGGGTTAGAACTAAAGTAACTAAAAGGGGATCAGGCTAAGGGAGATCAACCAATAATAATAAGTGCCTTGCGAAAGGGAACTTCGGGCCGTAATGCCGCCGTCTTGGTTCCTAGTGCCCCTTGAGAGCCCTTCACGGGGTATACCGGGGGCAGTCCTGGGCTAACGTAAACCATAGGAATAATAAATTAAAAGAGCAACTAGTATAACTAGGGTTGCACACACTCACTTTCGATAGCTAGGAAAGTAGAAAAATAGGACTTGTTGCCATTCAGACAGTATCTCTGAAGGTAGATGCACGGACAGGACTGTCCGGGGGGCCGAGGGCTCGAGGGTTGGAGTACAGAATAAAGGTGGTGGGTCTTCGGTACTCGATCGTCGTTCACACCGACATTGGTACGCTGACTCGGCGGTGTGGGACACTTAGCCAAAGAAAGTCTGGAGGGTACATCCAGCAGCAGTACGCGGATACTCTAGGTTGTGTTCTTCTAGGGGAGTACGGGAGGGCTAGGCCTGGTAGTGTGGATGCCCGCCTAGGAGTGGGGGGCCCGACCCACTGTCTCCATTTGCCACTACGGAGATTCCTGGGAGTGAAGCTAGCTGCCCGAACAGGGGGAACTAAAGGTCTGTGCGCATAGAGTCGTGTGCGTGAGTTACACTTGCATGAATCATGGCATAGCATATCACTACACTCATATTTGCATACAACCGACACCCCAACGTATAAATTGGTATGAGACTTTTTATACGATGGGAGCTTTGCAGAAGATCCCTTAACTTATAAGTTTGTATGGGCATTCATATAAGTTAAGGTTACATACTTACTTACTTATTGCTTACTTACTATTCTCTAGCTGCCTTTTATACAATTTGCTATTTATTAGTTGTTCTACCTATTACAACATTTATACTGTTCACCTGTTATAACTTGCTAGTTAGGTCTACCGTCACCTGCTTGACTATTCTCCACTTTTGTAGCTTCCCTTTCCTCCTCTCCGCCCGGTGCTTAGGAGCCGTGGTGGGAGGGGTAGGGGATGATAGGGCTTAGTCTTTATGACTAATGGTTTTCGAACCAAACATTACAGGAGCTCCGGATGGGAGACAGGGACCAGCACCAGCGGAGTACGGTGCGCATGGAGGTGGGATAGTCTAGCACCGGTGCACCTGCGACCAGCTCCGTGAGTGATTAGTATTTTCTTAGCTTCCGCGATGAGTGACTTGTAGTGAGGACTCTGATGTACTGGGCTCGAGCCCATTTATCTACTTTTCTATTATATGTATTGATGGACTGGATATGATTCACTTTTATTTACATATTTCTGTGGACTTGTTTACTTTTTTTTGTATAAATACTTCTCTCTCTTGTGATCGAAAAGGGCCGGCAGATTTGGCATTTTGTAATGGTTGCCTTCCCGAGATGTCGGTGCCACCGCAAAGCGGCAATTCTGGGCTAAGACCCCGGTGGTTGAAAAAGAAAAAAAAAGGGGGTCTTACAAGTGGTATCAGAGGAAACCTCGATCGAAAGAGAAGTAGTCCACAAAAACCTTGGGCCACCCCCGTGTGAGCTTAGTTTGCGGACAAACTAGCAGCGGAAGCAGTGGTGTGCCCATAAGGGAAATCTCATGTGAAAGTCCATCATAACTCTTCTTAAATTCCATTCATTCGCTCTCTAACAAATGGAATTTTTGCTTGTAGCCTGCGACGAACCCTACATCGCAGCAGGGGACACCTCAGGCTCCGAATGTGGTCCCGACTCCGCCAGCACCCGTTCCGTTCCAGCAGACGGAGATGGGGCAAACACTGACGGCCATCATGGAGGCCTTTAGAGCTCAGCAAGCCCCGGCCCCATAGCCAAACCCCGGGGCCAATTGGATGACGGTGTTCCGAGGACTTTCCCCTCCATCCTACCAGGGGACGGAGTCTGCAGTACATACGGAGGAGTGGTTGGACACCATTTATGAGATGCTGGCAGGGATTCGATGCCCCACGGAGGAGGCAGTCGCTTTGACAGTCTCCTGCTTAGAGTCACACGGAAAGAGATGGTGGAAATCTCAGCTGGACACCACCTTTGCAGGGATGGACTGTGCTGATATTACTTGGGAGGAGTTCAGAGCAGCGCTCTTGGGACATTTTGTACCTCAGTCGGCAAGAGATGACCTGGAGGATAGATTCCTGCGGTTGAGGCAGGGGAACAGGACCGTGGTGGAGTACTATCAGGAGTTCACTCACCTGGCCCGTTATGCGGACGCTTACCAATTAGACGATGCTGGCTACGCCCGGAGGTTTTATAAGGGGCTGCAGGATGACATGAGGCAGGCCCTCCTTTTCGTTTCAGAGGGGAGTCTGGCCAGGATTCTGGAGATGGCTAAGAAGAGAGAGGCGGATCAGCTTACAGTGAAGAATCGGAAGAGACCGGCTGATGATTCAGTGATTGGAGGTCGTAGAGACCGTCCTCGGGGCCAGGTTATCGGGGAGAGAAGGAACGGGGATCAGCCTCGTCAGGAGTTTGGGCAGGAGCAGAGGACTCAGGGGGTATTGGCTCCCCAGCCTATACAGATGCTGGAATTGCCAAGGACGGCAGGGCAGCCACCGGTATGCTATCAGTGCAACCAGCCGGGGCATATCAAGCGGAACTGCCCTGTGGGGCGAGCACCCCCACCAGCACATCAGGGCGCTCCACCTCCCCGACAGTTTGGCGGACGAAGATAGGACCGAGGACGAGGATTTCAGGATCGAGGTCGTAGGCCAGAGAGAGAGCAGGTGTATGCTCTAGACCTGACACAGCCTCGGAACCCGGAGCAGGTTATCACAGGTATGGCAGTACTTTTCAGATTTTCTTCATATAAACTACTATTTTAAACATAACCTGGTTAGAAATTAAGAGAATATAAACTGCAATAAGAATACTAAGACATTTAATTACCCCAGGCATAGTATTCGTGAGCGGCAAGCCCGCTCACACCCTCTTCGACACTGGTGCGTCGCAATCATTCGTGTCGGAGGATTTCGTGAAAGGACTGGCAGGAGTGGAGCTAAGCACCGGGAAGATGCTTAGGGTGCGCCTACCCGATGGATCAGAGATATTGACCTCTACCCATTGTGATATGGAAGCGAGGATCGGCGGAAAGGCGTTTGAGGCACCAGCGACGGTTTTGAGGATGCCAGATTATGATCTGATTCTGGGCATGACCTGGCTGTACTGGAACCATGCCCAGATCGATTGCGTGGAGAAGAGGATCACAGTGAGGCACGACGACTCCTTCATAGTTATCGAAGGTATTATATCAGCACCCCGTACTTTACTATCGTCTGTGTAGGCCGTTAAGGCCCACCTACAGGGGGAAGAGGTTTATCAGGTCCTCTTTGAGGCTGTCGTAGCCAAGGACTCCATTGCGGATATTCCAGTGGTGCGGGACTTCGCCGACGTGTTTCCAGAGAAGCTACCAGGGTTACCCCCGCACCGAGAGAAGGACTTTCAGATTCAGCTTGTACCGGGGGCTAAGCCGGTATCCAGAGCGCCCTATCGAATGGCCCCAAAGGAGTTGGTGAAATTCCGAAGTCAGCTTCAGGAGTTAGTGGAGGCCGGGTTCGTCCGGCCTAGCTCATCACCGTGGGGAGCTCTAGTGCTGTTCGTTAAGAAGAAGGACGGGACCCTTCGACTGTGCATCGATTACCGGGCTCTGAACAGGTTGACAGTCCGGAATACTTATCCTTTACCACGGATAGACGAGCTTTTTGATCAGCTGGAGGGAGCTCATTGGTTCTCAAAGCTGGATCTGAGGTCAGGATACTACCAGCTTCGTATTCGGGAGGAGGACATCCCGAAGACGGCCTTCAGCAGCAGATACGGCTTGTACGAGTTTACCGTGATGCCATTCGGGCTCACGAATGCACCCTCCGCATTCATGACTTTGATGAATCGGGTGTTCGAGAAGTATCTGGACGTCTTTGTCATTGTATTCATCGACGACATTCTCATCTATTCAAGGATGGAGGAGGAGCACGCGAGACATCTATCCTTGACCTTGGAGAAGCTGCGTGAACACGAGATGTATGCCAAGTACAGCAAGTGCCAGTTCTGGATAAAGGAGGTGGCCTTTCTGGGCCATGTCATCAGTGGAGCAGGTCTGGCAGTGGATCCGGCAAAGATCCAGGCAGTACGGGATTGGCCACCACTAAAGTCGGCCACGGATGTTCGAAGTTTCTTGGGACTTGCCGGTTACTACCGGAAGTTCGTAAAGAGGTTCTCTCAGATTGCCCTCCCTCTTACGTCTCTGACGAAGAAGGAGTCCCCTTTTATTTGGACGCCGCGATGCGAATCTGCCTTCCAGGAGCTGAAGGATCGTCTCACCTCGGCTCCCATCCTTGCTCTTCCATCAGGGAAGGAGGGATTCCAGGTGTACGCAGATGCTTCCTATCAGGGGATGGGTGCCGTCCTTATGCAGAATGGGCACGTAATAGCCTATGCCTCCCGTCAGCTGAAGCAGCATGAGCAGAACTACCCCGTGCACGATTTGGAGATGGGGGCAGTCATTTTTGCTCTTAAGATCTGGCGGCACTATCTCTACGGGGTACATTGTGATATCTTCTCCGACCACAAGAATCTGAAGTACGTCGACACCCAGAAGGAGTTAAACATCAGGCAGAGACGCTGGGTGGAGTTTCTTTCGGACTACCAGTATACCATGCACTACCATCCGGGGAAGGTGAACGTGGTTGCGGATGCTCTGAGCCGGAGAGCGAGTACGACTGGAGCAGGCCCGCAGCTGATGGCTTTGGAGTTGATTAGATCATTCGAGGAGATGCAGATTTCGCTAGTGTCTGAGGATGACCCGGAGCTGTACATGGAGTACCTGGGGTCGATGGCTACTACTGATGGCATTCGAGACCGCATCAGAGATGGGCAGATGCGGGACGAGAGAGCTGAGCCGATATTCCGAGCCTTGGAGGAAGGCACGACAGGGGATTACTCTTTGAGGGATGGGCTCCTGTGTTTCTGGGGCAGAGTCTACATACCAGCAGGAGGACGGATACGGGAGGATATTTTGACGGAGGCTCACTGCAGCCGGTATTCGGTACACCCGGGGATCACCAAGATGGTAAAGGATTTAAAGAGGACGATGTTGTAACGCCCCGTCTTTTCAGCGATTATTTTTATTCTCGTTTGGCGTTACGATGACGCGTTTCCGTGGCTTGTGCCATGCGTGGAGTATGGTTTAGCTCCTTGGAACTGAGTGCCCTGTTTGGTAGCCTGTTGGCAAGATCTCCCTAGCAAACCGAGTCGTTTTGGTGACCCGGTGTGGCCTCTCGGGGGGATGTTTGTGTTTGGCTTTGTTTGGGTATAACTCGAGTTCTGTTCGTCGAAAGTTAATTTCGACTTCGCCGTTGTGTTCGTAGCGTGGGTAATTAGCTACAGTGCGAATTTCGTCGAATTCCGAGGTAGTTTGGTTTTCGCGTTGATTTGGTGCTTTATGTAATTTTGTAATTAATAATATAATTATATAATTATATATATATAGATTTATTAGAATGAAAAGCCATCGATCATCTTCTTCCTCACGATAGAAACCGCCGGTCCTGTACGAGGAAACAGAGTAACCGCCTACCTTGCCTTCGGACGCCGATTCCCGGAGCGTTTGTGGACGGAATTCGATTCCGAGAGTGGATACGGATTGCTCTCGTCGAGACCTTCATTCCTGCGGTAAGAAATTCGATTTTCGTGGAGTTTTGGAGGGATTGGAATTTTCAGTTTTGGAAGTTTTCCGCCATTAATGGCCGAGTCTTTGTTCTAGGTGTTGCGGCCGTTTTGATCCGTGCGAAGAGAAGGAAAGCAGTCCAAAGCTTCGCTGAGATTTGAGGCAAGTGGTATTCTTGCCCTTGCCAAGTGTTTTCTTTGATTTTATTTGCTGAAATTGAAATCCCGGTTAGCCCAGGTTAGAGGCCTTGTTGTTTTCATTTTCTTGCTAACTATAGGGCTTAGTTCTTCCTACTGAAACCCCCCCTATGTTGTGATGTTTGGAATCCAATTTGTCGGCATGAAGCCGTTGTTTCCCTTGCTCTTATGGTTGCTCTGGTTTGGGCGTAGCCGAGAGGGAGTGTTAGGAGGGGGGTGTGGTTGCCAATTTCCTTCGTTAAGATATTATTCGAATGGTTAGACATAGTTTGAATGGTAGTAGCGTGCGACGTTGATAGTTTTCTACTGCTACTGCAGTGGCGTGAGTCGTGTGCGCGTTTCGGTGTCGTTCGGGAAATTCCAAACGGTACAGGTTTGCCGCGCACGGTCATTAACCTTTAGGGCGCACGACCACTGGTCGTGTGCCTCTGTTCGTGCGCGTATAAATTTCAGTTTCCAAAGTTCTGTCTCGGGCAATCGCACGAGCGCTGACATCAGTACGCACGACCACTGATCGTGCGACACTGATCGTGCGCAGTTGCTAGGTTTTCTGTCAGGTTTTCCAGGTTCGTTTCGCACGATCATCAGCCGATGAGTGCGCACGACCACTGATCGTGCGTCGCTGATCGTGCGATTTGTATATTTCCTTTTTGCTAGGCGAATTTAGATGGTTTCGAGTGTGGGAGTTTAGATACTCAAGTGACAAGCAACTACTCGAGTTCTGGATCTTCTGCCTTGGTCGTTCGACTGTCGTCGAGCTCCGCATTCTTTAGTGGGCTTGTGGGTAGTGGTATAATTTTGGCGGTGAGTGAGGCTAGCTCACTCAACGCCAAAGTTTAGGTAGGCACTGAGTGGGTTTCACTCAACGCCTAGTCGTGTTGGTTTATTTCAATACTCTTCCTTTACCTTGTATTTCGTTTCCGAGTGGATTTTTCCAGTTGTATTTCTGGGTTTTTCTTGTCGGCCGTTTTCTTTATTTTTCCTAAAGGCCGAATCGTGGGTCGTGGATAGTAGTGGTGGTTGTAGCTCTTTATGGGGGTGGAGTTGTGTGATATAGCCAAGGCCACCCATGGATTTCTTGCTCCAGGTACGGGCTAGGCATGTCGGGTGGAAGGTCCCTTGTGTTTTCACGTGTTGACCCTCGAGCTTTTGACTTGGACATGGTGGATTGGGGGACTGCGTTTGCCTTCGATCCGGTTCCTCGTTGTTGTTTTTGCTACTATCACTTCCCGCAGATTAGGGTGTTAGAAGTTTCTTCTTTGGTAGTGTTGCAGCATTCTGGCTCTTGGTAGTCTAGTAGGCCCTACAGGATGTTGTTCCTGGGCTGGGTCGTTGCTGTTTCTTTGCATGTTGTGCATTTCTTGTTGTCCTGATTTGGACAGTTGTGACTCTTTCTACTGCATGTTTTCTGTTATTTTGTCCTTTGGTTGACTCTTTCATGCAGTTTTACCTTGATTTTTGCTTGCTGAGGTATTCTGTTTTCTTTTGGAATACCCCAGGTTCTGAGCTGTAGCTAGTTTGGTGGCTAGTTGGAGGTGTTGTTGTTGGTGGACTCCCGGACTTTGGAGTTTTGTTTATCTTGTTTGTGAGGTTGTTTTCAGTACTTTCTTACAGACATATATGTGTGCTAGTGGGTTCGTGTCAGGTTGTTGGCGCCCACTAGTAGTTTTTACCTTGTACTAGATATATACTATTGCTGCTACCATTTATTTTTCTGGAGATAGTCTACTTGCTTTGAGAAGGTTTTATGCTAGGTTGCTAGTTATTTTTAAACTATAAATACTATTATAAATAAAGCTCATGATCAGCATGTTTTGTAAACTTAATCACTATATTCCAAATCACGTACGAAAACCGTTTTCTTATATATATTATATAAACTAAGTGTAGTGTCTTGCATAGCATGAGTGGTTCTCTGGGGACCCTTATGCGCTCTTTAGGGTGTAAAGCCTAATTAAAGTATTTTCCGCAGCGTTTAAATATAGTTTTCTTTTGTGGACTAGATGATCCACTGAGCCGAGGGATACGGACTCTAAACATAACTGATTTTCTATTCATTAAGCACATGATTTTCTTGCATAAAGATTGTAGTTGGATTTGCCTGAGCGTCAGCAGTTATCCCCTGCTTGACGTGGCATCATGACGCGTGTTTTCTCTTACTCTGATAATTCTTAATTCGGAGAAAATGCGGGTTGTGACAGTTGGTATCAGAGGGAGGTTGCTTGACAAGTTAGTTGGGCAACCTTCCTTGGATGCTTTTAGTAGTTCAGCATCATGTCATTCACACACCGATATGTCATCAGCACGTCTTGGCAAAAGCACGAACACTACACTCATAGCATAACATGAAGTATACGGGGCATATTATGTAGTATGGGATGCATAATATGTGTCCGTATATGGATCCACCATAGGGGCTACATGTGAGGGTTATGTAGTATGGGATGCATAACCTCACCACATGACTGCGACTAGCACGTTTCTTTTTCGTTGCATGGAAATGTTATGTAGTATGGGATGCATAACATTTTCATGTGTACGCCGCTCATATCATGCATTAGGGCCTTCTTTTTAGAATGCATAGCACAATCATGCATATCATATCATTGCATAAGCACAACGCGCCGAGCTAAAGATTTGCAGGATGACATATGTACACACATAAGTTTTCAAACTAACATAAGTTCATGCATCCGATCTAGGCATAAGAGTTAGTGAGGTGGTGGTTAACCATCCTAAGTTAGGGCATATCATCTAATTATTGTGAAGAAGATAAACTCTCAGAGCAAGTTTAGCAGCTTTAAGTCTATATCTACATATGTATTGTCTGTACTGGTAGTCGGTTCTAGTCGTGGGATTTGGTTCTGATTTGCGTTGTATTGATTTTTAGGATGGCTAGGCGTCCTGCGACTCGATCGACTCCCCTGTCTGAGGGTGAATCTTCTGGAGCTCAGAACGATGCGGTGATCGAGGGTCTGCGTCAGAGTAGCGAAGCTATGGGGAGGCAGTTGGAGGAGGTGCAAGCCCAGATTCAGTCTTTGGTGGCAGTTGTGGCAGGACAGGCTCAGGGTGCGCAAGTTCCTGCAGGGGGGTTAGCTGTTCCTCCTCCTCCGGCACCCTTGAGGCCTCCAGTGGTGGTGCCAGCAGAGATGGACTTCATCTCGCGGTTTCAGAGGCTGAGCCCTCCCACTTATGATGGGAAGGCAGATTTCATGGTGATAGACGACTGGCTGATCTCCATGGAGGAGATGTTCTCGTACTCAGGGATTGCAGATGATCAGAGGGTGATGATAGCCGCCTATCAGCTTAAAGGATTGGCTAAGAGTTGGTGGCTGAGAGAGAAGGAGAGCTTAGTGGCTGGATGCTCGTGGGAGATGTTCAAGGAGATGCTGTTGAGGAAGTTCTTACCCTCGGTCGAGCGTGACCGCCTCATGAATGATTTCCTCTATCTGAAGCAAAGGCAGCTCACGGTGGGTGAGTACGAGATAGAGTTTAGTAAGTTGAGCCGTTTTGCCCCTGGATTGGTCAGCATTGAGGCTGATCGAGTTAAGCGATTCCTCGGTGGTTTGAGGAGTGAGGTGCAGCAGTTGGCCAGTGCTTATGGGTCAGTGACTTATGCTGGAGTTGTAGAGGCTGCTCTTAAGGTTGAGGCCATTGAGACGGCGAAGAGCAGAGGCCAGCAGTTGAGGAAGGATAAGAGGAAGTTGGTAGAGGAGAAGAAACCCCTGGTACCCGATGCTGTTCCGGGAAAGAGGAGCAGGGTGGTGTGCAGTTTTTGTGGCCGGTCAGGCCATCCTGTCGAGAGGTGTTTCAAGAAGGCGGCAGCTCAGAAGAAGGAGCAGGTTCATGCTATTCAGGGTGCTCCTGGGAGAGATGTCTCCTGTTCAGTTTGCAAGCGATCCGGGCATGATGCAGCCCAGTGTTGGTCCAGGGATAGAGTCTGCTATCAGTATGGGCAGAAGGGTCACGTTAAGTCGAGGTGTCCTCAGGTCCAGTCAGCTCTTCCTGCAGTTCCATTGCAGGCATTACCTCCATCTCAGCGTGTGGACAAGGGAAAAGGGAAGCTGAACGTGATTTCTTCCGAGGAGGCTCAGACTTCGGCCCAGGTGATCTCAGGTTAGTAGTTTGTTGTTTTCTTTCTAGCCTGGTAGTTTAGTTGCTAGTTTATTTGCGGTACTGTGGTGCTAGTTCCTTAGCTTTGTGCGTTCCTATAGGGAAATTTAAGGTGAAGAACCGCTGGGCGCGTGTTCTGTTTGACTCCGACGCTACCCACTCGTTCGTGGCTAGAGCCTTTGTGGAGAGTCATCGGTTGTCTCTAGATCGTGTTCGGGATTCCTTCCGTGTCAAGTTTCCCTCTGGTGAATCTGTGTTGTCAGATTTGGGTATTTTGGATTGCCCGGTTTTGTTGGGGGATTTTCTTGCGAAGGCGGATCTGAAGATGATTGATCTAGAGGACTTCGACGTCATTTTGGGCATGGACTGGCTCTCTCAGTATGATGCAGTCATTCAGTGCAAGGGAAAGCGCTTGGACTTCATCAGGGACGACGGTCAGCCCGGCAGCGTGTATGCTGATCCGTGTCAGGATTCTCCTGTTCTCTCTGCGGTATGTGTTCAGAGATTGTTTCTTTCTGATTGTTGTGTTTGTTTAGTCTCGGTGGTTGGAACCGTTGTTAGCGTGCCACGCTTGGAGGAGATTCCTATTGTTCGTGGTTTCGCCGATGTTTTTCCTGATGATCTTCCTGGTATCCCTCCTGAGCGGGATGTGGAGTTTGTTATTGATTTGGAGCCGGGTACGCGTCCTATTGCTAAGGCGCCGTACCGGATGGCCCCTCGTGAGTTAGATGAGTTGCGAATTCAGTTAGATGAGTTGTTGGCTAAAGGTTTTATCAGGCAGAGTTCGTCGCCTTGGGGTGCTCCTGTTTTGTTCGTAAAGAAGAAAGATGGGTCGATGCGGCTTTGCATCGACTATAGAGAGTTGAACAAGGTCACTATCAAGAACAGGTACCCTCTGCCGAGGATCGATGATTTATTTGACCAGTTGCGTGGTAGCACGGTGTTCTCCAAGATCGATCTTCGTTCGGGCTATCATCAGCTCAGGATCCGTGAGGCAGATATTCCACGGACTGCGTTTAGGTCGAGGCATGGGCACTTTGAGTTTTTGGTGATGTCGTTTGGTCTGACCAACGCACCATCAGCCTTCATGGATATGATGAACAGGGTGTTCAAGGATTTCCTAGACAAGTTCGTTGTGGTCTTCATTGATGACGTGTTGGTTTATTCTCGCAGTGCTGAGGAGCACGAGCAGCATTTGCGTTTGGTCCTATCAGAGTTGAGGAACCACAAGTTATTCGCCAAGTTGAGCAAGTGCGAATTTTGGTTGCCTCAGGTTTCTTTTCTAGGCCACGTGGTGAACAAGGATGGGATCTCGGTTGACCCAGAAAAGATTGCAGCAGTGACGGATTGGAGTAGGCCGAATACTCCTAAGGAGATCAGAAGTTTCTTAGGGTTGGCTGGCTATTACAGGAGATTCGTGGAGGGTTTCTCTTCTCTAGCCGCACCATTGACCAAGCTGACTCAGAAGAATGTGGCTTTTGTTTGGAGCGAGAAGTGCGAAGAAGCTTTTCAGGAGTTAAAGAGGAGATTGTGTACTGCTCCCGTTCTGACCCTTCCTACTGAGGGCGTGGATTATGATGTATATGTGGATGCTTCGCATATAGGTCTGGGATGCGTATTAATACAGGATGGAAAAGTAATTGCTTATGGGTCAAGGCAGTTGAAAACTCATGAGCGGAATTATCCTACGCATGATCTTGAGTTTGCAGCGGTTATCTATGCGTTGAAGTTGTGGAGGCACTTACTTTATGGGGCTCAGTGCAAGATTTTTACTGACCATAAGAGCCTGAAGTACGTGTTCACGCAGAAGGAGTTGAATCTGCGTCAGCGGCGGTGGCTTGAGTATGTGGCGGATTATGATGTGGAAATCCAGTATCATCCGGGCAAGGCCAATTTGGTGGCCGACGCCCTGAGCCGAAAGACGGGAAAGATCTTTAACCTCTCCGCCGATCGATTAGTTGAGGAGTTCCTCCTTATGGATATTTCAGTGGGATGCTGTAGTTTACAGAGTAGCTTATCAGTGGAAGAGCCGTCCTGGATTTCTTTGAATAGATTGCATCAGAAGGACGATCCGGATCTGTTGCACCTTTTTACCAGGACAAAGAAGGGAGAGTTGCCAGATTTTTCTATTGATGATGCGGGTACTTTGAAGTACCGCGACAGGTTTTGCGTTCCCGCTGTTGGGGACATTAAGAGTATGATTTGCAGTGAGGCTCATGGTTCCAGCGTTGCCTACCATCCAGGATCTACGAAGATGTACCGTGACTTAAAACAAATTGCTTGGTGGTATGGTATGAAAGGAGATATAGCCCGATATGTTGCTGAGTGTCACACTTGCAAGCGTGTGAAGGCCGATCATGGGAGGCCTGGTGGTAAGTTGACTCCGCTAGATATCCCGACTTGGAAGTGGGAGAGTATATCTATGGACTTCATTACGGGTTTGCCAAAATCCCCGAGAGGATTTGATTCTGTTTGGGTTATAGTGGATAGATTGACGAAGTGTGCTCACTTCGTGCCTTATAAGATTGATTACCCGATGAAGAAGATAGCGGAATTGTACTTGATTGAAGTCATCCGACTCCACGGTGTGTCGGTTAGCATCATTTCTGATCGAGACTCCCGGTTTACTTCTCGTTTTTGGCAGAGTCTGCAGGAGGGTTTGGGTACGGATCTGAGGTATTCTACTGCGTACCACCCTCAGACCAATGGGCAGACGGAGCGGGTCAATCAGATTGTTGAGGATATGATCCGGTGCTATATTTTAGACCACGGTGGAGCGTGGGATGAGCGTCTGCGACTCATGGAATTTGCTTACAATAACAGTTATCAGGAAAGCTTGCAGATGGCTCCGTTCGAAGCTTTGTATGGGAGGCGCTGTAGGACTTCGTTGTTTTGGGCTGAGGCTGGTGAGAAGCCTTTGTTGGGTCCTGATGCTCTGGAAGAGATGGAAGTCGCCGTGAAGCTTATTCGGGAGAAGCTTCGTTTAGCCCAGGAGAGGTATGAAAAGAACGCCAATCGGCGTAGGTCTGCCTTGGAGTTTTTAGTAGGGGATCATGTATACCTCAAGGTTTCTCCAATGGTTGGTGTAAAGAGATTTGGTAAAAACCGGAAATTGGACCCAAGGTATGTGGGCCCGTTTGAGGTTTTGGAGCGGATTGGTGTGTCTGCTTATAGATTGGATTTGCCAGCGAACTTCCCTGGTGTTCATAATGTTTTTCATGTTAGCCAATTGCGGAAGTGTGTGCGCAGCAGTGGGCAACTCTTGGATGTTGTGCCCCAGTTAGAGCCCAACCTCTCTTTCGTTGAGGTGCCAGTTCGTATTTTGGATACTCAGGAGCGTGTGTTGCGAAAGAAGTCCATACCGATGGTGAAAATTCTATGGAAAAATCAGGATTTGGAGAGCGCGACTTGGGAGCTAGAGTCGGCCATGAGGAGGGCGTACCCTCACCTGTTTCTCTGATTTGATCGGTATGTTTCCCTTTGTAACTTCTGTTTGTTACTTTTTCCTTCTTTTGTAGGAGGGTTGTGCGTAAAGTTTCGGGACGAAACTTTCTTTTAGGGGGAGTGACTGTAACGCCCCGTCTTTTCAGCGATTATTTTTATTCTCGTTTGGCGTTACGATGACGCGTTTCCGTGGCTTGTGCCATGTGTGGAGTATGGTTTAGCTCCTTGGAACTGAGTGCCCTGTTTGGTAGCCTGTTGGCAAGATCTCCCTAGCAAACCGAGTCGTTTTGGTGACCCGGTGTGGCCTCTCGGGGGGATGTTTGTGTTTGGCTTTGTTTGGGTATAACTCGAGTTCTGTTCGTCGAAAGTTAATTTCGACTTTGCCGTTGTGTTCGTAGCGTGGGTAATTAGCTACGGTGCGAATTTCGTCGAATTCCGAGGTAGTTTGGTTTTCGCGTTGATTTGGTGCTTTATGTAATTTTGTAATTAATAATATAATTATATAATTATATATATATAGATTTATTAGAATGAAAAGCCATCGATCATCTTCTTCCTCACGATAGAAACCGCCGGTCCTGTACGAGGAAACGGAGTAACCGCCTACCTTGCCTTCGGACGCCGATTCCCGGAGCGTTTGTGGACGGAATTCGATTCCGAGAGTGGATACGGATTGCTCTCGTCGAGACCTTCATTCCTGCGGTAAGAAATTCGATTTTCGTGGAGTTTTGGAGGGATTGGAATTTTCAGTTTTGGAAGTTTTCCGCCATTAATGGCCGAGTCTTTGTTCTAGGTGTTGCGGCCGTTTTGATCCGTGCGAAGAGAAGGAAAGCAGTCCAAAGCTTCGCTGAGATTTGAGGCAAGTGGTATTCTTGCCCTTGCCAAGTGTTTTCTTTGATTTTATTTGCTGAAATTGAAATCCCGGTTAGCCCAGGTTAGAGGCCTTGTTGTTTTCATTTTCTTGCTAACTATAGGGCTTAGTTCTTCCTACTGAAACCCCCCCTATGTTGTGATGTTTGGAATCCAATTTGTCGGCGTGAAGCCGTTGTTTCCCTTGCTCTTATGGTTGCTCTGGTTCGGGCGTAGCCGAGAGGGAGTGTTAGGAGGGGGGTGTGGTTGCCAATTTCCTTCGTTAAGATATTATTCGAATGGTTAGACATAGTTTGAATGGTAGTAGCGTGCGACGTTGATAGTTGTCTACTGCTACTGCAGTGGCGTGAGTCGTGTGCGCGTTCCGGTGTCGTTCGGGAAATTCCAAACGGTACAGGTTTGCCGCGCACGGTCATTAACCTTTAGGGCGCACGACCACTGGTCGTGTGCCTCTGTTCGTGCGCGTATAAATTTCAGTTTCCAAAGTTCTGTCTCGGGCAATCGCACGAGCGCTGACATCAGTACGCACGACCACTGATCGTGCGACACTGATCGTGCGCAGTTGCTAGGTTTTCTGTCAGGTTTTCCAGGTTCGTTTCGCACGATCATCAGCCGTTGAGTGCGCACGACCACTGATCGTGCGTCGCTGATCGTGCGATTTGTATATTTCCTTTTTGCTAGGCGAATTTAGATGGTTTCGAGTGCGGGAGTTTAGATACTCAAGTGACAAGCAACTACTCGAGTTCTGGATCTTCTGCCTTGGTCGTTCGACTGTCGTCGAGCTCCGCATTCTTTAGTGGGCTTATGGGTAGTGGTATAATTTTGGCGGTGAGTGAGGCTAGCTCACTCAACGCCAAAGTTTAGGTAGGCACTGAGTGGGTTTCACTCAAAGCCTAGTCGTGTTGGTTTATTTCAACACTCTTCCTTTACCTTGTATTTCGTTTCCGAGTGGATTTTTCCAGTTGTATTTCTGGGTTTTTCTTGTCGGCCGTTTTCTTTATTTTTCCTAAAGGCCGAATCGTGGGTCGTGGATAGTAGTGGTGGTTGTAGCTCTATATGGGGGTGGAGTTGTGTGATATAGCCAAGGCCACCCATGGATTTCTTGCTCCAGGTACGGGCTGGGCATGTCGGGTGGAAGGTCCCTTGTGTTTTCACGTGTTGACCTTCGAGCTTTTGACTTGGACATGGTGGATTGGGGGACTGCGTTTGCCTTCGATCCGGTTCCTCGTTGTTGTTTTTGCTACTATCACTTCCCGCAGATTAGGGTGTTAGAAGTTTCTTCTTTGGTAGTGTTGCAGCATTCTGGCTCTTGGTAGTCTAGTAGGCCCTGCAGGATGTTGTTCCTGGGCTGGGTCGTTGCTGTTTCTTTGCACGTTGTGCATTTCTTGTTGTCCTGATTTGGACAGTTGTGACTCTTTCTACTGCATGTTTTCTGTTATTTTGTCCTTTGGTTGACTCTTTCATGCAGTTTTACCTTGATTTTTGCTTGCTGAGGTATTCTGTTTTCTTTTGGAATACCCCAGGTTCTGAGCTGTAGCCAGTTTGGTGGCTAGTTGGAGGTGTTGTTGTTGGTGGACTCCCGGACTTTGGAGTTTTGTTTATCTTGTTTGTGAGGTTGTTTTCAGTACTTTCTTACAGACATATATGTGTGCTGGTGGGTTCGTGTCAGGTTGTTGGCGCCCACTAGTAGTTTTTACCTTGTACTAGATATATACTATTGCTGCTACCATTTATTTTTCTGGAGATAGTCTACTTGCTTTGAGAAGGTTTTATGCTAGGTTGCTAGTTATTTTTAAACTATAAATACTATTATAAATGAAGCTCATGATCAGCATGTTTTGTAAACTTAATCACTATATTCCAAATCACGTACGAAAACCGTTTTCTTATATATATTATATAAACTAAGTGTAGTGTCTTGCATAGCATGAGTGGTTCTCTGGGGACCCTTATGCGCTCTTTAGGGTGTAAAGCCTAATTAAAGTATTTTCCGTAGCGTTTAAATATAGTTTTCTTTTGTGGACTAGATGATCCACTGAGCCGAGGGATACGGACTCTAAACATAACTGATTTTCTATTCATTAAGCACATGATTTTCTTGCATAAAGATTGTAGTTGGATTTGCCTGAGCGTCAGCAGTTATCCCCTGTGTTGAAGCATGAGACCGGGCGGTCTGCGGTTTGGACCTGGCGGATTGTTGACTGTGCGGTCTAGCGGTTTGGATCTGGCGAGTTGTTGACCGTGCGGTCTAGCGGTTTCTCTCCAGCAGTTGCATATCCAGGTGGTTGCTGCTATGGTTCGGCGGTCTAGCGGTTTGTCTACAACGACTTGGATATTTGGCGGTCTGGCGGTCTGGCAGTCTGGCGGTCTCCTTCTGCATCTCCCTCTGGTCTATCCGGGCGGTTAGCCTGTTATCTAACCGCGCGGACTGTGCGGTCTGTACATATCAAACCGCCCAGTCTTTGTATATTTATTTAGTCCCACATTGTTAGTTTGTACTCTCCTCTATCTCCTCCATTCTATAAAAGGGAGGCCATACCTTTGTAAATGATATCTTTTTGGATAATAAAATTTTCATTATTCAAAGTTCCGGCTTGTTTTCTAGTCGTTTTCTCTCTACTTTTACATGGTATCAGAGCCTTCGATTTCTGGCTCCTGATTCTGTCCGCTCTTTCCGCGCAGCTTGTTCTGTCTGCCCGCGACCTGTCCTTTGCCGCGACCTGTTCTAGTCGCTGTGCTCTTCTTCTCTTCTTTAGTCGCCGCGACCTGCCTTATCGCCTTTCCCGTCTGTTCGCGCGGTCTGCTCTCTTACCGCCCGACCTCTCTCCCTCTGCTTGTTCTGCGGCTTGGTCGTGGCCTCTCTGGCCGCTGGTGTCTGACATCTTGACCGCTGCATCTCTTCTTCCCGCGGCTTGTTTCTTAACCGCGCGGCTTCCCTTTGTTTTCCTCTATGGCTCTCTCTGAGACTTCTACTGCCACCACTCCTGTTGCCAATCCGGCTCCCCCCCTCCTCCTACTCTTTCCGGAAATCTTGGCACTGTTTCTAAACTTGTTGGCTCCAATTATCCGGATTGGAGCGTTTCTTTCACCTTTCTCCTTCGCTCTCAGCGCAAACGTCATCACCTTACCGATGACCCTCCCCCTCCAGATTCTGCTCAATTTGACGAATGGGATGCGAGTGATGCTCTTGTCCGCACTTGGCTGGCTAACAGCCTCTCTGATGAATGCCTTCCCGTCATCCGCCATGATGAGACGGTCAAGGCCGCTTGGCTTCACCTTGCCGCTCTTTACTCTAAGGGGACCCAGACGTCCCGGATCTACACCCTTTATGCCGACCTCTTCGCCCGTCCTTCCATGACTCCTGCAGCAGCCTATCAGCAAGTTCAGGCTCTTGGCGCCGAGATTCTTCAAAATCGGCCCTTCTCCGCGGACGTGGCCACCCAACACAAACACTTCCAGGAGCTCCTGGTTGTTTGTTATCTTCTGCGGCTTCCCGAGTCCTTTGATATGATCCGCCAGCAGATCTTGGGTGAAGCCGAATCTCCCACCTTGGATGCCACCGCGGCTCGCATCGCCGCCGTTACTTCGCTTCTCCGGCGCCCTCTGTTGGCCTCCCCTCCTCCACCAGAGACCTATGCTCTCCAAACTCAGCGGGGCGGCACTAGTGGCCGTAGTCACAACGGGCCGCGTGGACTGTCCAGGTTTCTTTGTTCTCATTGTGGTCGTACCGGCCACACTGTTGACCGCTGCTGGCAAAAACACCCTCACCTTCGCCCCTCTACTGATTCTTCCTCTCGGCCCTCTGCCTCTGTGGCCACGACCTCAGGTAGTGCTCATGTCGTTACCCAAGTTAAATGGCTGATTGACTCTGGTGCTACAAATCACATGACCGGCAATCCTCAATGTTTCTCTCTTCTTGAAACACATGATCGGTTACCCCCAGTTCTTGTTGCGGATGGTTCTCCTTCCCCAGTTCATGGGACGGGCATGGTGCAAGTTACCCCGTCGCTTTGTTTAATGGACACTCTCTATGTCCCGAAATTTCCCTGCAACTTACTCTCTGTTACTACCTTATGCAAGCAACTTCAGTGCTCCGTCTTATTCACTCCTTCTTCTTGTTGTTTTCAGGACCCGAGGACCCAGCGGACGATTGCTACTGGGACTGAGAGCGGCGGCCTCTACTTCCTCGACAATGTCTCTGCTCTGTCCGCCTTCTCTTCCTCGTCCACCGACCTGCTTCAATGGCATCTTTGCCTTGGCCATCCTCCAGCTCGGATTCTTCGTCAGCTTCTTCCCCACTTACCTTCCACGGGTCCTCCGCTCGACTGTGACGCATGTCAGTTGGGCAAACATCACCGTTCCCCCTTCCCACCAAAGCAAGGCCGTGGTTCCTCTCGCCCCTTTGATCTCATTCATTCTGATGTCTGGGGACCTGCTCCTACTCTCACCGTTGGTCGGGGTAGCTCTTATTTTGTAACTTTTATTGATGATTTCTCTCGATGTACTTGGGTGTATCTGTTAAAAGATCGCTCTGAACTCTTTTCTGTATGGCAAACTTTTTATAATATGATTAAAACTCAATTTGAGGTTTCTATTAAATTTCTTCGCTCTGATAATGCTAAAGAATACCTTAGTCATGAGTTTTCCTCCTTTTGTATGCAACATGGTCTTCTCCATCAGACCAGCTGTGTTTACACCTCCCAACAAAATGGGGTGGCGGAACGTAAAAACCGTCATCTCCTCGACGTCGCTCGCACTCTTATGACGCAGATGCATGTGCCTCGCTCCTATTGGGGCTATGCTATTGTTCTTGCCTGCTATCTCATCAATCATATTCCCTCTACTGTCCTTCATGGCAAGACTCCCTTCTCCATTCTCTACCCCGACAAGGAACCCTTTCCTCTCCCCCTTCGTATCTTTGGGTGTACGACATTTGTGCATGCTCCGTCCGCTACCCGGGATAAACTTTCCCCCCGCTCCACCAAATGTGTCTTTTTGGGTTACTCCACCACTCAAAAAGGCTATTGTTGCTTTGACCCCATTCTGCGAAAACAGTTTGTTTCCGCGGACGTCACCTTCTTTGAAAATGCTTCCTACTTCTCATCTCCATCTCCTCCTCCTCCTGACCTCTCTTCCTCTCCACCATTACCTTGTGTTCCTTCCTCGCATATCGACGTCTCCCCTCCCATGTCTGCTCCGCCTCCTCTACCTGTTATACCCCTTTCCCCTTCTCCCGTTTCTCCACCGCCGTCTCTCTCAAGTCCCGGGCCAGCTTTCTCCGCCACGGACGCTCCGGTTCCTGAGGCTCAAGACGACCTAGATCTCCCTGTTGCTCTTCGCAAAGGGGTGCGGGCGTGCACCCAACATCCGCTTGCGGCTGTTGTTTCCTATGATCAGCTTACTCCTTCTCGCAGGCATTTTGCTTTGGCGATCTCGGCTACTACTACTCCTCGCACCTACCAGGAGGCTCTTGCTATTCCTCACTGGAAATCTGCCCTGGATGAGGAAATCGCCACTCTTACTGAACGAGGTACCTGGACCCTTGTTTCTCCACTAGTGGGCACTGATGTGGTTGGCTGTCGCTGGGTGTTTGTTGTGAAATTTCGCCCCGATGGCTCTGTGGAACGCTACAAGGCCCGACTGGTGGCCAAAGGCTATACTCAGACTTATGGGGTTGACTACTTTGATACGTTTTCCCCAGTTGCTCGCCTCAGCACCATCCGTGTTCTTCTCTCTGTGGCCGTCAACCGGGATTGGCCTATTTCTCAGCTTGATGTCAAAAATGCTTTTCTATATGGGGATCTTCACGAGGATGTTTACATGGAGCAACCTCCGGGGTATGTTGCTCAGGGGGAGACACGTGTATGTCAGTTGAAGAAGGCCATCTATGGACTAAAACAGAGCCCTCGGGCATGGTTCGACAAGTTCAGTAGCATTGTGGCTGTTATTGGCTTTGCGAGAAGTTCAGCTGATCACTCTCTATTTATTCGCAAAACCGCATCGGGCCTTGTGGTTTTGGCAGTTTATGTAGACGATATTCTTCTGACCGGCGATGACCAAGCTGGGGTGGACTTAACAAAGAAACACCTCCGTCAACACCTTGTTACGAAGGACATGGGCTCCCCAAAGTACTTTTTGGGGATAGAAATCTCTCGGAAGCCTGACTCGCTGGTCCTCTCTCAACGGAAGTATGCTCTTGATCTTCTACAAGATGCAGGACTGACCGGTGCCAAACCAGCTCGGTATCCCATGGCTACTGGAGAAGACAAGACATGGACAGATGACTCACCTCTTGTATCTGATGTCACGAGGTATAGACGTCTGGTAGGCAAACTCATTTATCTCACAGTGACCAGACCTGACATCTCATATGCTGTAGGCAAGGTTAGTCAGTTCATGCAGGCTCCCAGGGAATGTCATCTTCAATCTGCCTTAAAGATATTAGAGTATGTCAAAGCAGCACCAGGAAAAGGGTTACTCTTTCAGAAGCATGGTCATCTGAGAGTTGAAGCCTATTCAGACTCAAGCTATGCGGATGATAAAGGTGATCGGAAGTCTACATCTGGGTTTTGCACCTTTATTGGAGGTAATCTTGTGAGTTGGAAGAGCAAGAAGCAGTCTGTTGTCTCAAGGTCGAGTGCAGAAGCTGAATATCGGAGTATGGCGTCAACCACGTGTGAACTAAAATGGATGAGGGCTCTCATGTTTGACCTAGGAGAGGTCTACGACTATCCTCTTCCTATGTTCTGTGATAACAAGGCCGCTATATACATATCTAAAAATCCGGTCTTCCATGAGAGAACGAAGCATATAGAAGTTGACTGCCATTTCATCCGGGAAGAAGTCTTGAAGGGACAGATTTGCACTCCGTTCGTCACCTCTGATAAAGAGCTGGCGGATATCTTTACCAAGCCGGTTTCTACTTCATTCTTCCACATCTGTGACAAGCTGGGCATGATTGATATCTATGCTCCAGCTTGAGGGGGAGTGTTGAAGCATGAGACCGGGCGGTCTGCGGTTTGGACCTGGCGGATTGTTGACTGTGCGGTCTAGCGGTTTGGATCTGGCGAGTTGTTGACCGTGCGGTCTAGCGGTTTCTCTCCAGCAGTTGCATATCCAGGTGGTTGCTGCTATGGTTCGGCGGTCTAGCGGTTTGTCTACAACGACTTGGATATTTGGCGGTCTGGCGGTCTGGCAGTCTGGCGCTCTCCTTCTGCATCTCCCTCTGGTCTATCCGGGCGGTTAGCCTGTTATCTAACCGCGCGGACTGTGCGGTCTGTACATATCAAACCGCCCAGTCTTTGTACATTTATTTAGTCCCACATTGTTAGTTTGTACTCTCCTCTATCTCCTCCATTCTATAAAAGGGAGGCCATACCTTTGTAAATGATATCTTTTTGGATAATAAAATTTTCATTATTCAAAGTTCCGGCTTGTTTTCTAGTCGTTTTCTCTCTACTTTTACACCCTGCTTGACGTGGCATCATGACGCGTGTTTTCTCTTACTCTGATAATTCTTAATTCGGAGAAAATGCGGGTTGTGACAGATGTATTGGCCGGGCATGAAGAAAGATATTACGTATTTTGTGACGCATTGTGAGGCCTGCCAGCTCGTGAAGGCGGAGTGTAGGAACCCGGCAGGTTTGTTGCAGCCACTTCCAGTGCCGGAATGGAAGTTTGAGGATATAGCCATGGACTTCATACATGGGCTACCTAGATCCCGTGCGGGGAACGACTCGATCTGGGTGATAGTGGACAGGCTGACAAAGGTGGCCAGATTCATCCCAGTGGCAAAGGACACACCGGTCAGTGTATTAGTACGGAGGTTCATTGAGCAGTTCGTGCGTTATCATGGGGTGCCCAGGACTATCGTTTCGGATCGGGATGGGCGGTTTACATCCAGGGAATGGAGGTCAGTCCAGGCCCATCTGGGTTCTCGGTTGACATTCAGCACAGCTTTCCACCCTCAGACCGACGGACAAACAGAGCGCACAAACCGTACACTGGAAGATCTGTTACGACTGTGTATTTTGGACCGTGGCGAGCCTTGGGAGAGATTGTTACCACTGGTCGAGTTTTCATACAACAACGCTCATCAGTCCAGCATAGGCATGGCTCCATACGAAGCGTTGTACGGAAGGAGGTGCAGAACCCCACTATCATGGGTTCTGGACGAGGATCCGCAGGCACTGGGCTCGGAGTTTGTGGGAGATACAGATGCTCAGATTAGATTGATCCGAGACAGGATGTTGGAAGCCCAGAGCAGACAGGCGAAATACTACGATGCGAAGCATCGCCAAGTGGAGTTCCAGGTGGGGGACCGAGTTTTCTTGAAGATACGGCCGATGCACGGAGTCTCGCGGGTTTGCGGGCGGAAGAAGCTCAGTCCGAGGTATATGGGGCCCTATAGGATCCTGGAGCGGATCGGCCCATTAGCCTATAGACTGGAGCTACCGCCGGAGTTAGCGGGATTGCATGACGTCTTCCAGGTCTCCTCACTTCGGAGGGCTCTGTTACGCCCTGAGCAGCTGATTTCCTCGGCAGATGGCCCAGTGGCCTCGGATCGGTCAGTCGATTTGGAGCCTATCAGGATTGACGATACGGCAGTGCGGGTCTTGCGACGGAAGAAGGTCCCGTTAGTCAAGGTTCTGTGGAACAATCATGGGCAGGAGGAGCATACATGGGAGCCACAGGACTTGATGCAGCAAAAATACCCGGAACTTTTTCGTCAGGTATACCTCACAACCCCTCTGGACAATCAATTTGCCTTCCTGTTTTAAACTTCAAGAATAGGGGCTAATCTTTTGTTTATTGGGGTGATTATACCTAGTTAGGTGGACGAATTAATCTTAGATTCGAAACCGCACAAACAAACATAACGTAGAGAGATAATCTTTCAGTCCTCATGGGATGTTACAAGCTTATTTTTCCCAATTAGAGTCCCGTAGGCTTAACCTTGATTTCGGGGACGAAATCTTTGTTTTGTTTATTGGGATTTGTAACATCCCATTTCCGGCTAGACCCCTAGGAGTCAGTTGGTTGTGGTAGAACCCTAGGGAGCCCAAAACTTGAAATAAATCGACCAAGAAATCGGGTCACGGGTTAGTCACGCCCGTGACTGACCCGTCACGCCCATGACATAGGGCGTGACCACATTCGACGATCGTCGATTTCAGTTCGACGATCGTCGAACCCAAAATTTGTCACCAGACCTGTCACGCCGGTGACTCGCCATGTCACGCCCGTGACATAGGGTGTGACCATGATCGTCGATTCCAGGTCGACGGTCGTCGACCCAAAATTGGCCCCGGAGCATGTCACGCCCGTGACCCGCCATGTCATGCCCGTGACATAGGGCGTGACACGCTCGACGATCGTCGATTCCAGTTCGACGTCGTCGAACCAGAATTAGTCGTCAGGCATGTCACGCCCGTGACCCACAATGTCACGCCCGTGACATAGGGCGTGACACGCTCGACGATCGTCGATCCCAATTCGACGATCGTCGAACCCAGAACTGGCTAACCGGGCCTGTCACGCCCGTGACCTATGTGTCACGCCCATGACCAAGGCCGAAATGACAAGCCAGGTTGGAAATTTCGGTAACCGACGCCATAATAAATTCTGACTATGGGAATGAAAATCAAGAGTATTTATGGGTCGTTCCCTACTTTAATTATGTTAATAATTAAGGAAAAGTGGGTCCAATAGGAAATTGCCACCTGGCAAGCACCTCTTCATCTCCAACTTTTCAACTGCCATTAGTCATAACCGAAACGTCATAAGGGTGTTATTAATGGCCGCCAACGTTTCATCTCCAACGTTTCATCCCTTCCCCTCCCCATTTGCTGATCTATAAAAGATTCCTAAGAGCAGGAGGAAAAGGTTACACTCCCTCAAACTGTTTCAGACTTCCCCTTGCTGTTGAAGAATTTCCGGCGACGCCACCACCGCGCAAATGGCTTCCCGACGCTCTGCACGCCTTCAACCCGCGAACAAGGTCCTCCTCTCCCTCTTCTTCTGCGGATAGATCTTAGGAATCGTTAGGAGAGATATCGGGCTCAAGAGAGCCAGATCGGGTGAGCGAATTCGTGGTTCTCCGAAAATTTCATGGTGGTGGGTTTGCCGGAAACCGCCTCTCCGGCGGCTGTGCCGCCGCCCGACGATAGCCCTCGCCTCAACGGAGGTGGTGGTGGTGGTGGCCGGCCAGGGAGATGGCTGGATGGTCGGGAAATAGCTTGGAAAAGCTACAGGATATTGGGTTTTTAGGCCTCTGGTTCGGGCTGTTGAAGAAGATGAACAGTGGCATGAGAAATAAATTCTATTTTTAAAATAATTTCTGAATGAAAAATCTGTCCTGTTAAATAAATTGGGAAAAATACCTAGAGGCTCCAACAGGAAAAATGATCAACATAAGAAGTGTAGTCCTTGAAGTCTACTTTAATTCAAAATTAATTTCACTCGATTCGGAATCCTGGTTAGACCACAGCACCCTTTTTGGTGAGGTCTATCCAGAGGGCTGCCTTGACCTTAGAAAAATTCCCCACTCCAATTCAGTCATCCAAATGACTTGAAATTTGGGGTGTAGTCTAATCTTACATATATCTAGGTGCTATCCAAAAATGAGAATTTTTGGAGAATATTTTTCTATAGTTTTTAGAAATATTCAATAATCCTAGCCGAATTTAATTAGATAGTTAAATAATTTCCAAACCCTCCCAAACTTTGGTGAGTGGTCCCTGGGGTCACTATAAGGTTCTGTATAATTTTCCATCTCATTTGTAGATGGTTTGGACTAGAAATGATCAACCCTAAGTTTTGCCCTAATAAGGGGTCTTAGGTTAAAAGTGCACTTTTGAAGTTTGAGTGGTGAGATCACCTCAACAGAGGCTGAGATTTTTACCACTGGCTAGTAATATTCTCTAGCACCCCCTCATGGAGTTTGAGGTGGATCGGGGTAAGTTTACCCTAAGGACCAAGGCCAAACCCTAAGGTTGGATCTTGGTGGTTTGTGAAGGTCATGTGGTCAAATGACCTTGGATTGACCCGAAATTGGGTGAAGAGAACCATAGGGTCAATATAGTTCTCTGGATGAAATCTTAGTAAATTTGGAGACCGTTGGGATACCTGAAAGTCTAACCCTAGTTTAGCGCGCAAAACATGTAGAGATAGGAAATGACACTAAATCATATTGAAAAGTGGTGAGATTTGGGGAGAGTGAATTATAGGGATGGTACAACTCTGGATATTTTTCTATGAATTTTATGTTCATTATTTTGGATACTTCCTTTAATGATTCAGTAGTTGTATGATTTGCTTAGAAAATTTATTAGGGAATACACACTCACTGGAAAGTGATGAAACTTAAGCAGAGAACTTTTATTATGATTTTAAATCTCTGTGAATATTTATGGGATTTTTGGAAGATTAATTCTAAGGCTCGCTTCATTAAGTATGTTTTACCTTGATTATTTGATTAAATCTTTAGTGGTGGTTAGCAAGCTAGTAAAATTATGATTCTCTGCACAAAGATCTTTTATATATCATACTACTGACTAGTGATTTTTCCATAATTTTTAGATGAATAATTCCAGTACTTCCTTCACTACGTAGAATTAATATGATTATACTAAATAAATTATTTAGAGGTTAAATACTTTCTATAAAATTCTGAGAATTTGTATTTGAGGTTATTTTGCTGTTATTTAATGATCATGATTTTTGAGTAGCCATTACTTAGGAAGATCATGTAGTTCATGTTTAAAATGACCCGTGGCACGTCCTTTGGAAAAATTAAATAAATATCAGATTAATTAGGAAAATTATAAGTTTCTGGATTTAGACCAATTATGTTATGGTAGACCTCCAGTAAAAATTATCGGAGATTTGGAAGACAACTTAGTGTACCTCCCCTTGGGTACCTCATATAGTTTAGGATGGTCTGCATATAGTAAAGCCACGGAATTTTGATAGTTGATGGTTGGTAGGGCAAACTAGGATCGAGTTCATCAGTGGGAGACTTGTTGGAATAAGGGAGTACGGGAACGACGAAAGATCGTCCATCCCGGGAAGAAGAGGAAGAGTCTTAATACTCTAGGGTTAGAACTAAAGTAACTAAAAGGGGATCGGGCTAAGGGAGATCAACCAATAATAATAAGTGCCTTGCGAAAGGGAACTTCGGGCCGTAATGCTGCCGTCTTGGTTCCTAGTGCCCCTTGAGAGCCCTTCACGGGGTATACCGGGGGCAGTCCTGGGCTTATGTAAACCATAGGAATAATAAATTAAAAGAGCAACTAGTATAACTAGGGTTGCACACACTCACTTTCGATAGCTAGGAAAGTAGAAAAATAGGACTTGTTGCCATTCAGACAGTAGCTCTGAAGGTAGATGCACGGACAGGACTGTCCGGGGGGCCGAGGGCTCGAGGGTTGGAGTACAGAATAAAGGTGGTGGGTCTTCGGTACTCGATAGTCGTTCACACCGACATTGGTACGCTGACTCGGCAGTGTGGGACACTTAGCCAAAGAAAGTTTGGAGGGTACATCCAGCAGCAGTACGCGGATACTCTAGGTTGTGTTCTTCTAGGGGCGTACGGGAGGGCTAGGCCTGGTAGTGTGGATGCCCGCCTAGGAGTGGGGGGCCCGACCCACTGTCTCCGTTTGCCACTACGGAGATTCCTGGGAGTGAAGCTAGCTGCCCGAACAGGGGGAACTAAAGGTCTGTGCGCATAGAGTCGTGTGCGTGAGTTGCACTTGCATGAATCATGGCATAGCATATCACTACACTCATATTTGCATACAACCGACACCCCAACGTATAAATTGGTATGGGACTTTTTATACGATGGGAGCTTTGCAGAAGATCCCTTAACTTATAAGTTTGTATGGGCATTCATATAAGTTAAGGTTACATACTTACTTACTTGTTGCTTACTTACTATTCTCTAGCTGCCTTTTATACAATTTGCTATTTATTAGTTGTTCTACCTATTACAACATTTATACTGTTCACCTGTTATAACTTGCTAGTTAGGTCTACCGTCACCTGCTTGACTATTCTCCACTTTTGTAGCTTCCCTTTCCTCCTCTCCGCCCGGTGCTTAGGAGCCGTGGTGGGAGGGGTAGGGGATGATAGGGCTTAGTCTTTATGACTAATGGTTTTCGAACCAAACATTACAGGAGCTCCGGATGGGAGACAGGGACCAGCACCAGCGGAGTACGGTGCGCATGGAGGTGGGACAGTCTAGCACCGGTGCACCTGCGACCAGCTCCGTGAGTGATTAGTATTTTCTTAGCTTCCGCGATGAGTGACTTGTAGTGAGGACTCTGATGTACTGGGCTCGAGCCCATTTATCTACTTTTCTATTATATGTATTGATGGACTGGATATGATTCACTTTTATTTACATGTTTCTGTGGACTTGTTTACTTTTTTTTGTATAAATACTTCTCTCTCTTGTGATCGAAAAGGGCCGGCAGATTTGGCGTTTTGTAGTGGTTGCCTTCCCGAGATGTCGGTGCCACCGCAAAGCGGCAATTCTGGGCTAAGACCCCGGTGGTTGAAAAAAAAAAGGGGGTCTTACACTGCCCACACTGAAAGCAGACTCTATCCTTGGTCCAACACTGGGCCGCATCATGCCCGGATCGCTTGCAAACTGAACAGGAGACATCTCTCCTAGGAGTACCCTGGATCGCATGAACCTGCTCCTTCTTCTGAGCTGCTGACCTCTTAAAACATTTCTCGACACGATGGCCTGACCGGCCACAGAAACTGCACACCACTCGGCTCCTCTTTCCCGGAACAGCATCGGGTACCAGGGGCTTCTTCCCCTCCACAGACCTTCTCTTGTCCTTTCTCATCTGCTGGCCTCTGCTCCTTGCCGTTTCAATAGCCTCAACCTTAAGAGTAGCCTCTACAACTCCAGCATAAGTCACTGACCCATAAGCACTGGTCAACTGCTGCACTTCGCTCCTCAAACCACCAAGAAATCTCTTAACTCGATTAGCCTCAACGCTGACCAAGGCAGGGGCAAAACGGCTCAACTTGCTAAATTCTATTTCATATTCACCCACCGTGAGTTGCCTTTGCTTCAGATAGAGAAAGTCATTCATGAGGCGGTCACGCTCGACCGAAGGCAAGAACTTCCTTAACAACATCTCCTTAAACATTTCCCAAGAGCATCCAGCTACTAAGCTCTCCTTCTCTCTCAGCCACCAACTCTTAGCCAATCCTTTAAGCTGATAGGTGGCTAGCATTACCCTCTGGTCACCTGCAATCCCTGAATACGAAAACATCTCCTCCATGGAGATCAGCCAATCATCTATAACCATGAAATCTGCCTTCCCGTCATAAGTGGGAGGGCTCAGTCTCTGAAATTACGAGATGAAGGCCATCTCTGCTGGCACCACTACTGGAGGTCTCACGAGTGCAGAGGGAGGAGGGACAGCTAACCCCCCAGCAGGAACTTGCGCACCATAAGCCTGTCCTGCCACAACTGCCACCAAAGACTGAATCTGGGCTTGCACCTCCCCCAACTGTCTGCCCATAGCTTTGCTACTCTGACGCAGACTCTCGATTACCGCATCACGCTGAGCCCCAGACGACTCACCTTCAGACATGGGAGTCGATCGAGTCGCAGGTCGCCTAGCCATCCTATAATCAAACCTCCCCAAATCAGATCCCCAATCAACGACTAGAACTCAAACACAAGCACAGGCCATACATATATAGATATAGACTTAAAGCTGCTAAACTTGCTCTGAGAGTTTATCTTTTTACAAAAATTTGATGACATGCCCTAACCTAGGATGGTTAACCACCACCTTACTAACTCCTGTGCCTAGATCGGGAATGCATGACTTTAAGTTAATTTGAAAACTTATGTGTGTACATATGTCATCCTGCAAATCTTTAGCTTGGCACGTTGTGCTTATGTAATGATATTCTATGCATGTTTGTGCTATGCAGTCTAAAAAGGCCCTAATGCATGTTATGAGCGGCGTACACATGAGAATGTTATGCATCCCATACTACATAACATTCCCATGCAACGAAAAAGAAACGTGCTAGTCGCAGTCATGTGGTGAGGTTATGCATCCCATACTACATAACCCTCACATGTAGCCCCTATGGTGGATCCATATACGAACACATATTATGCATCCCATACTACATAATATGCCTCATATACTTCATGTTATGCCATGAGTGTAGTGTTCGTGCTTTTGCCAAGACGTGCTGATGACATATCAATGTGTGAATGACATGATGCAGAACTACCAAAGGCAAACAAAGGAAGGTTGCTCAACTAACTTGTCAAGCAACCTCCCTCTGATACCAACTGTCACAACCCGCATTTTCTCCAATTATAGGAATTATCAGAGTATGAGAAAACACGCGTCATGATGCCACGTCAAGCAGGGGATAACCGCTGACGCTCAGGCAAAACCAACTACAAACTTTATGCAAGAAAATTCTGTGTTTTATGAATAGAAAATCAGTTATATTTTTAGAGACCGTATCCCTCGGCTCAGTGGATCACCTAGTCCACAAAAGAAAAACTATATTTATACGCTGCGGAAAGAAAAATACTTTAATTAGGTTTTACACCCTAAAGAGCGTATAAGGGTCCCAAGAGAACCACTCATGCTATGCAAGACACTACATTTAATTTATATAATATATAAGAAAACGATTTTCATACGTGATTTGAAAAATAGTGATTAAGTCTTATAAAACATGCCGATCATGAGCTTTATTTATAATAATATTTATAGTTTAAAGGTAACTAGCAACCTAGCATAAAACCTTCTCAGAGCAAGTAGACTATCTCCAGAAAATGGTAGCAGCATAAGTAAATATATCTAGTACAAAGGTAAGAAAACCTACCAGTGGGCGCCAACAACCTGACACGAACCCACTGGCACATATGTAAGTCTGCAAGAAGGTACAGATAAACTATCTCACTAACAAGGCAAACAGAACTCCAAGGTCCAAGAGACCACCAACACCACCACTGCAAACTAGCCACCCGACTGGCTACGGCTCAGAACCTGGGGTATTCCAAAAGAAAACAGAATACCTCAGCAAGCAACAAGGTAAAAACAACTGCATGCAAGAGTCAACAAAAAAGAAGAAGTAATTGAAAAACATGCAGTAGAAAGAGCCACAACTGTCCAAAATTGGACAACAAGAAAAGCACAACGAGCAAAGGAAACAACAACAACCCCACTCAGGAGCAACATCCTGCCGGGCCTACTAGGCTACCGAGATCCAAAAGTGCTGCAAACTACCAAGGAAGAAACTTCTAACACCCTAAACTGTGGGAGGTGGTAGTAGCAAAAACAAACAACGAGGAACCGGATCGAAGGCAAACGCAGTCCCCCAATCCACCATGTCCAAGTCAGCAAGCTCAAGGGTCTACACGTGAAAGCACAAGGGACCTTCCACCCACACATGCCCAGCCAGTACCTGGAGCAAGAAAAATAAGAGTGGCCTTGGCTATATCACATAACTCCACCCTCTTGAAGAGCTACAAACCACCACTACTAACCACGACCCACGATTCGGCCTTTAAGAAGGTAAAGAAAATGGCCGACAAGGAAATATAAGAAAACCACTCGGGAACGAAAAACAAGGTAAAGGAAGAGTGTTGAAAAGAATCAACATGACAAGGCGCTGAGTGAGACCCACTCAGTGCCTACCTAAACCTTGGCGCTGAGTGAGCTAGCCTCACTTTAAGCCAAAACCAAACTCTAACCACAATCCCACTAAGGTAAAACGGAGCTCGACGATTGTCGACCGGAGGTCGACGATAGTCGAATGGCCTAAAGCAGAAACCGAGATCGACGATAGTCGAACGATTCTGAGACAGAAGAAAAGGGCAGGGAATTTCCAGTACTCGAGTAGTTACCAACTACTCGTGTACCTCATCCCTCTACTCGAGTAGTCGCCTACTACTCGAGTACCTCAACCCTCTACTCGAGTAGTCGCCCACTACTCGAGTATATGAACAAAACCAGCACTCGAGTAGTTACCAACTACTCGAGTACTCCAACCAGCTACTCGAGTACTCCAACCAGCTACTCGAGTACTCCAACCAGCTACTCGAGTACTCCAACCAGCTACTCGAGTATCTACAAACAGCTACTCGAGTACTCCAACCAGTTATTCGAGTATCTACAAACCTGCACTCGAGTAGATGCCTACTACTCGAGTAACTCAAAACCCTTACTCGAGTAGTTACCTACTACTCGAGTAACCCAGAACCCCTACTCGAGTAGTTACCTACTACTCGAGTAAGCCAAAGCACCTACTCGAGTATACGAACATAACCAGCACTCGAGTAGTTACCAACTACTCGAGTACTCCAACCAGCTACTCGAGTACTCCAACCAGCTACTCGAGTAACTCAAAACCCTTACTCGAGTAGTTACCTACTACTCGAGTAACCCAAAGGCAAATACTCGAGTTAATGCCTTCTACTCGAGTATCTCAAAGCTACTACTCGAGTATCTCGAAACCACTACTCGAGTAGCTCAAGGCTACTACTCGAGTATCTACCACCTACTCGAGTACTCCAGAACTAATACCCGAGTAATCCACTTCTACCTCACGAGTAACATGCTCCCATACTCGAGTAATACCCTTAACAAATTTGGGAAAAACACCCCCTCCCCTCCTAACACTCCCTCTCGGCTACACCCATACCAGAGCAAATCTGAACAAAGATAAACGGCATTACGCCGGCAAAGTTGGGTTCCATCAGCACAAGAAGGGGGGGGGGGTCAATAGGAAGAACTAATTCCTATAGATAGCAATAAAAATGAGAACAACAAGGCCTCTAACCTCGGCTAACAGGAATTTCAATTTCAGCAAAAATAATCAAAAAGAAACTTGGCAAGGGCAAGAATACCACTTGCCTCAACTTTCTGCGAAGCCTGGATGGCTCTCCTCCTCTTCACACGGAACAAACAGCCGCAGCACCTAGAATAAATCTCACGGCCATTAATGGCTGAAAACTCCAAAACCAAAACCCAAATCTCATCAAAACTCCACGAAAATCGAATATCTTACCGTCGAAACGAAGATCTCGGAGAGAGCAGGACAACGCCGTTTTTGGAATCGGATTCCGTCCACGAACAAGCCCGGAATCGCCGACCGAAGGAGGTACAGGACGGGCGGTTTCTCCTCTGATTTCCGCGAAAAAGGCAGCGACGACTTCTCTCTCAGGAAAGGAAGAAGAAGAAGTGAGCCGTCACTTCTTAAACAGAGCTTTTATACGAAAAGCTAAACACCGGTTCATCCATAACCGAATCCTAAAACACCTAATTACTTAATTTCATTAAGTAAATACCAAAATAAGCATAAGCCAAAAATATGGCTGCCACCAAGGCAATGCAATAACTGCCCAAATAAATTCCCCCGCAGAATTTATTAATCGGTCAAAACCGAAGGGCTACAGAACAAGCCAAATCAATTTAACTAATTGATCACAAATACTAATAACACACCAAACGACACGAAAACCGAATCACCTCGGAATTCGACGAAATTCGCACCGTAGCTAAATACCCACGCTACGAACACAACGACGAAGTCGAAATTAACTTTCGACGAACAGAACTCGAGTTATACCCAAACAAAGCCAAACACAAACATCCCCCCGAGAGGCCACATCGGGTCACCCAAAACGACTCGGCTTGCTAAGGAGATCTTGCCAACAGGCTACCAAACAGGGTACTCAGTTCAAAGGAGCTAAACCATACTCCACACATGGCACAAGCCACGGAAACGCATCATCGTAACGCCAACGAGAATACAAATAAATGCAGGAAAATCAGGGGCGTTACAGTAGTGTATCTGGCCAAACAACAGGTAGAGATGAAGCAAGAGGTAGATGCTATAGCTGTCAACCAAGGATACATTCTTGAAAATCAGAAAAGGCTAAATGAAAATCTGACAACTGCCAATACAGATATTCTCGCTCATTTTCAAACTACCCTGAATAAATTGACTACGGCTAGGGCAGCTAAAATGCTAGAATATGATACTAAGTTCAAGGCTGCATTAGACTCAGTTCAAACTGCAATAACCACCTCTCAGAAGACAATTACTGAACAGCTTCAAAAATTGAAGCCATTCTTCAAAGATGGAATAAATTATCTGGATGGGCAAATCAGATTTCAGAAGGGAGATCTAAGAGATCATGTAGTAAGAGAAGTCCTAAAGGGGGAGAGGGTACTTATTTATGCTGGCTCAGAACATGCCAAGTGGTTCACTAATAGTGTCAGAGCCACAATAGGATATCCACCCCTTTTTGATGATGATAACATGGCAGAGTCAGGAGTACAACAACAAGGTCTACTTGAAGGTAACCAACCAGAGGTTGCCCAAGTCATATACACCCCTGCTGATTTTGACATGATTCATCAGCAAGTGCAAACAATGTATAGTCCTCCAGAGGAGGTTACAAATGTTATGCTTGGAAAAGTGGACTTGTCTGAAGCTGCTATTAAGGCTCAGCAAGAGGCTCAACTTTCAAAGAAGAGATTTAGAGAGCAAGCTGAACTAAAAACAGATTTTGAACAGTGGAGCCCTACCTCTAGAAACATTATCCTAACTGCCTGGAAGGCTGTAAAGGATCAAGTTCATGAAAGAGGTAAGTGGTACAGTGAATAAGAATGGCAAAAGCATGAAGCCAGGCAGGAGGCTATAGTTCAGTTCAGAAGGAAGGCAAAGAGTGGAAAGCTACCTCCTGATGCTCAGGAGCCTAGCAAGTACTTCCCTAAGCCCTATCATTACTTTGAGAGAAAGAGACTGAAGACTGAAGCTCAGAAGACGGCTGATCTAAAAGGCAAAAAGCCCATAGAAGAAACTGAACCTTCTGTGCAGGCACAAGTACAACCAGGAAAAGGGATTGTTATAAAGGAGCCTGATCAGTCTTAGTCTAAGATGTCTAAGTTTTAGTTTAACAGATGTGTAATGTTTGTTTAATGTAACAATCAGTGTAAAACATTTTGTAACAAACATTTTGAAATAGTACACAAAACCTTGCTCTATAAT
Source organism: Platanthera zijinensis (assembly GCA_039513925.1). Taxonomy (NCBI): domain Eukaryota; kingdom Viridiplantae; phylum Streptophyta; class Magnoliopsida; order Asparagales; family Orchidaceae; genus Platanthera; species Platanthera zijinensis. Next base: position 147,218,113 of record CM077086.1, read on the forward strand.
TAATTTTTCTGTACATCTGTTATTCTGTGATGAATCTGTGCCAATGTTTTGTTTATTAATATTCTCTGTAATGTTAAGCTTTTATACATCATCATTTTTAATTATCATAAGTGGTGTATATCATTAGCTAATATGGGTTATTACTTCTCCAAATAGGGGGAGATTGTTGGGTACATTGGAAAATGTGTACCTGATTTGGAGAAGCCTAACTTAGCATAATGGTATACATCAAGGTGTATTTGATGTTGTTTTAAGTTAATATGTGCAGGATCAGAATGTGCTGTTGAATTTTCTCAAGTTGATCAGCAAGGTAGCCCAAACACCAAATCAATATTTTCGGCACTACCCAGATCACAACTTGAACTGCGGAAAGCAGGAAGCAACTCAAATAACCAAAGGCATAGACAGAAGCAAGCAGATCAAATTCTTATTAATCTTCTTTACAGGGCGAGGCATACATGACGAGACATGATTTCGTCAGTACAAGAAAAAATAGAAACAACAAAACAACTCGGGCGGACAGACTCCAGAAACCGACGAGACCGCCGAAGCCGCACAGGTCGCTGAGACCGCCCAAACTGAACTAGAACCAATCTGAACACTGAGTCCGCTAGAGACCGTGAGGTCACGCGGACTCGCCGTTAATCACCGAACTACTGCTGAACAGAGGAACCCGCCGCCTACTCGCAGAGACCGCGAGGTCGTGCGGACATAATAGAACTTGAGATAAAGCTGATGCTGGAAACCGCCGAATGCAGCCCGCAAACTCCATAGAGGTCAGAACCAAACTCTTGGTTCAACACTGCTAGCCGCACCACTGTTCACTCTGTTGCAAATGGCATGCCAGGGTGGTCCTATTTATAGGCCGAGTGAGGAGTGTAGTCACCACCCTATGAGATAGAGTCACCTCCCCAAGGTCGCAGCTAGCAATGCTATCCCGCCGAGTCCGCCTGCATGGGATGAAACAAAACAGCCAAGTCCGGGCGAGATAGCGGACTGCCCAAGGCAGTCTGCCCAGTCCACAAAGAGATGATACCGCAACCATCAGTCCACGACCACAGGCAACCGCCCGGTCACAGCGGACTCTACGGATACCAATTCCATCTCGCACAGTCCGCGACCACTAGTACAAAGGCCCGGTCACAGCGGACACTGCGGAAACCCTGAACTCCACAAGAGCAAGTACAGAAAGGATAATGAGCTCGGCGGATACCAAACAAGTCCTCCAGCTCCAAGCCCAGACCGCGGCTTACCGCAACTTCAAAGAAGAAGAGCGGACTCCAAGCCCAGTCCACACAGGCCGCGCGCATCACCTGCAGAACACAGAACACTGCCGAATTCAATCCAGTCTGCGCAGTCCGCTCAGTCCGCAACACAGCCCGCAGTAGCAATGCAGGTCGCCAACCACCAACCCGCTGGACTAAGAACCAGTCCACACGGTCAGTCCGCCTAATCCGCCCGGACTGCCCGACCACCCACTTTCACTTCACCAATTTTAACACTCCCCCTTGAAGTGAGAAGTGGTGATCAGGCCGAGTAGACCACGAAGCCGCTGAAAAGGCCCCTTCGCTAGCGACTTGGTGAAGATGTCAGCAAGGTTATCTTCACTCCGAACATGACCGACCACAAGAGATCCTTCCAGCACCTTCTCCCTTATGAAGTGGTGATCGATCTCAATATGCTTGGTCCTGGCATGACAAACTAGATTAGTTAACAGCTTGAGAGCACTTTCATTATCCCCTCGGAGCAAGGTAGGACCTTGCACTTCCTCATGGACGTCCTCTACTAGCCTCCTTAGCCAAATAGCTTCCCGAGCTGCCAAGGCCGAAGCCTTGTACTCTGCTTCTGTAGTAGAGACGGATACCGAGTCCTGCTTCTTGCTGCACCACGAAATGCCCGCTGATCCACAAGTGAACACATAACCAGAAGTTGACCTTCGGTCATCCGAGTCACCACCATAATCAGTATCCGTGTACCCAAGCAAAGAGAACCTCGTATCCCTTTTGTAAAGAAGTCCCATGTCAGAAGTTGCCTTGACATACTTCAGAATATTCTTTGCCGCTACAAGATGAGACTTCCTTGGCTCTGCCATGAACCGACTTACACGACCAACAACATAAGCTATATCAGGTCTCGTAATCGTCAGGTAGATCAAGCTCCCAATAAGAGCTCTAAACACTAAAGGATCAGGAAGAATCCTTCCTTCATCTCGACGAAGCTTTAGGCCTTGATCCAGAGGAGTAGAGCAAGTTTTCCCTTCAGTCAAACCAAACCGGTTCACTATGCGTTCAGCATATCCCTTCTGGCAGATGAGTAACCCACTCTCCTTCCTCTCCACTTCGAGACCAAGAAAGTGATGAAGCTCTCCCAGGTCTTTCATCTCGAAGCGAATAGCTAGCTTATCTCTGAGCCTAGCAACCTCCTCCTCAGAATTCCCCGTGATGATTATATCATCAACGTACAGCAGGACCAAGACTCGAAGCTCCCCCTTCTTCTTGATAAACAAGCTAGAGTGGGTTACTCATCTGAACTGTCAACTCTCCACCTCCTGTGAGCTGCCTGAATCTTTGCCGGATCCACTGCCAACCCGGCTCCGCTGATAATGTGGCCTAGGAAGGCCACCTCCATCAACCAAAACTGACACTTGCTGAATTTTGCATAAAGGTGATGCTCCCGCAACCTCTCCAAAGTCAGTGCCAGATGTCGAGTGTGTTCCTCCTCCGTCCTAGAGTAGATCAGGATGTTGTCTATGAATACTATGATGAACACATCCAAGTAGGCTTCGAAAACCCGGTTCATGAGGCTCATGAACGCCGACGGAGCATTCGTGAGCCCGAAGGGCATCACGGTGAACTCATATAGGCCATATCTGCTACTAAAGGCCGTCTTCGGGATATCCTCCTCCTGGATCCGCAGCTGGTAGTATCCTGACCTCAAGTCCAGCTTCGAGAAATAATGGGCCCCCTCTAGCTGGTCGAACAATTCGTCTATCCGAGGGAGCGGATAGGTATTCCGGACGGTCAGCCTGTTTAGTGCTCGATAATCGATGCACAGGCGGAGTGTCCCATCCTTCTTCTTCACGAATAGGACCGGTGCTCCCCATGGTGAGGAACTCGGTCTAACAAATCCTGCCTCAACTAATTCCTGCAGCTGAGTCCGAAACTCTGCCAACTCCTTTGGGGCCATCCGATAAGGGGCCCTAGATGCCGGCTTGGCCCCCGGCACAAGCTGTATCTGAAAATCCTGCTCTCGGTGTGGAGGTAGTCCTGGTAGTTTCTCTGGAAAGATGTCAGCGAAATCTCGCACCACCGGGATGTCTGTCACCGACTCCTTAACTTCCGTCATCTAAATAAAATCTGATAGACCTCCTCTCCCTGCAGATGGGCCTTAACGGCCTGTACCGAAGATAAGAGTATACGAGAGACAGGTTTTATACCTTCGATGGTAATGAAAGAGTCCCCGTGTCTCACGGTGATCCTCTTCGCCTGGCAGTCAATCTGGGCATGGTTCCAGTGCAGCCATACCATGCCTAGGATCAGGTCGTAGTCTGTCAGCTTCAAAATCGTTGCTGGAGCCTCGAATGCCTTTCCACCAATTTCCGCCTCCATATTACAGTGATCCGTGGTAAGGAGTTCGGATCCATCTGGTAGTCGCACCCTCATCCTCGAGCCTGTGAACCGCTCCACACCTTCTAGTCCTTCTACGAACGTCTCCGACACAAAGGAGTGAGTAGCTCCAGTATCAAAAAGCGTGCGGGCAGGCTTGCCGCTGATGAAGACTATACCTGGGGTGGTTAAATATCTTAGGGTTCTATAAAGAATTTTCTTTCCTTGTTAATCTATCTAGTGCGGTTCTGAGTTTTAACAACTTAAAGGGAAATTCTATGAAAATAAAGAAGCATTGCAGCGTACCTGCTATGACCTGCTCTGGATTTCGAGGCTGCGCAAGGTCCAAAGCATATACCTGCTCTCTTCCTTGTCTACGATCTTCCCCCTGGTATCCTCGACCGCGGCCGCGTCCTCGGCCTCCGTAATACTGAGCTGGTGGGCCGCCCTGATGTGCTGGAGGTGGTGCCCCCCTCATGGGGCAGTTCCTCCGAATGTGCCCAATCTGATGACAAAGAAAACACTCTGGTGGGGGATACGCCATTCCCCCGGGTCTCGGCATCTCCTGCATCCGAAGAGGGGGAGGGGCTAATACCACCTGTTCCCTCGGCTCCTGCCTCACGTCCTGACGAGGCTGGTTCTCCGTCCTCCTCCCCTCTGGTACAGCACCTCGCCGCTGGTCATTTCTACCTCTCCGTCCCTGATCCTCTACTGGCCGTTTCCGGCCCCGGGTGGCGTGCCAATCTGCCTCAATCCTTTTGGCCATCTCCAATATCCGGGAGATGGGCCCGTCAGATACAAACAACAGAGCCTCCCTCAAGTCCTCCCGCAGGCCCTTATAGAACCTCCTGATATACCCTGCCTCGTCCAGCTGGTAGGAATCTGCGTATCGAGCCAGATGGTCAAACTCTCGATGGTACTCCACCACGGTCCGGGTACCCTGCTTCAGCTATAAGAACCGCTCCTCCAAATCATCCCTAGCCGACTGCGGAGCGAAATGCTCCAGCAGTGCGGCCCTGAACTCCTCCCAAGTAACCTCCGCAACCTCCCTATCAGCAAATGTCGTGTCCAGCAGCGTCTTCCACCACTTCTTTGCATGGGACTCCAGGCAGGAGACAACCAGAGCCAACCTCTCCTCCCATGGACACCGAATCCCGGTCAGCATCTCGTACATGATATCTAGCCACTCTTCCGTCCGAACAGCCGACTCTGTCCCCAAATAGGACGGGGGAGAAAGACCCCGGAAGATGCTGAGCCAGTTGGCCCCCGGATTTGGCTACGGGGCCGGAACCTGCTGGGCCCTGAAGGCCTCCAGGATGGCAGTCAGAGTCTGTCCCATGTCTGACTGAAGGAAAGGAGTGGGGGCCGGTGGGGGTGGTGCAACATCCTGAGCCTGTTGAACTCCACCTTGTGGCGTAGTCCGTGCTGGAGGCTGCGTAACAAAAACACACGCTGAGAGAACGTTCAAATATTACATAAAGGTGGACAATTTATATGTGATCCCCATATGGGCACACCACTGCTTCCGCTTCTTAGTTTGTCCCCAAACTAAACTCGAGCGGGGGGTGACCTAGGGTTTGTGGACTGCTACTTCCTTCTGATCGATGTTTTCCTCTGATACCACTTGTAAGACCCCCTTTTTTTTTCTTTTTCAACCACCGGGGTCTTATGCCCAGAACCGCCGCTTTGCGGTGACACCTTCGCACCCGGGAAGGTCGTGACTACAACGCGCCGATTCTGCCGACCTTTTCTATCACAATAAGTAGCACAATAATTGAAGTAAGAACAATGTAGTCCACAATAATAAATCACATGTAAATAAGATAAAATCTCCACGAAGGGAGTGTCCACAGAAAACATCAGAGTACTATAAATGCGGGCTTATGCCCGGTACAAAATGTCCTCACTACAAGTCTCTCATGCGGAAGCGAAACAGAAACTACTCAAGGTCGAGACTCACGGTCCCGGCTGTATGAACTCCGGAGCTAGACTGCCCCATCTTCAGGCGCACCGATCTCTGGGGCTGCTCCTCCATGCTGGGCTCCACGATCCCCTAAATGATGCGGTTCGAAAACCGTTAGTCATAAAGACTAAGCCCTATCATCCCCTACCACTTCCCCCATGGCTCCTAGGTACTGAGCGGGGAGAAAGAAAGGGGAGGACATATTTGTGGAGAATAAAAGTAAACAGGTGACAGTGGACTTAATCTAGCAAGTTGTATTCGGTGAGCAGTTAATATGAATGTTATAATAGGTCTAGCAGTAAGAAAAGCAATTATATGAATTTAAACCTTCACTTATGCGAGAACACATAAGCAAAAGGGATCTTTTGCAAGGCTCCCATCGTATAAGTGTCCCATACCACTTATACCTTGGGGTGTCGGTTATCAAACAGCAATGGTTGTTATATATTGAAATTAACCTTTGATTTATAAACTTGCCCACACAAGCTTATAGACCAAGGGGTCATTTTGCAGGTCCTAATGTATAAGCGTCCCATACCACTTATACTTTAGGTGTCAGGGTTAAATGAATCGATTATGCTATGACATGCTAGTGGGTATGATGAAACATGCAAGTGCAACTCACACACCCAACTCTGTGCACACAGACCTTTAGTTCCCCCTTTCGGAGCCATTACCTCCCAGGATACCTCCGTAGTGGCGGACGGAAGCGGTGGGTTGGGCCTCGTCCACCTCAAAACCAGTAAAAGCACCACTGGTCTGACCTATCGTACGCCTCAACGCTTGGTGCACTAAGCGGACGCCTGCGTACTCTTGCCGGCTGGCGCACCGGACTTCTGTTGGCGAAATGCTAATCACCCCGCCGAGTCAACGATATCGGTGTCGGTGCAATCGAACTCCCCGATATCGTAAAACCCACCACCTTAACTTTTCCTATCTTATGCACATGCAAGTTTATTCGTAAACACACAAAACCGAGCCGAAGCTCCCCGGACCAAACATCTGTCTCCAAACAAACCGAGCCGAAGCTCGCCGGACCATCCCGTCCGTCTCTTAACCAACCGAGCCGAAGCTCCCCGGACCCAAACGTCCGTTTCCAAATCACCCGAGCCAAAGCTCTCATCAATCTTCCTGTGCCAACAGTGTTTGTGAAAAGTGCAGCCCTAGTTACTAAGTTACTCTTGCCAGTTTGTTATTACAGTTTACGTTAGCCCAGGACTGCCCCCGGTATTCCCCGTGAAGGGCTCTCAAGGGGCACTAGGAACCAAGACGGCGGCATTACGGCCCGAAGTTCCCTTTCGCAAGGCACTTAATATTATTGGTTTATCTCCCCTAGCCCGATTCCCTTCTCATTTTACGATAGACTATCCTAGGGTGATTTTTAACCTTCCTCTCTTCGGGAAAGGCGATCTTTCGCCGAACCCGAACACCTCTTAACTCTAGCTATCACCACTTCTCGCTACTCTTTTTATCTTCCTATTGCGATTTCCTCCACTATTGCCCACCCAAACAAAATGAATTATTTAACTCCAATGTCTTCCTCAGATCATGTCTTATTTCAATTCACAATTGCTATATGCAGACCGACCTAGACTTCATGTCGAACCGGTTATGCAATGATCCAATACTCATCCAATTGCCCTAAATTATTTACTGGAGACTTACCATGATGTAAATGACCTAAATCCAGAAAATGGAAATTTTCCTAATCTATTTGGCATTTAATTAAATTCCTCGAAAATCCCAAGGGCTACCGATTTGAACATGAACTACCCTAAGTAAACATGCAAGATGTCCAGCGAATTTATGATAAATAGTAGGTTATCTCAATAGGTTAAATCCTAAGTATCATAATTTTTCAATCATTAAAAGGCATGAAAACTATTTTAGAAATAATCTCTAACTTCTGTTGTTTATGAATCAAGTACAGAAAATATTCTTCCAAAAATTATAAATAATTTATGCCATGCAGATAAAGGCCTAAAATTAGCACTGACCATGTTTCATAATTTTCCAGTAGTTATTTTATCCATAATTAATTTTTAAACATAAAAGCCCTTTCTATCATATATGAATAAAGTACTAGATTTACTCAACATAAAATTCAATAAAAATTCAGGGATCAATGTTCTACTAGTCAAGATCTAAATCCAAAATTTTAACTGTTTATAATTAATTTAAAACCTTCAAATAATTGAAACAACAAATCGGGCTAATAATCCTTTAACACATGAAGTATAATATTTAATAATCATAAAATTCCAGGAAAATTACCATAAGTCTAAAACATCCTAAAAGTCCCTCCTCCCGAGTTTCATAATTTTTGGATTAGATTTAGTGCTTAAAATAACTAAATTACATTTCTATCCTAATTCAAACTCTCAACTTCCGAGGTACTCAATTACCTCCAAATCCTTCACTATTTCAACCAGAGGGTTTTCAGCATAACATGCCACTCTCCTCCAAATTTCAAGGGCATACAAGAGCTTTTGCTCCTATGTCCTTCACAAACCTCAAAACCCTTCATTTAAGATTTGAGCTTGGATCCTAGGGTAAATCAACCATAAATCACTCCATTTTCTCCAAGCGGGTTATAACACCATTCTAAGTCAGAGATCAGAAAATCAGCCTCTGTTGAGGTGATTTGACCCTTTCCAAACTCTCAGTGCACTTTTTATTAAAAGGTGTCTCATTAATGCCTAGTTAAGGGTAGAAGATTTCTCACCCAAAACTCCTCCAAATCAATTGGAATTTTACACAGACCTAGGTTTTATAGCCAGGGACCACTCACCAAAATTTGGGAGGGTTTGGAGGTCATTTGACCATCTAAATAAATTCATCTAAGATTATTAAATTAAAACAAAAACTTTAGGCAAAGTATCTCCAAAAATTCCCATTTTTGGTCTGCCTTTAGGTATAACCAAGATTAACCCCCTGCCCAAATTTCAGGTCATTTGGACAAGGGACGAAGAGTGGGCAATCGTTTTAATTTCTCCCCAACTCTAGGTACAGCTCCCACTAAAACGGGTGCTGCGGCCGAACCGCTTACCCAAACGAGTTGAAACCAATTTTAGATTTATCTAGACTCGAAGGGCTACGACTTTCGTGTCTGGTCATTTTTCCTAAAATGACCTCTAAGAGCCTCGTTTTGCATCATTAAAATATGTCCATCCAAGTATAATTTCCATACAAAATCATTTACTTAGTTTATATATTTAAAACAGTTTTTACTGTTCATCTTCTACAGAACCCGAAAACCAGAACTCAGGAAGTCATTTTTCCTGTAACACTTCCGTGATCCGTCGCCGGCAGTCCGGTCACTTCCCTGGCCAGCCACCACCACCACCACCTCCGTTGAGGCGATGGCTAGCGGTCTGCGGTGGTTTGGCCGCCGGAGGTGGCGGTTTCCGGCGAACTCAAAAATACCATTTACATGGTTTTCCCATGAAAACGAGAGACGGGTCCGGCTCCGTTGAGCGCGAACCTCCTTTCTAAGAATCCTAAGATCTACCCATGAAAGAGAAGGAGCAGAGGAGGACCTTGTTTGTGGTTTGGAGGCGAGAAGAACGACGGGGTGCCATGGCGCAGTGGTGGCGTAGCCGAACTTCTCCTACAGCAAGAACAAAGATCTGATCCGTTTACTTGAGCGTGTAAACTTCTCCTCTTGCCCCAAGTGGGCTTTTATAAGTCAGAAAGTGGGGAGGTGAAAGGGTAAAGCCTTAATGGTCATGAAGGCTCCTCCTAATAACATTTCGGTTACAATGAAGGGATACGAAACGGTGAAAGGTGAACAGGTGTGTCCACCTGGCGGTTTCCTATTGGACCAACACTTCCTCCTTTATTATATAATTATAGAAGGAAAAACGGCCCGTAATTACTCCTGGTGTAACTTCTCACACCAGCATTTATTTCCACGCGTGTTAGAATAATTTCGGGCCTGAACCGTCGTTTCGGCCAATGTCACGGGCGTGACACATAGGTCACGGGCGTGACAGGCGTGGGTGACAAATTTTGGGGTCGACGATCGTCGAACTGAGATCGACGGTCATCGAAGGATGGTCACGCCCTAGGTCACGGGCGTGACACCTAGGTCACGGGCGTGACAGGCCCGAACGACAATTTTGAGGTCGACGATCGTCGAACTGAGATCGACGGTCGTCGAAGGCTGGTCACGCCCTAGGTCACGGGCGTGACACTTAGGTCACGGGCGTGACAGGCCTGAGTTCAATTTCGACAATCGTTTTACGGGGATCGACGCTCGTCGAAGGAGTCACGCCCCTTGGTCACGGGCATGACACCTTGGTCACGGGCGTGACATGCCCAGGCTGCACGTTCGACGATCGTCTCACGGAGATCGGCGATTGTCGAAGAAGTCACGCCCAGGTCACAGGCGTGACGGGTCGGTCACGGGCGTGACCAACCCGTGACCCGAAATCTCGGTCGATTTATTTCAATTTTCGGGCTTCCTCGGGTTCTGTCACGACCAACCGACTCCTAGGGGTCTAGTCGGAAATAGGATGTTACAGTATCCATCTCCTCTCTCATGGCATCTTCCCACTCCTTGACTCCAGTGGCCTCATTGAAGCTAGCAGGCTCTCGCTCATCAAGAGGACTTGCAAAGAAACATGAGACATAGCTCACGGTGTTTCCTTCACAGTAGCGAGCTGAAGACTTGATCACCCTCTTTGATCTCCGAAGAGGCTGCTCCTTGCTCACCACCTCCGCTGCTTCTTCTGGTTCACCTCTGCTCTCCGGCAAGCTTGGAGCAATGCTCCCCCTGCTTCCTGACCCAGAAGCTTCTCCTCCAGAACTTGAAGCAACTGGAGCTGCTGGTGACACAGCCAGCTCCACTTGATCAGCAACCTCAGCCACCTCCTGACCTTCATCAACCTTGCTCTCTGGTAGCTCAACCGAGCTTCCTCCATATGACGTCAGTTCGTCAAAGACAACGTCTCTTGACACCATGAACTTCTTTGTCACCGGATCCATGCATCTCCATCCCTTCTTTCGCTCATCATAGCCAACAAAGACAAGCTTCCTTGCCTTTACATCAAGCTTAGTCCTTAGAGCATCAGGAATATGCACATAGAAAGTTGATCCAAACACCCGAAGGTGATCAACACTTGGCTTCTCCTTCAGCAACATCTCGAAGGGAGACTTCATGTTGATCGGACTTAGAGGCATCCGATTGATGACATAGGCAGCACAAGACATTCCCTCCGCCCAGAAGGACCTTGGGATACTCTTGGCATGAAGCCAACATTTGCAAGTCTCCGTCAGATGACGGATCTTCCGCTCCGCTACTCCGTTTTGTTGTGGAGTATGAGCACAAGTGAGCTCCCTCTGGATTCCATGCTTCCTACAAATGTTAGAAAACTCGGAGGAGACAAATTCTCCGCCGTTGTCAGTTCTAAGCTTTTTAATCCTCAGGTTAAGCCGACCCTCCACCAGCTCCTTGAACTCCACAAACAACCAGAAGGCTTCAGACTTCTCCTTCAAGAAATACACCAAAGTGTATCTTGAATAGTCATCAATCAAGACTAGCATGTACCTGCTCCCACCAAGGCTAGCAGTCGCGGTTGGTCCCATCAGATCACCATGGATAACCTCTAGTGGTGCTTTGCTTCTTGTTTGTGACTTATCAAATGGAAGACTATGAGACTTCCCATACTGACATCCAGCACAAACATGACCATCAATGAAGGATGATAGCTTAGGCAAGCCTCTCACCAGGCTCCTATTTGACATAGCCTTCAGCTTATCCATCACTACATGCCCCAACCTCTCATGCCACATAGCAGCGCTATCATTGGCCCTCATGCGATCAACATAGGAGCTTGTTGATAAAACAAACAAGTCCTTCACTCTCCTTCCAATATGAGCAACATCAGCCTTAACCGCTGATACGTTGCGAAGGAACTTCACTTCTGTTGGCCCAAATAGAACGTGATAGCCAGCATCAACCGCATTGGTCACAGAAAAGAGGTTCTTCTTCATGCCAGGTACGTGATAAACACTCCTTAATGTGAGCGGCCCCTTATCACTACCCACTGTTACTATACCCTCCTTCTCTACTGCATGAATAGTATTATCAGCAGTTATAATAGCTTCGTTACCTGAGTAGGCCTGCAGCGAAGAAAAATTTGACATATCTCCGGTGAGGTGATGACCACACCCGGAGTCAACGATCCAGTCGTCCTCCATGTCAACGGTGGACAAAGCACGGACACAAGTGCCTGTCATGAATGCTCCACCCCAGCCAGCTTCCTCCTTGCTAGAGGAGGCTTCCTCCTTGCCTGCAGCATGCCCAGGCTGTAGCTTGACCTTGCAGTCTCGCTTGAAGTGACCTGGTTGATGACATCTGTAGCACTTCAGATTCTTCTTCCAGTCCTTCTTAGGAGCAAAGCTCCCCTCCTGCTGTTTAGAAGATGAAGATTCATCTCCAGCCGCAGTCTGCTTCTTCTTCCCTTCCCATCTCTTCTTCTTCTTCTTCTCAGTGAAGAGAGCATCACTAGCTCCTTCAGAGACCGTCACCCCGGCCATCTGCCTTGCCAAGCTCTCCTGCGAGGCAAGCAGATTTTCCAGCTCCAGAAGAGAGGGCTGAGTAGCCCAGCCTTGAACAGAAGTAATGAAGGCCACATACTCCTTCCGCAGACCGCGGATTATGTGCCTCTTCAGCTTAGCCTCGGAGATCAGCTCATTAGGATAAAGAGCAGAGAGCTCAGCACACAAGCTCTTCATCTTCAGGAAGAATTTGGAGATAGAAAGATCTCCCTGAGTTGCCTTAGCCAACTCATTCTCCGAGAACTGTAGCCTTGCTACATTCTTCCTATTGAACAACCCATCAAGGGAAGTCCATATCTCAGCAGCAGACTCACATCCTAAAATGTGATCAAAGAGTTCAGGTGACACCGCCCGCTTGAGAGCAAACTCAGCCTTGGCATTTGCCTTCCTCCACACTCTCACTTACTCGGCTGTTCCAAACTCAGCAGTGATTTCTACTTGATCATCCCCACCGATGACCTCCCATAACTCCTCGCCCAGAAGATAGCTCTTCATGCACGACTTCCACTTCTTGAAGTTAGTCGGCGTCAGAAGCTCAATACCAAGACCTCTTGCAAAACCACCGTCCATGGTACACACTTGGTTATCCTTCAGAAGCACACAGAGCAACAACAAAGCTTGTTGATCACCGCTCAAGCAACTGAACCTTCCTCTGATACCATGTTGAATTTTCTCAAGTTGATCAGCAAGGTAGCCCAAACACCAAATCAATATTTTCGGCACTACCCAGATCAAACCTTGAACCGCGGAAAGCAGGAAGCAACTCAAATAACCAAAGGCATAGACAGAAGCAAGCAGATCAAATTCTTATTAATCTTCTTTACAGGGCGAGGCATACATGGCGAGACATGATTTCGCCAGTACAAGAAAAAATAGAAACAACAAAACAACTCGGGTGGACAGACTCCAGAAACCGCCGAGACCGCCGAAGCCGCACAGGTCGCTGAGACCGCCCGAACTGAACTGGAACCAATCTGAACACTGAGTCTGCTAGAGACCGCGAGGTCACGCGGACTCGCTGTTATTCGCCGAACTGTTGCTGAACAGAGGAAACCGCCGCCTACTCATAGAGACCGTGAGGTCGTGCGGACAGAATAGAACTTGAGATAAAGCTGATGCTGTAAACTGCCAAATGCAGCCCGCAAACTCCACAGAGGTCAGAACCAAACTCCTGGTTCAACACTGCTAGCCGCGCCACTGTTCACTCTATTGCAAATGGCATGCCAGGGGGGTCCTATTTATAGGCCGAGTGAGGAGTGTAGTCACCACCCTATGAGATAGAGTCACCTCCCCAAGGTCGCAGCTAGCAATGCTATCCCGCCGAGTCCGCCCGCATGGGACGAAACAAAACAGCCAAGTCCGGGCGAGATAGCGGACTGCCCAATGCAGTCCGCCCAGCCCGCAAAGAGATGATACCGCAACCATCAGTCCACGACCACAGGCAACCGCCCGGTCACAGCAGACTCTGCAGATACCAATTCCATCTCGCACAGTCCGCGACCACTAGCACAAAGGCCCGGTCACAGCGGACACTGCGGAAACCCTGAACTACACAAGAGCAAGTCCAGAAAGGATAACGAGCTCGGCGGATACCAAACCAGTCCGCCAGCTCCAATCCCAGACCGCGGCTTACCGCAACTTCAAAGAAGAAGAGCGAACTCCAAGCCCAGTCCGCACAGGCCGCGCGCATCACCTGCAGAACACAGAACACTACGGGACTCAATCCAGTCCGCGCAGTCCGCTCAGTCCGCAACACAGCCCGCAGCAGCAATGCAGGTCGCCAACCACCAACCCGCCGGACTAAGAACCAATTTGCACGGTGAGTCCGCCTAATCCGCCCGGACTGCCCGACCACCCACTTTCACTTCACCAATTTCAACATGTGCAACATGGCATGTAAATTTCTCTAAGTCCATGTGTCGACACCAGAAGAAGATGTGTCGACACTTCAGAAAGATTATGTCGACACTTGAAGGAGGCTATGTCGACACAGAGAAAAAGAGTCGACATCAACTGTGTCGACACCGGGAGGCTGTGTCGACATACAGAGGCAGAAGTCGACAACATCTAAGTCGACACCTGGAGACAGAGTCGACACAAACAATGTTCAGAATCTACATCAATTGTGTCGACACACAGGACTTGTGTCGACACATAGCAGAATCAACAATAAGTTGGTGGCTGAAGTAATTGTGTCGACATACAACTATCTGTGTCGATACATTCTCAAGAAGTTGTGTCAAGAAGCTGTGTCGACATTGAGGCAATCATGTCGACATCTCAAAGGACTGTGTCGACACTTAATCAAATTGTGTCGACACATTTTAAAAATTGTCTCGACACACTTTGACAGATTGTCTCGGCACTTTCTGACAGAAGCAAAGACTCCTTGGCAGTATGAAGACATGACAACTATGGGTCTCTACAGGTTAACTGAAGTGATTGACACAGATAGAAGTTCGTTAGGAACCGGACCAGCCGGTTACCAGGAGTGAAGGCTATAAATAGACGAATGATGTCAGTTGAAAGGATGTAACAAACAAAAAAAACAACACAGAGTGAATATAGAGATTACAAAAAGAAGATCTTTGCAGATCTAAGAAGACATTCTGATTGAACTATCAGAATTTGTCAAAGTAGAATTCATTCAAGAATTCTGAAGTATCTTCAAGGGATTTGGATAGAGAGATATCCAATCATAAGAAGGCAAGAAGAAAGCTGTCTCAGATTTCTAAAGAAACAGGTTCTGAACTTAACTGTCAAGAAGATTCAGATCCAATTCTGAAATCTAAGGTGGAAGTAGCTGATCAGTATATTTCAAAGGAGATCAACTCAACTAAGTTCAGACTCAAGAAGCTTTGAAGAAAGCTAAGGTCTAGTTGATTTCATTCATCAGATTTATCAAGAAGCTGATCAGGAACTGTCTTGTTCCTCCTCTCTCATCAGGAGCAAGATACAATTATATTTTGTATTCAAATCTTGTAGGATCTATTAGTAGATCTGAGTTGTAAGCCTAATTTATAAAGGCTGAGTGTAGGAGAGACATTCTCTGAGTTGTAGGTCTTGAAGAAAGACTGAGGTAGGGCTGAATTGCCTGAGCTGTAGGAGTGTGGACTCACTCTGAGTTGTAGGAATCCATTTGGATTCTGAGCTGTAGGATCTGAGGATCTGAGTTATAAAAAGGAGTTTGGCTGAATCTAGAATACTGCTAGATAGGCGAAGGGGGAAAGTGGATGTACCCAGACCCTGTGGAACCACTATAAATTCTGGGTGCAATCTGTGATGTTTAACTCTAGATTGTGTGATTGTGTTTGCTAGAGTTGTTGCTGAAATTATTCAAAATAGTTTATAATTTGTGAGTCATTCTGCCTTAAGTTTGAAAAGAAAATAAGAACCTATTCACCTCCCCCCTTTAGGTGTCTAGGTAATCTTGAAAGTAAAACTATCAGCAACCTAGCCACCAAACTGGCTACTACTCAGAACCTGAGGCATTCAAAAGAAGAAAGAATACCTCAGCAAGCAAAACAAGGAAAAACTGCATGGAAGTGTTAACCTGGGAATGAATAAAAGAGGAAAACATACAGTAGAAAAAGTCACAACTGCCCAAGGCAAGACAACAAGGAATGCACTACGTACGAGGAAACATCACCAACACTACACAGAAACTACATCCTGTAGGTCTACTAGGCTACCAAGAGCCCAAAGTGCTGCAATCTACCAAGGAAGAAACTTCTAACACCCTAAGCCGTGGGAGATGGTAGTAGCTAAAACAAACAACATGGATCCGGGTTGGAGGCAAACTCAGTCCCCCAACCACCATTTCCAAGCCAACAAGCTCGAGGGTCTACATGTTTAAGCACAAGGGACCTTCCACCCCCTTGCCCAGCCCGTACCTGGAGCAAGATAGAAGAATAAGGGTGGCCTTGGATAAATTACACAACACCTCCCCATGAAGAGCTTCAAACCACCACTACTAACCACGATCCACGATTCGGCCATTAGGAAAGAAAAACATGGCCGACAAGGAAACTACAAAAATAAACAAGGAATTCACTCGGGAACGTAAATCGAGGAAAAAGAAATAGTGTTGAAGTTACTCAACACGACTCGGCATTGAGTGGGACCCATTCAGTGCCTAACCAAACCTTGGCGTTGAGTGAGATAGCCTCACTCAGCGCCAGAACAACCATGGCGTTGAGTGAGAGTCACTCACTCAACGCCCTCCGCAATAACAGCTCTGGCGTTGAGTGAGCTATCCTCACTCAACGCCAAAACAGCTATGGCATTGAGTGAGGTCCACTCCCTCAACGCCTTCAGCAAAACCACAAATCCCAACAATGGTGTTGAGTGAGTCTACCTCCCTCAATGCCAAAGAAGCTTTGGCGTGAGTGAGGTCAACTCACTTTACACCAAAGTTCATTTCCGCAGGAAAACCCTAAGCCAACGCCAACAAGAGGAGGCCGGCGGGAATGCCGACTGATTCTCGCTGAATCAGCGGGAATGCAGGATGATTCTCGCCGAATCGGCGAGAATCCAGAAGGATTCTCGACGATCAGCGGGAATCAAGGATGATTCTCGCCGAATCGGCGGGAATCAAGGATGATTCTCGCCGAATCGGCGGGAATCAAGGATGATTCTCGCCGAATCGGCGGGAATCAAGGATGATTCTCGCCGAATCGGCGGGAATCAAGGATGATTCTCGCCGAATCGGCGGGAATCAAGGATGATTCTCGCCGAATCGGCGGGAATCAAGGATGATTCTTGCCGATCGGTGGGAATCACGTCGAAATCGGCGGGAATCAAGGATGATTCTCGTCGATTTTGACTTAGAAGAAAATTTTCACTCAATCACCCCACCACTCAGCCGCAAAGAACAAACTGTACTATGGCTTTGAGTGTGTCCACCACACTCAACGCCAAGTCCGGGCGGCTTTTGACTTTGAGTGTGTGCACCACACTCGACACCAAAACCCGAGAGTCTACCAAGACTGGTTCTAACCAGAGCCCTACCACAACAACCTCCCTCACTCTCTCTCTCTCGGCTCCACCCGCAAAAGCACCCAACTAGAACTACAAATCTGGAGTCTAAATGGTTAAAACAACCATCGGGTTGAGCAAAACAGCACAAGGAGGGGGGTTCATAGGCGAATCTAAGCCCTAAATTCAGCAAGGTAAAAGTGAAAATTCTTGGTTTCTACCCTAGGGCTAACCAGGAAACATTCTAGAATATCAAAAGAACAACAATGGCAAGGGCAAGAATACCACTTGCCTCGATTTCCGGCGAAGCTTGGTCGGCCTTCCCTCCTCTTCGTTCTGCACTAGAAGGAGCAGCACCTAACAAGCAAACCCGCACTTTAATGGCGGAAAAGCACAAGAACTGGAAATCCAAGTCTCCTAAAACTCCACGAAAATCAATCCTCTTACTGTCAAAATGAAGATCTGAGCGAGAGAAAGACAACGCCGCTTTAGGAATCAAAATCAGTCCACGAACACTCCTGGAATCGTCGTCCGAAGGGGAAGCCGGTCCGACGGTTCTCCTCTATTTTCCGCGAACAGGAGCAACAGTTTCTTTTGGTCTCGGAAAGAAGGAGGAAGGAGTAGTGGCCCGCCACTCCTTAATAAGGCTTTTATATAAGCTTTAAGGCATCGATTCAGCAAAACCGAACCCAACCGCCTGCTCCTTACATAAAAAAAAGAATTTCTTCTAGTCTTTACTAATGGCACACCCAAAGCGACGCGAAAACCAAACTACCTCGGAATTCGACGAAATTCGCACTGTAGTTAAATATCAATGCTACGAACACAACAGCGAAGTCGAAATTAACTTTCGACGAACAGAACTTGGGTTATACCCTCCCGAAGACAAAACACAAGCATCCCCCGAGAGGCCACACCGGGTCACCCAAAACGACTCGGCTTGCTAGGGAGATCTTGCCAACAGGCTATAAAATAGGGCACCCAGTTCTAAGGAGTTAAGACCACACTCCACAGATGGCACAAGCCAAGAAAACGCGTCGACGTAACGCCAAACGAGGATTCAAATAATCGCAGAAAAAATCGGGGGCGTTACAGTGATTGAGGAGGAGATGGTATATCCTCAGAAATATGTATTGGTGATTGTGATAGAGATGGTGGTTGAGATGATGAAACAGGAGGGATGGAGGTAGAAGCTGAGTCTATAATAATAGTGGATGGTTGTTGAGAGGGAGGAGATGAAGGAGGAGTAGGAGCTTCTTCAGGGTTTGAGAAAGTGGCTGCTTTATCCCTGGTGTCCTCTGAAGCTATCCTGAAAGAGGAAGCCCTGAAGGGTTTTGGGATTACCCTATCCCATCTACCAAAGAGGGCAGAGGTCAGCCTCTTAGAGGCATTAATAAGATGGTCTTGGAGACCAATAGTTCTGACACCTTTGCTTGGAGGAAGATGCCCAGAACTCTTCCAAAACTCACATCCTTTTGCTTATTTTCTTTTTAATCAAATAAAACAGAATACTACCCCAATTAACCGATTTATGATTAACCAGGACACTCATCAACAAAATTTGTGTCTAGTAATGTAGTCTGGGCAGAGTGCTTGCCCAAGATGACTTTTCCAACCACATCAACCAAGGACTTATATTCAACAGTTAAGTTCTTCTTCAGCAATTTATTAGGGTTTCCTTAGGAGTGACCATGATAACTAGCATATCCTAAAATCAAAAATCATTAGATTATTCAAAAACATCTTCCCCATTTACAAAACCAAACTTCTTGTAAGAATATTAGGGTAAGAAACCAACCTGATGACCAGAGAGATTGTTCTGAAATTTTGTTTCCCCCTTTCATGATTTCCTAAATCAACTTGATTTTAATGTCATGACCTTTCTCATACTGAGGAGCTTCAAATAACTAAAGGATGTCTTTGAAGATTTGACCTGAATTATCGAAGAAGGATGTCTTCAATTCGCACTGGCGGTTGTGGTCATCTCAGAGCCATCTGAGAGGCATACTCTTCGAGCAATACCAGTGAAATATTGCACACCATGTTTATTTTTAATGAAG